>WNWK01002178.1:0-137500 GCA_009830355.1 Cherax destructor
GAACATAAGAACATAAGAACATAAGAAAGGAGGAGCACTGCAGCAGGCCTGTTGGCCCATACTAGGCAGGTCCTTCACAATCCGTCCCACTAACAGAATATTTGCTCAACCAAATTTTCAATGCTACCCAAGAAATAAGCTTTGACAATTCTACCCACTCATGCGCGAGTCCCACTCAAATCCAACCCCTCTCACTCATGAATTTATCCAACCTAAATTTGAAACTACCCAAGGTCCTAGCTTCAATAACCCTACTAGGCAGACTGTTCCACTCATCAACTACCCTATTTCCAAACCAATACTTTCCTATATCCTTTCTAAATCTAAACTTATCTAACTTGAATCCATTATTGCGGGTTCTCTCTTGGAGAGATATCCTCAAGACCTTATTTATATCCCCTTTGTTAATACCCATTTTCCACTTGTATACCTCGATCATGTCTCCCCTCATTCTACGTCTTACAAGTGAATGTAATTTTAGGGTCTTCAATCTTTCTTCGTAAGGAAGATTTCTAATGCTATGTATTAATTTAGTCATTCTACGCTGAATGTTTTCTAACGAATTTATGTCCATTCTGTAATATGGAGACCAAAACTGAGCTGCGTAATCTAGGTGAGGCCTTACTAATGATGTATAAAGCTGTAATATAACCTCTGGACTTCTGTTGCTAACACTTCTTGATATAAATCCCAGTAATCTATTTGCCTTATTACGTACGCTTAGGCATTGCTGTCTTGGTTTAAGGTTGCTGCTTACCATCACCCCAAGTCCTTCTCGCAATCTGTATGGCTAAGTTCTACGTTATTTAACTTATAAGTGCTTGGGTTATGGACACTCCCGAGCTTCAGAACCTTGCATTTATCTACATTGAACTGCATCTGCCACTTTTCTGACCAGGAATTGAGTTTGTCTAAATCCTCCTGAAGTTCCGTGACATCTACGTCTGAATCGATTATCCTACCTATCTTCGTGTCATCAGCGAATTTGCTCATATCACTAGTAATTCCCTCGTCAAGGTCATTTATATATATTATAAACAACAACGGGCCTAAAACCGATCCCTGTGGAACGCCACTTGTTACAGATCCCCACTCAGATTTAACCCCATTAATGCACACCCTCTGCTTCCTATTGGTGAGCCATGACTCGATCCATGAAAACACTTTTCCTCCAATGCCGTGAGCAGCCACTTTCTTTAACAGTCTCTGATGTGGTACTCTATCAAAAGCCTTACTAAAATCCAAATAAACAATATCGAATTCTTTATCATGATCAACTGCCTCAAAAGCCTTACTGAAAAAGTTAATAAATTAGTTAGGCAGGAACGGCCCCTGGTGAATCCATGTTGAGTATCATTAATCAAATTATGCCTATCGAGATGGCTTCTTATGTTATCAGCTATAATCGACTCTAATAATTTGCCTACAATTGAAGTTAGACTTATTGGGCGGTAATTTGATGGTAACGACTTGTCCCCTGCTTTAAAAATAGGAATTACATTAGCCATCTTCCACGTATCAGACACTACACCTGTTTGAAGAGATAGGTTAAAAATGTTAGTTAAGGGTTCACAGAGTTCAATATTGCATTCCTTAAGAACCCTTGAAAAAAGCTCATCAGGGCCTGGCGATTTATTTTGCTTCAAACGGTCTATCTGTTTGATAACCATTTCGCTAGTGACTGTGATACTACATAATTTATCTTCTTCAGGCCCACTAAAATACCTAATTCTTGGGATATTATTAGTGTCTTCCTGAGTGAAAACCGAGAGAAAATAATTATTAAAAATAGAGCACATTTCATTCACTTTGTCAGTAAGATACCCATAATTATTTTTAAGGGGACCTATCTTATCTCTAACTTTTGTTCTATACACCTGGAAAAACTTTTTGGGTTAGTTTTCGAATCCTAGCAACTTTAATTTCGTAGTCCCTTAGCTTTTCTTATCCCCTTTTTAACGTCCCTCTTAATGTCAATATACTGATTCGTAAGATGACCCTCACCTCTTTTGATACGCCTATAAATTCCTTTCTTCTGCCCTAAAAGATATTTGAGCCTATTATTCATCCATTTTGGGTCATTTCTATTCGATCTAATTTCTTTATATGGGATAAATGTTCTTTGGGCAGCATGTATAGTGTTCAGAAAACTGTCATATTGATAGCTCTCTTCATTACCCCAGTCCACAGATGATAAGTGTTCTCTAAGTCCATTGTAATCTGCTAAGCGAAAATCTGGGACCGTTACTGAGTTATTCCTACTATGAAACTTCCATTCAATGCCAAAGGTAATTGATTTGTGGTCGCTTGCGCCGAGTTCCTCTGTAATTTCTAAATTAAGTTTGTCTAAATCTTAATGAAGTTCTATGACATCTATGTTTGAATCAATTATCCTACCTATCTTCGTGTCATCGCAATTTGCTCATATCACTAGTAATTCCCTCATCAAGGTCATTGATATATATTATAAATAACAATGGGCCTAAGACTGATCCTGTGGAACACCACTTGTTACAAGTCCCCATTCGGATTTAACCCCATTTATGCACATCTCTGCTTCCTAGGTGAGCCATGACTCGATCCATGACAGCACCTTTTCCCCAATGCATGAGCTGCCAGTTTCTTTAAGTCGCGCGTGGACAACTCTGTACAGTGTACTACTGTCATCAGTGTACTACTGTCACTCAGCGTACTACTGCCACTCGTGTACTACTGTCACCAGTCTGTGTACAGTACACTGTCACTCAGTGTACTACTGTCACTCAGCGTACTACTGTCACTCAGTGTACTACTGCACTCAGTGTACTCTGTCACTCAGTGTACTACTAGCTCACTCAGTGTACTACTGTCACTCAGTGTACTACTGTCACTCAGCTCGCTAGACTACTGCACTCAGTGTACTACTGTCACTCAGTGTACTACTGTCACTCAGTGTACTACTGTCACTCAGTGTACTTACTGTCACTCCAGTGTACTACTGTCACTCAGTGTACTACTGTCACTCAGTGTACTACTGTCACTCAGGTACTACTGTCACTCAGTGTACTACTGTCACTCAGTGTACTACTGTCACTCAGTGTACTACTGTCACTCTACGCGTGTACTACTGTCACTCAGTGTACTACTGTCACTCAGCGTACTACTGCACTCAGTGTACTACTGTCACTCAGTGTACTACTGTCCACTCAGTGTACTACTGTCACTCAGTGTACTACTGTCACTCAGTGTACTACTGCACTCAGCGTACTACTGTCACTCAGTGTACTACTGCCACTCAGTGTACTACTGTCACTCAGTGTACTACTGTCACTCAGTGTCTACTGCCACTCAGTGTACTACTGCACTCAGTGTCTACTGTCACTCAGCGTACTACTGTCACTCAGTGTACTACTGTCACTCAGTGTACTACTGTCACTCAGTGTACTACTGTCACTCAGTGTACTACTGTCACTCAGGTACTACTGTCACTCAGTGTACTACTGTCACTCAGTGTACTACTGTCACTCAGTGTACTACTGTCACTCATGTACTACTGCACTCAGCGTACTACTGCACTCAGTGTCTACTGTCACTCAGTGTACTACTGCCACTCAGGTACTACTGTCACTCAGTGCTACTGTCATCTCAGTCTACTACTGCCACTCACGTACTACTGTCATCCAGTACTACTCACCAGCGTACTACTGTCACTCCATCACCACCAGCTACACTGCACCTCACACCAGTACCACTGCCACTCGTATCACCACTCACTACTACTGCCTCATTTCTACTCACCACTACTACTGTCCATCATACTACTGCCACTCACTACTACTGCCATCCATCACTCACCACTTACTACTGTCATCATCACCACCACTACTACTCCCATCCATCACCACCACTACCACTGCATCCATCACCACCACTGCCACTGCCATCCATCACCACCACTACCACTGTCATCCATCACCACCACTACCACTGCCATCCATCACCACCACTACCACTGTCCATCCATCACCACCACTACCACTGCCATCCATCACCACCACTACCACTGCATCCATCACCACCACTACCACTGCCATCCATCCCACCACTACCACTGCATCCATCACCACCACTACCACTGCCATCCATCACCACCACTACCACTGTCATCCATCACCACCACTACCACTGCATCCATCACCACCACTACCACTGCCATCCATCACCACCACTACCACTGCATCCATCACCACCACTACCACTGCCATCCATCACCACCACTACCACTGTCATCCATCACCACCACTACCACTGCTATCCATCACCACCACTACCACTGCCATCCATCACCACCACTACCACTGCCATCCATCACCCACTACCACTGCCATCCATCACCACCACTACCACTGCCATCCATCACCACCATACCACTGCCATCCATCACCACCACTACCACTGCATCCATCACCACCACTACCACTGCATCCATCACCACCACTACCACTGCCATCCATCACCACCACTACCACTGCCATCCATCCCCACCACTACCACTGCTATCCATCACCACCACTACCACTGCCTCCATCACCACCACTGCGCTGCCATCCATCACCACCACTACCACTGCATCCATCACCACCACTACCACTGCCATCCATCACCACCACTACCACTGCCATCCATCACCACCACTACCATGCCAATCACCACCACTGCCAGTCCACACCCCTACACTGCCATCCATCACACCCACTGCCATAGCCATCACCACCACTACCACTGCCATCCATCACCACCACTACCACTGCCATCCATCACCACCACTACCACTGCCATCCATCACCACCACTACCACAATCCCCACCACACCAGCAAAACCTCCGTGGTGAGGGACTGACCACCTCAAAACTACGTCTTCAAGGCTGATGGACTGATGATTACATCGTCTTCACATCTCTACTGCTGCTGCTGCCTCCTCTGTACTGGACTGAAGAAGCCTACTATGTGGGCGAAACGTTTCGGAATAGAGACACCTAACTGTTACACATGTGACTTATCAAGTTGTCGGTTTTGTTTTAGTTAAGTATTATACTTTATTTTAAACCTGCACAAGGTTTTTGCATGGTATAAACCTTGGTATCACATACCGACAAATTGGTTTACAAAGACGCGTAGCCAAATACTAGGACATATTAGAAAACGTTTCGATCCCGGGAGTGAAACGTGTCTTTCTCAAAGCCAGGTTCTCCCTTGAGTGACGGTACTCGGGAGTTTCTTCCACTCATCCACAACCAAAGTTCTCCCATATTTTTTCAATTTATTTTTTTTCTAACTTGTACCCATTGCTATGAGTCCTGTCTTGGTTATATATTATTGGCACATTATTTACATCCCCTTTATATCTTCCATTTATACACCTCAATCATATCCCCCTAATTCTACGCCTTACTAGAGAGTGCAGATTCAGGCCCCTCAGTCTATCCTCGTAGGGAAGATTTCTGATACCTGGGATACATGGGATCATCTTTATAAATATTCCCATATGTCACATAAGTGTCTCAATCTTAAATTAGTCAGCCTCGTCTGTATATTTTGCGACGTGGTTGTGTCCATTCTGTAACCTCCAGGAAACCCAAAGGCTCTCTTCTTTCTACCTTCTGAATTATTTATTGTACACTTCAGGGGTGAATAAGTCATATGTGCAACTCCAACATAAGAATGGAGGAACACTGCAGAACGCCTACTGGCCCATAAAGGCCAGTAGGCCTTCTGCGTTGAACTCGTGTCATACATGAACCTGACGGTATCTTATACCAATATTAAGAACGAAGGCAGGAACACTGCAGCAGGCCTACTGGCCCATACTAGGCACGTCCTCGTTAAACACAAACCCACTAACAAATATATCTGCCCAACCCCCTTTCACTGCTAACCCTACTCATCCAGGTGAATGTCCCACTCTATTCCAACCCCTCTCATGTTGAAAATGGTATAAAATACTATTTCTCCAAGGTAGATGACTGATTACATCATTTCACTACTACACTGCTGCCTCTGTATTTGACTGAAGAAGCCTACTGTGTGGGCGAAACGTTTCAACAGTAAAGATACCCAAGTGTCTTAATCACCAAGCCCCTCTCGTTCATCCATCTAGATGGTGCGTTTACTTACCCTTGTCTCTGTGCCACCTTCATCCACCACCTGGGTATCCTCTTGCTGTGGGTGGGCTGCCCCACCAGGAGGGCTACCAGGCACACGCACACCCACCCCCACACCTTCATCACCGCCCCTCACAGATCACTAGTCACAACAGTAGAAAGCCAGGTCTCCCGACTGAGATGGTGTCTCTCTCCTAGCGAAGATGCTGCTGCTGCAGCGGTGATGCTGGTGATGCCTTGCTTAGATTCGTTGTGGTGCGGCGTGGTGCATGCGTATATGCGTGTGCTCAGGGCGGAGGAGGGCCGCTGACTGGCTCCCTGCTGGTGGTTGGTGACTAGTCAGTGCCCCGACACCAATGGGTATACCAGAGCGCCCCCCCACACACACACACCGCCCATGCCACCTGTTACTCCCACGCCCAACCTACCTCGCCCATAACTCTACCCGCCTCTCTGCCCTAACCGAGGTCAACACCGCCCACGCTGCTCCTGTAGCAGTCGTGGGCACGTCTGAAGTCTCCCTTCCCTCTTCAGTCTACTGCCCACGTCATGTCTGTAGCCCCCAGTATCCCACTGCCCACGTTTCCTCCTGGACCCGTCAGGGGCAAGCCTGGAGTCTGCCCCGGCAGACAGCCTCCCACAGGCCGTCCTGCCCAGGGTAAATGTTGTGTGGGCAGCAGTTATATGAGTGGGCGACCCCCCCTCTCTCTCTCTCTCTCTCTCTCTCTCTCTCTCTCTCTCTCTCTCTCTCTCTCTCTCTCTCCTCTCTCCCTCTTCTCTTTCTCTCTCTCTCTCTCTATCTCTCTCTCTATCTCTCTCTCTTTCTCTCTCTCTTTCTCTCTCACTCTCTCTCTCACTCTCTCTCTCACTCTCTCTCTCCTCTCTCTCTATCTCTCTCTCTATCTCTCTCTCTCTCTCTCTCTCTTCTCTCTCTCTCTCTCTCCATTTCACTTTACAACAATAAAACGATGTCTGTGATAACGAAGAAGGCTGATAAAAATATGATGACTACAATGTTAAAATAGAATGTAATGATATAATGACTAAAATGTTAAAAATACAATGTAATGATATAATGACTACAATGTTTAAAATACAATGACTACAATGTTAAAATACAATGACTACAATGTTAAAAATACAACGACTACAATTTTAAAAAATACAATGACTACAATGTTAAAATACAATTATAAAAAATATAACTACAACGTTAGAATACAATGACCACAATGCATGTGAGGGAATGCAAAAATCAAGTCTGGCCGTTCAAACCAGGTGAAATTGCAGATCTGCCTGCTGCAGTGTTCCTTCTTTCTTATGTTCTTATCTAGAGAGTGAACAGAGGACCTTTACTGTACATGTAAGTTCCATCAAACACCTCAACTACTGAGAACGCTTGGAAGCAATTGACTTGTACTCACTGGAACGCAGGAGAGAGATATATCATGGCAGCTCATGGCATTGGGGGAAAAGTGCTGTCATGGATCGAGTCATGGCTCACCCATAGGAAGCAGAGAGTGTGCATAAATGGGGTTAAATCCGAGTGGGGATCTGTAACAAGTGGTTTTCCACAGGGATCAGTCTTAGGCCCGTTGTTGTTTATAATATATATCAATGGCCTTGATGAGGGAATTACTAGTAATATGAGCAAATTCGCCGATGACACGAAGATAGGTAGGATAATTGATTCTAACGTAGATGTCAGGGAACTTCAGGAGGATTTAGACAGATTCAATTCCTGGTCAGAAAAGTGGCAGATGCAGTTCAATGTAGATAAATGCAAGGTTCTGAAGCTCGGAGTGTCCATAACATAACATAAGAACATAAGAATGGAGGAACACTGCAGAAGGCCTACTGGCCCATACAAGGCAGGTCCTTATCAAAACCACCACTACCTAAGAATTTATTCCGTACTCGACACCAATCAAACCCAGCCCTCCACTCATATATTTGTCCAATCTCTTCCACCCAAGGTCCTAGCCTCTATCACAGTACTCGGAAGATTGTTCCACGCATCTACAACTCTGTTCGAAAACCAGTACTTGCCTATGTCCTTTCTAAATCTAAATTTATCCAATTTAAATCCGTTATTTCTGGTTCTTACTTGGTTCGATATCCTCAGTATTTTATTAATATCTCCTTTGTTTATGCCCATCATCCACTTGTACACCTCGATGATATCTCCCTCATTCTACGTCTCTCAGAGGTGGAGATTCAACGCTCTAAGTCTATCTTCATAGGAGATTTCTTATACTGTAAATCATTTTAGTCATTCTTCTTTGTATGTTCTCCAATGAATCTATATCCATCCTGTAGTAAGGAGACCAAAACTGAGCTGCATAATCCAAATGAGGTCTCACTAGTGATGTATAGAGCTGTAAAATAACTTTTGGACTTCTGTTGCTTATACTTCTTGAAATAAATCCTAGTAATCTGTTAGCCTTATTGCGCACACTTAGGCACTGTTGTCTTGGCTTTAGATTCCTGCTTACCATAACTCCCAAGTCTTTTTCACATTCTGTATGATCAAGCTCTACTTCACCTAGTTTATAACCCAAGCACTTATAAGTTAAATAACGTAGAACTTAGCCATACAGATTGCGAGAAGGACTTGGGGGTGATGGTAAGCAGCAACCTTAAACCAAGACAGCAATGCCTAAGCGTACGTAATAAGGCAAACAGATTACTGGGATTTATATCAAGAAGTGTTAGCAACAGAAGTCCAGAGGTTATATTACAGCTTTATACATCGTTAGTAAGGCCTCACCTTGATTACGCGGCTAAGTTCTGGTCTCCATATTACAGAATGGATATTAATTCGTTAGAAAACATTCAGCGTAGAATGACTAAATTAATACATAGCATTAGAAATCTTCCTTATGAAGAAAGATTGAAGACCCTAAAATTACATTCACTTGTAAGACGTAGAATGAGGGGAGACATGATCGAGGTATACAAGTGGAAAATGGGTATTAACAAAGGGGATATAAATAAGGTCTTGAGGATATCTCTCCAAGAGAGAACCCGCAATAATGGATTCAAGTTAGATAAGTTTAGATTTAGAAAGGATATAGGAAAGTATTGGTTTGGAAATAGGGTAGTTGATGAGTGGAACAGTCTGCCTAGTAGGGTTATTGAAGCTAGGACCTTGGGTAGTTTCAAATTTAGGTTGGATAAATTCATGAGTGAGAGGGGTAATCTACACTTGGAAAACCCCTAGAAGGAATGGTCCCGAATCTGCACACAGAAATCACTCCCTACGAAAGTAAAAGACTGGACAGGCGATGCAAAATACCCCTAATGAAAAGTATGGGCGCCATTGGTACACTAAGAGAAAACACCATAAGTGTCCGGGGCCCAAGACTATTAAACAGCCTCCCACCATGCATAAGGGGAATTACCAATAGGTCCCTGGCTGCCTTCAAGAGGGAGCTGGACAGTTACTTAAAGTCGGTGCTGGATCAACCGGGCTGTGGTTCGTACGTTGGACTACGTGCGGCCAGCAGTAACAGTCTGGTTGATCAGGCCCTGATCCACCAGGAGGCCTGGTCATGGACCGGGCTGCGGGGGCGTTGATCCCCGGAATGCCCTCCAGGTAGGCCTATGGCCGGGTTCCGAGGGTAGTAAGGCTCTCGAAACCCATCTACAGATGGTGTGGAACAAACTCCCGAGTACCGTCATAGAAGCTAAAACGTTGTGCACTTTTAAAAATAGGTTAGATAGGACCTTCCTTGTATGACAAGGACCTGCCTTGTATGATAAGGATCTACCTTGTATGGGCCTTCTGCAGTATTCCTCCATTCTTATCTTATGTTCTTAAATACATGAGTGGGTGTGAGTTGGACCTGACTAGCTTGTGCTAATAGGTCTGATGTCGTGCTCCTTAAGTGGATGCGACCTGACCTGACTAGGTGGGTCAGTGGCTTAAGCCGGTAGGTAACTTGGACCTGCCTCGCATGGGCCAGTAGGCCTGCTGCAGTGTTCCTTCTTTCTTATGTTCTTATCAAAGGTATATCGTAAGTCACCTAGTCAGTCTAGCAACAAGCATCATAGCACAGAGACCGAGCCTTCCCCTCTAGAATTAAGACAACAGTTCTAGAAACCGGACTAGCAAACACTTTACACGGTACATAAATGGTATATGTAATAATATTGGTAGAATTACCGACAATATGTTAAGTAAAAGGACACAAATGCAGCTAATGTGACATTTTATTGTGGCAACGTTTCGCTCTCCAGGCTTGAGAAAGCTCCTGGAGAGCGAAACGTTGCCACAATAAAATGTCACATTAGTTGCATTTAAGAACATAAGAATGGAGGAACACTGCAGAAGGCCTACTGGCCCATACAAGGCAGGTCCTTATCAAAACCACCACTACCTAAGAATTTACTCCTGTACTCACGACACTAATCAAACCCAGCCCCTCCCACTCATATATTTGTCCAATCTCTTTTTAAAGCCACCCAAGGTCCTAGCCTCTATCACCCTACTCGGAAGATTGTTCCACGCATCTACAACTCTGTTCGAAAACCAGTACTTGCCTATGTCCTTTCTAAATCTAAATTTATCCAATTTAAATCCGTTATTTCTGGTTCTTACTTGGTTCGATATCCTCAGTATTTTATTAATATCTCCTTTGTTTATGCCCATCATCCACTTGTACACCTCGATGATATCTCCCCTCATTCTACGTCTCTCCAGAGAGTGGAGATTCAATGCTCTAAGTCTATCTTCATACGGGAGATTTCTTATACTGTAAATCATTTTAGTCATTCTTCTTTGTATGTTCTCCAATGAATCTATATCCATCCTGTAGTAAGGAGACCAAAACTGAGCTGCATAATCCAAATGAGGTCTCACTAGTGATGTATAGAGCTGTAAAATAACTTTTGGACTTCTGTTGCTTATACTTCTTGAAATAAATCCTAGTAATCTGTTAGCCTTATTGCACACTTAGGCACTGTTGTCTTGGCTTTAGATTTCTGCTTACCATGACTCCCAAGTCTTTTTCACATTCTGTATGATCAAGCTCAACTTCACCTAGTTTATAAATTCGAGGGATATTTTCATTACCAACGACTAGCACCTTACACTTGTCCACATTGAACTTCATCTGCCACTTTTCAGACCAAGACATTAATTTATCCAAATCCTCCTGGAGTTCATTGGTATCCTCCTCAGAATGAATTATACGGCCTATTTTTGTATCATCAGCAAATTTACTCATGTCACTTGCAATTCCTTCATCAAGGTCATTTATGTAAATTATGAACAACAATGGGCCCAAAACTGATCCTTGTGGAACGCCACTGGTGACAAATCCCCATTCAGATTTGACCCCATTAATGGAAACTCTCTGCTTTCTATTGGTAAGCCATGCCTCTATCCATGCTAGAACTTTACCTCCTATACCATGAGCTGCCACCTTTCTTAAGAGTCTCTTGTGAGGTACTCTATCGAAGGCCTTACTGAAATCCAAGTAAACTATATCATATTCTTTATCACTGTCTACTGCCTCAAATGTTTTATTGAAAAACGTCAGTAAATTTGTCAGGCAGGAACGACCTCTCGTAAACCCATGCTGAGATTCATTAATCAAATTATGTTCTTCAAGGTGACTTCTGATAATATCAGCTATAATTGATTCTAATAATTTGCCTACTATAGACGTGAGGCTTATTGGACGGTAATTTGATGGACTGGACTTATCCCCTGATTTGAATATAGGAACTACATTAGCTATCTACTTAACAATAAATGGTATACAATATCTACAGGATGAAGAATTAGTCACATATGCAACATCTGGGCAACTGTAGACGTTTCGCCCTCCAGTGGCTTTATCAATACAAGGACATAATGTGAAGACTGTGGAAATATATACAAAAGATGAGGTAATCAGTGCGTCAGTCTTGGAGTTAACGGTCACCGTACGGCTCTTCACTGACTCCACGGCTGTCCATGTATGGTACTAATAAAACCAATAGAGGGCGAAACGTCTATAAATAAAGACACCCAGATGTTCCACATGTGTCTAATTCTTCAATGTTTAGTATTCTGTTTACGCTTCCTAAATTTTTTTTTTTTTGCGTATAGCGTATAACTATACGCTATACTCTGATCCGAGAATTCGGATCAGAGTATATGCAGGTTGGTTGTGGTATATGAATTCGCTATATATTTTAATATATAGCGAATGTAATATCTTATATATTACAATGACCCAGATGGTAATAAGTCACTTTTGTCTGACCTTTTTTTTGGGGGGGTTATCCTGGATTACCTACACATATGCTGATATGTATGATCATTTATGTAACGTATTCATGTATACCTGTAGCTGACTAAACTAGTAGCAGCGACCGGTGAAGAGGAGGGGCCAGGAGCTGTGAATCGACCCCTGCAACCACAATTAGGTGAGTACAATTAGGTTAGTACTTACCCTTTCTCCTTTCGTTTTTCTCTTCCCTCTCGTTTCTCTCCTTGCCCTCTCTACCCCCTACTTCCTTCCCCTCCTTCCCATCTCTTCCCCTCCCTACATAGGGGGGGGGACTTTTATGGTGTGTCGACACAAGTCACTGGTCGGACAGAAGGCCATTTATGGCCTCTACACTTATTCCTCTGCTGAGAAAGTTGACCACTAGACTGTCCTTCCCCTTCCCCTCCCCTACCCTCCCCCCTCTCCCCCTTACCTTTCACCCCTCTCCCATCACGCGTCCTTCACCCTCGTCTCCCCATGTGTTACCTGGAGTTTACCTGGAGAGAGTTCCAGGGGTCATCGCCCCTGCGGCCCGGTCTGTGACCAGGCTTCATGTTGGATCAGAGCCTGATCAAAGAGGCTGTTACTGCTGGCCGCACGCAGTACAACGTACGAACCACAGCCTGGCTGGTCAGGCACCGACTTTAGGTGCCTGTCCAGTGCCTGCTTGAAGACAGCCAGGGGTCTATTATGTATGCTGGGAGGCAGTTGAACAGTCTTGGGCCCCTGACACTTATTGTGTTGTCCGTTAACGTGCTAGTGGCACCCCTGCTCTTCATTGGGGGGATGTTGCATCATCTGCCGAGTCTTTTGCTTTCGTAGGGAGTGACTCTCGTGTGCAAGTTTGGTACTAATCCCTCGAGAATTTTTCCACGTGTATATAATAATGTATCTCTCCCTCCTGCGTTCTAGGGAGTACAGGTTTAGGAACTTCAAGCGTTCCCAGTAATTGAGGTGGTTTATCGCAGTTATGCGTGCCGTGAAGGTTCTCTGTACATTTTCTAGTTCAGCAATTTCATCTGCCTTCAAAGGTACAGTTAGTGTGCAGCAATATTCCAGCCTAGATAGAACAAGCGACCTGAAAAGTGTCAACATGGGCTTGGCATCCCTGGTTTTGAAGGTTCTCATTATCCATCCTGTCATTTTTCTAGCAGATGCGATTGCTACAGTGTTATGGTCCTTGAAGGTGAGATCCTCTGTCATGATAAAGTCACCGAATGGCGAAACGTCTACAAATAGAGATACCCGAGTGTTCCCCATGTGTCTAATTCTTCGTGGATAAAAGGATACCAGGACGAGGGACTGATTACCTCAAACGTCTTATGTTCACCATTCTTCTTAGGCAGTCAGTCATTTCCTTGTTTACTGTTAAATTTTGTGGAACTCTTAGTAGGTTCGTGAGGCAGTTCAGCCACCAGCAAACATGTGTTGTGGTTCGTGAGGCAGTTCAACCACCAGCAAACATGTGTTGTGGTTCTGGGGGGTTAAACTACCACAAACATGTGTTGTGGTTCGTGGGCAGTTCAACCACCAGCAAACATGTTTGTTCTGTGTGGGGCCCCCTATTTCGGGGTCAATAAAGCCCCCGGGGTGTGTGTGTGGGGGTATCACTAGTTGTGGTTGCAGGGGGGGCACAGCTCCGGGCCCGTTTCGCTGGTCCTATACCCCCTTCCCCCCTGCCCCAGAGTTTATCGTACCTGTGTGTGTGTAGAGAGAGAGAGAGGAGGAAAAAGGAAAGGAGGGAAAGGGGGAAGGAAAAGAAAAAGAAAAAATAAAAAACATTCAAGAAAAACAAGGAGAACAAGCAGGGACATGGACAAACAAAGCAAAAACGGGGGCGGGAAAAAACAAAAAAACGGTGGATGCCCTATCGGGGGGAGAGAAGACAGAAGAGTCACCAGCACTTCACATCCCCAGCACTCTCACATCAACCCAGCTCTCTTTCAACCCAGCACTCTCATTCCCACCCACGACCCCAACTTCACATCACCCCAGACTTATTTCACCCAGCACTTCCTTCACCAGCACTTATTTTACAGCTTCACATCACCCAGCCTCTGACCCCAGCACTTTCATCACCCAGCACTTCTACTTCCCCCCAGCACTTTTACTCCACCAGCAATTTTTTCTTCCACCCCAGACTTCTCCACCAGCCCTCTCTCCACCCCAGCACTCTCTACCCACCCCCGCCCCCCTACCCACCCCAGCACTCTCTACTCCACCCAGCACTCTCTACTCCACCCAGCACTCTCTACTCCACCCCCGCACCCCACCCACCAGCACCCTACTCCACCCAGCACTTTACTGCAACCCCCGCACTTCTACCCACCCCAGCACTGTCTACTGACCCCGGGACCCCTACTCCACTCCCGCACTTTCTCCCACCCCACTTTCACTCCCCCCAGCACTTTTACTCCACCACTGTACTTCTATCCACCCCCCGCACTTTTATCACCTGCACTTCTACTCCACCCAGTACTTCTACTCCACCCCAGCACTCTCTACTCCCCCAGCACTCCACCCACCCAGCACTCTCTTTCTTCCACCCGTACCTCTACCCACCCCAGCCCTCTACCCACCCCAGTACTTTTTACTCCACCCAACACTCTCTACTTCCCCTCGGGATTTCATTTACCAGACTTTTTTTCTTTCCCCCAGCATTTATTTTTTCAGTACTTTTTATTACTCCCGACTTTACTTCCCCCAGCCTTCTATTTACCCAGCATTTTTATTTACTCAGACGTTCTATTTCCCCAGCACTCTCTACTCCACCCAGCACCCCTACTCCACCCCAGTACTCTCTACTCCACCCCAGTACTTCCTTTCCCACCCCAGCACTCTCTACTCCACCCCACCACTCTCTACTCCACCCCAGCACTTCTACTCCACCCAGCACTTCTACTCCATCCATCACTTACCCACCCCGCATTTTCCCCCTCCACCCCGCACCCTACTCCACCCAGCAATTTACTCCACCCCAGCACTCTCACCCACCTAGCACTCTCTACCCACCCCAGCACTCTCTACTCCACCCAGCACTCTCTACTCCACCCCAGCACTTCTACTCCAACAGCACCCCTACTTACCCAGCACTCTCTACTCCACCCAGCACTTCTACCCACCCCAGTAATCTCTACTCCACCCCAGCACTCTCTACCCACCCCAGCATTTCTACTCCCACACCAGCACTCTCTACTCCACCCCAGCACTTTACCCACCCAGCACTCTCTACCCACCCAGCACTCTTTTTCCACCTAGCACTCTCTACTCCACCCAGCACTCTCTACTCCACCCAGCACTTTACCCACCCAGCACTCTACCCACCCAGCACTTTCATCCCCCCCAGCATTTACTTCCCCCAGTACTTTTACTACCCAGACTTTACTCCCCCCAGACTTTATCCCCCCAGACCCTTTTCTCCCCCAGCACTTCTACTTTTCCCCCAACTTTTTACTCCACCCAAAAACTTCTACCCAAGCACTCTCTACCCACTTCAGCACTTCTACCCACCACACTCTACCCACCCAGCACCTCTACTCCCCCAGCACTCTCTACTCCACACAGCACTCTCTCCTCCACTCCAGCACTTCTACTCCACCCAGCACTCTCTACTCCACCCAGCACTCTCTACTCCACCCAGCACTCTCTACTCCACCCAGCACTCTCACTCCACCCAGCACTCTCTACTCCACCCAGCACTCTCTACTCCACCCCAGCACTCTCTACTCCACCCAGCACTCCTACTCCACCCAGCACTCCTACTCCACCCAGCACTCTCTACTCCACCCAGCACTCTCTACTCCACCCAGCACTCTCTACTCCACCCCAGCACTCTCTACTCCACCCAGCACTCTCTACTCCACCCCAGCACTCTCTACTCCACCCAGCACTCTCTACTCCACCCAGCACTCTCTACTCCACCCAGCACTCTCTACTCCACCCAGCACTCTCTACTCCACTCTTGATACCCGTCAAGGACTGATAACACACATGTGCAACAGTTAGGTATGTAAATAAATGGTTCAGAGAACCGAAACATTTCTCCTACACAGTAGGCTTCGGTGTTGATGAATGGTTCAGAGAACTGACAAGTTGATAAATTAGACATATATGCAACACTTGGGTATCTTTATTGAGGAAACGTTTCTCCACACAGTGGCTTCATCAGTCCAATAAAGGAGAATCGTGAAGAAAGGAGGAGTTTGAGGTAATCTGTCCTCAACCTGAACCATTCATTTACATCCTGTCTGACACAGCGACATCTTGGGATCTTAATACAGGGAATTCTTCACTTGCCTAACCCTTGGACACGACTACTTCCACATTGGTCAAATGTGACACCACCTACAACTGCTGCACCTCTCCTGCCTACGGTATATAAGCTACTTCCTCGCACATATGCTGTATTCTGTACAAGACTGATGGACTGACTACATCGACTCAAGGTTGAGGGACTGACCACCTCAAAAATACGTCTTTAAGGGTGATGGACTGATTATATATCTTCACATCTATACTGCTTCTGCTGCCTCTGTACTCGACTGAAGAAGCCTACTCTGTAGGCGAAACGTTTCGGAATAAAGATGTCTAACTATGGCACATGTGTCTTACTTATCAAGGCCTCGCTGTAAACATGTGAATGGAGGAGCACTGCCGCAGGCCTATGGGCCCATACTTGGGAGGTCCTTCTCAAAGGCAATTTCCTCACTAAACAATTATAAATGTACAACAAATCAGTATTTGACAAGTAGAAAATACATGCATGTCCTTTACTTAACATGATCCTCTTTATCTCACGATGGTCTCCTCCGTTCCCTTGAGACGCAGTCTACTTCTCGTTACACTTCCTGCTATTACCGTGAAGATTGTGAAGATCAAGTATGAGGAGGGAACACATTCAGAGTCCAGTTGGCACTGGTGGTGTCAGCAGTGTCTTGGCTACCTACATTCAGAGTCCAATTGGCACTGGTGTTGTCAGCAGTGTCTTGGCTACCTACATTCAGAGTCCAATTGGCACTGGTGTTGTCAGCAGTGTCTTGGCTACCACATTCAGAGTCCAGTTGGCACTGGTGTTGTCAGCAGTGATTTGGCTACCTCACATTCAGAGTCCAGTTGGCACTGGTGTTGTCAGTAGTGTCTTGGCTATCTCACATTCAGAGTCCAGTTGGCACTGGTGGTGCCAGCAGTGTCTTGGCTACCTCACATTCAGAGTCCAATTGGCACTGGTGGTGTCAGCAGTGTCTTGGCTACCTCTCTCACTTCCACTATTTTTGTAATATCTCTTTAGAAACCCTTTCTTCTCTTTTCCCTCCCTGTTCATTCTTGTACATTCACTATCTCTTTTCCTGTTCATATCATCAAGTGCCACTAGCTTTCTAATATTCTCCAATAACTCCACCTCATTTTTACCTATAGCTAATTTTCCTAAAACTCACAATATCATTACCCTGATAATTCATCCTGCCCAATTCTATATCATATTTCACTGTTTTCCCACAAAAACCCATACGACTATTTCTAATTTTAAAATTTAACAGCTCTCTCCATTGCATTGGCCAGTGCCTCCATGCCTGCCCTAGATAAATGAACCCCATCCCTGGCATACAAGTTATTTCTGCCATAGAAGAGGTTCCAGATGTCTATAAATGGTACTGCATTGTCCTTGCAGTGTTTGTCCAGCCAGCAATTATCACCAATTCCCCTACACAACCATTCATTTCCAAATCCTTTTTTTGTTCTCCCTTCTTAATTATGTGTATTGCTGACCTATACCTGCTAATCAGGTCCTCACTCCTACCAACATCGCTGTCTCCAGCACTGAGACAGATATTGCTCCCATTGCCTCTGACGATGTCGTCCAGACGGCTAACAATATCCACCATCACAGCTCCAGGAAAACACACTCTCTGCCTCCTCTTCTTATCTCAAAGACAAAACGCCCTATCCATAAGCTTAACCTGACTGTCTCCAACTTTAACAGTGTTCTTACCTTCACTGGCTGTGTTTGACATGACGTTCTCAATGGTCTTTTTAAGAATGGTCTTTGGTGGAATGTCTTCACTGGCATGTTTTGCTGTGATGTTAACATTGGTCCTCTTTGAAATAGTCTTTGTTGGAAGGTCATAGATCCTCGATTCACATTCGTCTGATAACAAAGAAAAGAGTTGCTGGTCTTCACGACAGTCTCCTGACTTTCAGTATTTTTGCATCAAATAACATTTAGCCCCAGTGTATTTTTACCTTCTCTATTGTTGAATTTGTTTTTCTTTACAGGTCACAAAGAAGAGGGAAGGAATTGAAGTGGTTGGAAGTGTAAAGCTTCGTGTGTAGCCTTGCATACTGCCTGTGCTCTACCTTCTCACTGTCTACCCTCAACACAACAAACTCTGAAGACGACTTAACAAGTACAACAACCATGGCTGAGGCAATTGTTGCTGGCGATGAAGTAAAGTGTTCTGGGGATGATGCAGAGATACAAGCCACAACTACCAGTGGTTTACAAGCCAAGTCGTACATAACTTGTCTTCCCATTGAACTTTTGGTTCACATTTTCTCGTTTCTTAGTATTCGAGAACTGTGTCTGAGTGTGGTTCCTGTGTGCACCGCATGGCGAGACTTGGCCAAAGATCCCACACTGTGGAAAAATCTTGAAATTGATTTCGACGGTAGGACAGACACTCAGAGAGAGCAGGAATTAGTAAGAGCCTCACCTCTGTTGTTTACACTCAAGGTACACAATCTCACGAAGGGAACAAGCTTCATGCTTCAGGTCGTAGACTCCTGTAAAATGCTAAAGAAATTCACTTTCACCTGTTGTCAAAATTTAAGACAATCTATAGATAGTCTACATCTCATCGCTGGCTTCAAGCAACTGCAATATTTGAGCTTGTCTTATTATTTACCACTAACTGACGAAGAACTGGAAATTATTGTTAGACAGTGTAAACATCTTGAATACCTTAACATTGAACATATGTCTGAGATACACGATTCTTCAGTAACTTTACTGACGAAGGAGCTCAGTCACTGTCTCAAGAGTCTTCACATGGAAGCTGAAAATTTGACAGACATCTCATTTAAGTCACTTAGTAACTTAGTTCTGCTTGAAGAACTAACGATCTGGAGGTGTCTTGAAATGACTGACGATGGACTATTTGGGATAAAGGATCTAAAACATCTGAACTCGCTGATATTTTGGTTTGGTAATAAGGTAAGTGACACTGCCCTTATAAATCTATTTAAGGGAAACGTTTTCACGGTTGGTTGACCTTGAGCTTGGATTCGTATCCTTCAATGACTCGGTGATGAGCACCCTGGCGAGGAACTGCCCTAACCTGCTTAGCCTAAGACTGATCCTTCCTTTCAATGTGACAGACGCTGGTATTGCCGAGGTGATATCTGGGTGTTCCCTGCTTCAAGATCTCAAGTTGACTTGTATGCCAGGTATCATCGGCACTGCCTTCCTTAAAATTCCCACTGCTCTTCCTCACCTACGTACACTGGGGCTTTTCTACTGCTACAATTCTTATAAATCAGTTATAGAACAATTGAAAGCTGAGATGCCATCGCTTACTGTTAATTACTACTTCATTCAAAGGAGGACATTAGGGAACTCCGTGAAGATTTGGCTAGAGTGATGCAGTGGTCGGAGAAGTGGCAGATGCAGTTTAATATAGATAAATGCAAAGTTCTAAATATTGGACAGGACAATAACCATGCCACATATAAACTAAATAATGTAGATCTTAATACTACTGATTGCGAAAAGGATTTAGGAGTTCTGGTTAGCAGTAATCTAAAACCAAGACAGCAGTGCATAAGTGTTCGCAATAAAGCGAACAGAATCCTTGGCTTCATATCAAGAAGCATAAATAATAGGAGTCCTCAGATTGTTCTTCAACTCTATATATCCTTGGTTAGGCCTCAGCTAGATTATGCTGCACAGTTTTGGTCACCGTATTACAGAATGGATATAAATGCTCTGGAAAACGTACAGAGGAGGATGACAAAGTTGATTTAGTTAGATTTAGAAAGGACATAGGCAAGTACTGGTTTTCGAACAGAGTTGTAGATGTTAAGTAAAAGGACACAAATGCCACTAATGTGACATTTTATTGTGGCAACGTTTCGCTCTCCAGGAGCTTTCTCAAGCCGTATAGATGTATAGATATCTCCCCTCAATCTACGTCTCTCCAGAGAGTGGAGATTCAAGGTTCTAAGTCTATCTTCATACGGGAGATTTCTTATACTGTAAATCATTTTAGTCATTCTTCTTTGTATGTTCTCCAATGAATCTATATCCATCCTGTAGTAAGGAGACCAAAACTGAGCTGCATAATCCAAATGAGGTCTCACTAGTGATGTATAGAGCTGTAAAATAACTTTTGGACTTCTGTTGCTTATACTTCTTGAAATAAATCCTAGTAATCTGTTAGCCTTATTGCGCACACTTAGGCACTGTTGTCTTGGCTTTAGATTCCTGCTTACCATGACTCCCAAGTCTTTTTCACATTCTGTATGATCAAGCTCAACTTCACCTAGTTTATAAATTCGAGGGATATTTTCATTACCAAGGACTAGTATCTTACACTTGTCCATATTGAACTTCATCTGCCACTTTTCAGACCAAGACATTAATTTGTCCAAATCCTCCTGGAGTTCACTGGTATCCTCCTCAGAATGAATCATACGGCCTATTTTTGTATCATCAGCAAATTTACTCATGTCACTTGCAATTCCTTCATCAAGGTCATTTATGTAAATTATGAACAACAATGGGCCTAAGAAAGAACATAAGAACATAAGAAAGGAGGAACACTGAAACAGGCCTACTGGCCCATACGTGGCAGGTCCATGTCAAAACCAACCCACCAATAAAAATATTTGTCCAACCCATCCCCATCCAAGCAACAAGCCCCGACAACCCCCTCCCCCCAACAATTGTGCAAGTCCTGTTCAAATCCAACCCCTCTCACTCATAAGAACACAGAAATAAGAAAAATGCAGCAAGCCAACTGGTCCACACTAGGTAGGTCCCCCTATAACCCAAAACCAATCCCACAAACAAAAACTCCTACCCAACCCATCTACTCCATTCATGGAATATGTTTTGATAATCAGGGCACTCTAAAATAGGGTACTGAAGGTTCTGGTTCACCACAAGAGCACCAAAGGAGCTGAAGCACCTGGTCCATCACTAGGGCACTGAATAAGCCGAAGTACATGATCCATCACTAGGGCGTTGAAGGAGCTGAAGCGCCTGGTCCATCACTAGGGCACTGAATGAGGAGGATACCAGTGAACTCCAGGAGGATTTGGACAAATTAATGTCTTGGTCTGAAAAGTGGCAGATGAAGTTCAATGTGGACAAGTGTAAGGTACTAGTCCTTGGTAATGAAAATATCCCTCGAATTTATAAACTAGGTGAAGTAGAGCTTGATCATACAGAATGTGAAAAAGACTTGGGAGTCATGGTAAGCAGAAATCTAAAGCCAAGACAACAGTGCCTAAGTGTGCGCAATAAGGCTAACAGATTACTAGGATTTATTTCAAGAAGTATAAGCAACAGAAGTCCAAAAGTTATTTTACAGCTCTATACATCACTAGTGAGACCTCATTTGGATTATGCAACTCAGTTTTGGTCTCCTTACTACAGGATGGATATAGATTCATTGGAGAACATACAAAGAAGAATGACTAAAATGATTTACAGTATAAGAAATCTCCCGTATGAAGATAGACTTAGAGCGTTGAATCTCCACTCTCTGGAGAGACGTAGAATGAGGGGAGATATCATCGAGGTGTACAAGTGGATGATGGGCATAAACAAAGGAGATATTAATAAAATACTGAGGATATCGAACCAAGTAAGAACCAGAAATAACGGATTTAAATTGGATAAATTTAGATTTAGAAAGGACATAGGCAAGTACTGGTTTTCGAACAGAGTTGTAGATGCGTGGAACAATCTTCCGAGTACTGTGATAGAGGCTAGGACCTTGGGTGGCTTTAAAAAGAGATTGGACAAATATATAAGTGGGAGGGGCTGGGTTTGATTGGTGTCGTGAGTACGGGAATAAATTCTTGGGTGGTGGTGGTTTTGATGTGGACCTGCCTTGTATGGGCCAGTAGGCCTTCTGCAGTGTTCCTCCATTCTTATGTTCTTATTCTTTAAGTACCCTGGAAAACAACTCGTCGGGTCCCGGGGACTTATTTTGCTTTAGTTTATCTGTCTGTTTGATAACCATGTCCCTCGTGACAGTAATATTAGTTAACTTGAATTCTTCAGGAACTGAATAATTGTTAATTTCTGGAATCTCATTTACGTCTTCTTGTATAAAGACTGACAAAAAATAGTCATTAAATAGAGAACACATTTCCAGTTCGTTATCCGTCAGCTGTCCATTCCCAATTTTCAGAGGTCCTACCTTTTCCCTCACCTTCGTCCTATACACTTGAAAGAACCCTTTTGGATTAGTCTTTGATTCATTAGCAACCTTAATCTCATAGTCACGTTTAGCCTTTCTAATCCCCTTTTTTACTTCTCTTTTCAACTGAACATATTGGTCAATAAGGTTAACATCTCCTCTTTTGATGCGCCTATAAATTCCTCTTTTCTCCCCTAATAGATGTTTTAGCCTCCTGTTAATCCATTTGGGATCGTTATTATTTGACCTAAATTCTCTCTGGGGAATAAATATACTCTGTGCACGTTGTACATTATTAAGAAAAAAATCATAAACGCAGATCCCATCGTAATCGTTAGCTAGATTACCCCAGTCGAGATTAGACAGGTGTTCTCTAAGTCCAGTATAGTCGGCAGAACGAAAATCAGGAACTTTTACCGTATTATCCCTATTCTCGTACTCCCAGGTAATATTAAAAGTAATGGATTTGTGATCACTTGCGCCAAGCTCTTCAGTGATCACCAGAGACCTACAAACACGCATTTCAGAACACCAGTACGCAGGCAGATCTGACGACTCAAGAAATTCCTGTGTTCAACACCGAAATTTACACAACCATTTAATCAACTACAGAAACGTAAGACTCATCGCCAGAGAAGACAACACGCAATACCGAAGAATCCTAGAATCATCACTCATCTGTATATCCAACAACTTCAACCAGAACAACGGCTTCTACAACATAGCTGAACCTATTGCCAAGAAACTTCTTCAACGCTATCCCACCTAGAACTCAAGAATGGTACACTGCAGGTCCTTTAAGTCACACAATGTTTTTAACTATCACACTACTTTTAAGACTCACATGCAGCTTTCTCCACCTGACCCAGCATTCTCCACCTGACTATACCCTATATATATCTTCATGTTACTCATTTTCCAGGTAGATCTGTCTATGACTCGATAAAGCCCACTGCGTGGGCGAAACGTTGTCAATAAATGATCACATTATACTGCTTATGTGTTTATTTTTCCATTGTGACGGTATTTTATACCATTTATTTCCAACTCTACCCAAACAGATTCTGTTAATGATCCATCTATTTTTATGCCTGTTTTTATGCAGCAATTTATATTTTCTCGTACATATAATGCAACTCCACCCCCTTTCCCATTATATCTATCTACATGGAACAACTTAAACCCCTGAATATGACACTCAGCAATCATATCCCGACTCTTTATATTATACCATGTTTCAGTTATTGCAATGACATCAAAGTTCCCAGCACATGCTACCAAACGTAATTCGTTAATTTTATTTCTGGCGCTTCGACAGTTAGTGTAAAATACAATGATATGTATCTTCTTGTGAACCTTTTTCATATTCAGCTTTTGTTTTACACAATTTCTGTTACTATTATTACCCTGTGTTACTCGATTACTGTTATTGTTAAGATTTATGATGCCAAAGCCTGAATCAATATTTTGACCCTCATTATTCACCATTCCTAAACCCATACCTCTAACTAATCCTAGTTTAAAGCCCTAACAACATCCTCAACTGAGCTAGAGAGAAATTCTACACCTACCCTGGATAAGTGAACCCCATCCCTGGCATACATGTCATTTCGGCCATAGAAGTGGTCCCAGTTGTCAATGAATGGGACTGCATTATCCTTACAGTGTTTGTCCAGCCAGCAATTTATACCAATCGCTCTGGACAGCCATTCATTTCCAACACTCCTTCTTGGCAAAATGCCACATATAACAGGGCGCCCCCCCTTCTTCCTAATTATGTCTATTGCTGTCCTGTACCTTCTAACTAAATCCTCACTTCTACGCTTGCCTACATCATTGCCTCCAGGACTGAGGCAGATAATAGGATTGATCCCATTACCGTTCATGATGTTGTCAAGCCGGCTAACAATATCCTCCATCCCAGCCCCAGGAAAGCAAACCCTCTGTCTCCTACTCCTATCCTTCAAGCAGAATGCCCTATCCATATACCTAACCTGGCTATCCCCAACAACAACAATGTTTTTACCTTCCTTTGTGTCGTTCGTCGTGACGTTCCCAGTAGTCGACTCACATTCATCGGGTAGCACGGAGAAGGCATTCGATGTTTCCACAGCAGTCTCTTTCTTCTTCATCGTTTCTAACTCTCCATTCGTTTTCTTGATCTTCAACTTCGTTCCATGAAGTCCGGCCACTGCCCAGGTTCCCTTCTTGACCTGAGGACTCACAACAGGAGGACTACTACGAATCCTCTTGTTTTCCTCGGTCAATCGCCGTATCTCAAGCTTCGCTACCCTCAATTCCTCCTTAAGCTGCTGGTAAAGTTGCTCAATGGACGGCATCTTGGATCACTTCACAGAGCAAAAGTGGTTCAGTCCACAGAGAACCCTAGACACGTCCTCTCTGAGCTAAGAACAGATCACCTCTGAGCTCACAGATCACCTCTGGTATGGGTTCGAACCCTACCCGTGGTATGGTTTGTTTGCAGTCGTGTCATTATGATTTCGTGAGTCAAGTTGTGTCAAACATACTTGGGTGGCATTTATTCTGTTAGTGGGTTGGATTTGTGAAAGACCTGCCTAGTATGGGCCAGTAGGCCTACTGCAGTGTTCTTCCTTGGTAGAATTACCGACAATATGTTAAGAGGAGACAAATGCAACTAATGTGACATTTTATTGTGGCAACGTTTCGCTCTCCAGGAGCTGCTTGAAAAACCTAGTTGCATATATGTCCTCTTACTTAACGAGATTAATGTTGATAAATTAGACACGTATGCAACACTTGGGTATCTTTATTGAGGAAACGTTTCGCCACACAGTGGCTTCATCAGTCCATACACAACATCGACTCAAGGTTGAGGGACTGATTGCCTCATCTTGTGTATATAGTTCTACTGTCTTCAAGTTATGTCCTAGAATTTGTATTGATAAAGACACTGGAGGGCGAAACGTCTACAATAAAGATACCCAGATGTTGCACATGTGTCTAATCTTCACAGTATATATAGTGGCAGGAGTCAGGTGGCGAGGGCAGTACTTGGGAATCTTTATTGAGAAAACGTTTAGCCACACAGTGACTTCATCAGTCCAATACAAAGGAGAGGAGGAGTTTGAGGTAATCAGTCCCTCATTTGAAAATGGGTAGGGTAAGTATTTTTGTTAGTGGGTTGAATTTGAGAAGGTCCTGCCTGGGCCAGTAGGCCTGCCGCAGTGCTCCTTCTTTCTTGTGCAATATTTGAGACTATTACGGAAACGTTTCGCCAACCAGTGATTTCTTCAGTCCCATACATAGAATTGTGGAAGATAAACAAGAAATCAATATTTGACAAGTGTATATATGATCCTCGTTATCCCTTGAGGGGTCTCCTTTACCCCCATGAGATTTAACATAATGCTTCATTACTACTAATACTACCACTACTACTACTACTACTACTACTACTACTACTACTACCACTACTACTACTACTACTACTACTACTACTACTACTACTACAACTACTATAGGGCATGCCAACGAAGGTTATAATAGACCAAGTGCTAGGAGACACAGTCAGTGTCCACTCGACAGTTGAGTTGTAACTTCAGTAGAGTTCCTTAACCTTTCCTGAAGTCGCTCAGTAGTGATTTTTAACCAACACTTGGTAAGTATCACCGCATTTACTGAAGAATCTAATAGATTTTGTTATTAATGTGTCATTTTTTTTTGTTGTTTTGTTTGTTTGGGCCAGCTGGTACAATTGTTATTATAATCAAAAAGAAGCGCTAAACACAGCTGGTATAAAAGCTATACCTTTGCTAAGAATATTAATTTCAGTCTGCCGAAGATATATTTCTACTATTGCTAGTTCTTTTAATACTTTCATCTCTGCCTGTCGTTCATTGGAGGGCAAGTGTTTAGGGCAGGTGTATTCGTATATTCCATATTGGACGCCGTTTTCGCAGAATCTGTTCGTAAGATTTTGTGTCCAAAGTCACGATTATTTCGTCTTCGTGTTATCAGATTCCCTAACCTTCAGCGTCTTGTTATGCCTCCTTTCTTATGTTTACCCCTGGGAGGAAAACCCTCACCCACCCCTCCCACTTATATTTTTTCAATTACTTTCAGTGTTTTTGCGTTAAATAATATTTAACCCTAATGTATTTTTTTGACCTTTATTGTTGAATTTTTCTTTACATGTCACAAAGAAGAAAGAAATTGGAGTGGTTGGAAGTATAAAGATTGGTGTGCAGTCTTGCACACTGCCTGTGCAACCCTCCCACTGCCTATCCTCAACACAACTGTCCTCCAGCAACTCTGGTTGATTGAACGAAGACTTAACCATGGCTGAGGCTGTTAGGGGCGATGAGTGTCCTGGAGATGAAGACAGAACTACTAGTTATTTACAAATTCTCCCTAATGAACTTTGGGTTTACATCTTCTCGTTTCTTAATGTACGAGAACTGTGCCTGAGAGTGGCACCCGTATGTACCTCGTGGAGACATTTATCCAAAGATCCCGTTCTACGGAAATACCTAGTACTTGATTTCCACGGTAGAAGAGTCACTAGAGCACATAAGAGATTAGTGGCAGCCTCACCTCTCCTAATCTCCCTCGAGGTACACAATCTCAGGAGGGATTCCAATTTCTTGCTTCGTGTTGGAGCTTCCTGCAAAATGTTGAAGGAACTTACCCTTATTCACTGTGATGATATATCATATGCAGCTCTTCATTCTTTTGTGACAAACTGTCCCAACATGAGAAGCTTCAAATTAGATAACTGCTCAAGGTTAGCTTCTAGACGTTATCGTCTAACTTCTTGCTTTAATGACAGCCGATATTTGAGAAGATATAGGGAATCAAATTTTTACCTAATCGCTGACTTCAAGTACCTGCAATACTTGGACCTGAATTCTTTCTCATTACTTACTGACGATGACTTGGAAGATATTGTTAGACAGTGTAAACATCTTGAGTACCTTAACATTCAAGACATGTCTGAGATACACGATTCTTCAATAATTTTACTGACGAAGGAACTCAGTCACTGTCTCAAGAGTCTTCACATACATGGTCATCTTATAACAGACATGGCATATCTGTCGCTTGGTAACTTAGTGTTGCTGGAAGAATTAACGATCTGGAAGTGTCTTAAAATGTCTGACTTTGGGCTATGTGGGTTAAGCCGTCTAAAAAATCTTACCTCGCTGACGCTTTGGTTTGGTGATATGGTAACTCAGGTTGGCGTCACAAGACTAATCGTAGAAAGCTTATCACAGGTGGTTCACCTTGAGCTGGGATTCCAACACTTTGATGACACCCTAGTGAGCGAACTGGCATGGTGCTGCCGTAAGCTGATCAAACTAAATCTCATGTGCTTGTTGCCAATAGATAACTTTGTTAACCTAATACTGTGTACTCGTCTGGATATGACTGACGCTGGTATTGCCGAGGTGGTGACTCGGTGCCCACTGCTTCAAGAACTCAGTTTGACTAGCATGTCGAAGCTCACTGGCACTGCCTTCACTAACATTCCCACTGCTCTTCCTCATCTACGCAGACTAGAGCTCTGGGGCTGCCGCAGAGTTAATTCATCAGTCTTAGAGCGTTTGGAAGAGCAGATGGCGTCACTCTCTGTGGTGCACCAGACGTGGACAGACTGGTTGAACCTCTAATACATGATATAATAATCAATAACACCAGAGTGTAATATTGTAAAGTGCAATAGGTATTTTATACAATGTCTCATCAAATAATTTTCAACAGTGAATATATAACATTTTCAATGAACATTTGTAATAGTTATATTCATGAATAACTCATTACTTTAAAACATAACTAACATTGAATTTTGTAAGAGATGTTAATTATGTTAATGTTTTTGCTATCTTGCATAAACAAATATATTAGTGTTTTTTGTGCCTTTCAAAGAAAATAAAGTTATTTTGTTTTAACATTGTCGTAGAGTTTTATTAAGTTTTTACTAACCACTTTATTGCTGGGTGACTTGTGTCAAACATGTTTAATTGTTAGTGAGATTTATATTAGTGTGGCGGCCATCTTGCAGTTGGCACTAATTCCTGCAAGGTGGTGCCTTGATGCTGGTGAAGGGAATGACTGTCCTTGATAAGGACCTGCCTTGTATGGGCCAGTAGGCCTTCTGCAGTGTTCCTCCATTCTTATAAGAACATAAGAAAGAAGGAACACTGCAGCAGGCCTACTGGCTCATGCGAGGCAGGTCCAATTCTCCCACCGGCTTAAGCCAGTGCCTTAACCTAGTCACATTCACAGTGGCACAAGCTAGTCAGGTCCAACTCACACCTTCCTTTATCTTGATAAAAACAGCTTACTAATGACTGGGCTAAGAAGAAAGGAACTGCCTTAAGCAGGTCAACCTTGACCTATTCTACCGTGAAGGGGGGGGGAGGCGTAAATAATGCAGACAGCTTTACAAAAAAAATTCCTACCTAGGCAACTTACAAGCCACAAAACATTGAGTTGTTCTTGAGAAATGAGATTCATGGGCCAGTAGGCCTTCTGCAGTGTTCCTCCATTTTATTGTTGCCACAATAAAATGTGGCAAATGTGTTGCAACAATAAAATGTCACATTAGTTGCACTTGTGTCCTTTTACTTAATATATTGGGAAAAGGTGTTGGAGAAACACATGAGTGGTCTTGATAAGGTCCTGCCTGGGCCAGTAGACCTACAGCAGTGCTCCTTTTTTCTTGTTCAACAATTGATAATCTTAGATAAATACATGAGCGGGTGTGAGTTGGACTAACTGGTGCTAGTCAGGCCTACTGACTCATGCGAGGCAGGTCCATGTCACTCCCCGGCTTAGACCAATGACCCACCTAGTAGGTCACTTCCACTTAAGGAAGGAGCATAGCATAAGACCTAGTAGCACAAGCTAGTCAGGTCCAACTCACACCCACTCATGTATTTATCTAACCTATTTTTAATACTACACAACGTCTTAGCTTCTATGACGGTACTCGGGAGTTTGTTCCACTCATCCACAACTCTATTACCAAACCAATGCCTTCCTATATCCTTCCTGAATCTGAATTTTCCCAACTTAAAGCCATTGCTGCAAGTCCTGTCTATGCTAGATATTTTTAGCACGCTATTTACATCCCCTTTATTTATTCCTGTTTTCCATTTATACACCTCAATCATATCGCCCCTAATTCTATGTCTTTCTAGAGAGTGCAGATTCAAGGGCCTCAGTCTATCCTCATAGGGAAGATTTCTGATACATGGAATCAACTTAGTCATCCTCCTTTGTACGTTTTCCAGAGCATTTATATCCATTCTGTAATACTGTGACCAAAACTGTGCAGCATAATCTAGATGAGGCTTAATAATAATAATAATAATAATAATAATAATAATAATATCTTTATTTACTACAAGTACATGTACATGGTATACAGACCATAGCTGACATCAATGACATACTGTACTATATAGAAAGTCCCTTGTTATGCTGAGCATTTCGGGCATATTTGGTCAGTGTCCCAGGATGCGACTCACACCAGTCGACTAACACCCAGGTACCCATTTTACTGATGGGGAACATAGACAACAGGTGTAAAGAAACACGCCCAATGTTTCTACCCTGGCTGGGAATCGAACCCAGGCCCTCGCCGTGTGAAGCGAGAGCTTTAGCCACCAGACCACCAGAGCCACCAAAGATATATAGAGTTGAAGAACAACCTGAGGACTCCTATTATTTATGCTTCTTGATATGAAGCCAAGGATTCTGTTCGCTTTATTACGAACACTTATGCACTGCTGTCTTGGTTTTAGATTACTGCTAACCAGAACTCCTAAATCCTTTTCGCAAACAGTAGTATTAAGATCTACATTATTCAGTTTATATGTGGCATGGTTATTGTCCTGCCCAACAGGATTGATAAAGCCACTGGTGGGCGAAACGTCTAAAATAAAGATACCCAGATGTTGCACATGTGTCTTAATTTCATCTTGTCGGTATTATATACCATTCTTGCACAATATGTCAGACGCTGCAACATCATGAAATCTTGATTCTGAGGACCTGTACATTACCTTCTTCACGGCTACGACAACTACTACAACTAACCCATCGCTTTGGGTATGACCTACTTTCACTGGGAAATCCTGCTTACCAGTGACTATGCCCTCGTCTGCTACACGTCCCTTTCCACCTGACCTTAGTATATAAGTGCCAGCCTCCTCTCTGCGGGGTCACCATTTGGAGAAGACCCGGGCCGGATGTACCGGCGAACATACAACAACAATCTGCTCCAGAACCTCCACGACTACGGTGCTCTTCACACCAACTCCAAGGCCGAGGGAATGATTACCTCATCTTTTGTATATAGTTCTGCCTTCAAATTATGCCCTAGAATTTGTATTGATAAAGCCACTGGATGGCGAAACGTCTGCAATAAAGATACCTAGATGTTGCACATGTGTCTTAATTTCAACTCCAATCTTTCTTCATGGAAATAAATGGTATAAAATACCGACACAATGGAAAAATAAACACATAAGCAGTATAATGTGATCCTTTATTGACAACGTTTCGCCCACGCAGTGGGCTTTATCGAGTCACAGACAGATCTACCTGGAAAATGAGCAACATGGAGATATATATACCCTATATATATCTCCATGTTGCTCATTTTGCAGGTAGATGTCTGTGACTCGATAAAGCCCACTGCGTGGGCGAAACGTTGTCACTAAAGGATCACATTATACTGCTTATGTGTTTATTTTTAGGTTTGTACTATAGATAATTATTGCTTACCCCTGAGAGGAGACCCTTAACCCCCTCCCACTTACATTTTTCAGTACTTTCAATGTTTTGCATTAAATATTATTAGGCCATGATACAATTTTTTTATACTTTATTGTCGAATTTTTATTTACAGGTCACAGAGAAGAGGGAAGGAATTGAAGTGGTTGGAAGTGTAAAGCTTCGTGTGTAGCCTTGCATACTGCCTGTGCTCTACCTTCTCACTGTCTACCCTCAACACAACAAACTCTGAAGACGACTTAACAAGTACAACAACAATGACTGAAGCCATTATTGCTGGCGATGAAGTAAAGTGTTCTGGGGATGATGCAGAGATACAAGCCACAACTACCAGTGGCTTACAAGCCAAGTCGTACATAACTTGTCTTCCCATTGAACTTTTGGTTCACATTTTCTCGTTTCTTAGTATTCGAGAACTGTGTCTGAGTGTGGTTCCTGTGTGCACAGCATGGCGAGACTTGGCCAAAGATCCCACACTGTGGACACATCTTGCATTTAATTTCTGGCATAAGAGAGACACTCAGAGAGAGAGGAGGCTAGTGACAGCCTCACCGTTCTTGCTCTCACTGGAGTTATACAGTCTTATGGATGGTAGGAATTTCCTGCTCCACGTCACAGATTCTTGTAAAATGTTGAGGAAACTCACTCTCATAGAGTGTTATGATTCATTATTTCCAGTTCTTCTACCTGTTCTGACATGCACAAGGTTGACTTTTAGTTTTAGTTTAACTTCTGGTTTCAAGGAACTGAGATATTTGAACTTTAATATGTGTTCAATACTAACTGACGAAGACCTGGAAAGTATTGTTAGACAGTGTAAACACCTTAAATACCTTAACATTCAAGACATGTTTGGGATACACGATTCTTCAGTAACTTTACTGACGAAGGAGCTCAGTCACTGTCTCAAGAGTCTTCACATACAAGGTGAATTTTTGACAGACATCTCATATAAGTCACTTGGTAACTTAGTGGTGCTTGAAGAACTAACGATCGTGAATTGTGTTCAAATGACTGACGCTGGATTACGTGGGCTGCACGGTCTAAAAAAACTGACGGCGCTCAAACTTTTCTTCGGTGACGGCGGGGTAAGTGTCAGTGGCCTCACAGATCTGTTCACCGGGAAACGTTTATCACAGTTGGTTCGCCTTGATCTTGTATTCCAATCTTTGAATGACTTGGCAATGAAAACCCTGGCAAGGAATTGCCCTAACCTGCTCATACTAAAACTCGTATGTATGACGGTAACTAATGAAATTGTCATAGCACCTCACTTTGCTAGTTCCGATATGACTGACGATGGTATTGCCGAGGTGGTGGCTCGGTGTCCACTGCTTCAAGAACTCAATTTGACTAGTATGTCAAAGCTCACTGGCACTGCTCTCATTAACATTCCCACTGCTCTTCCTCATCTACGTAGACTAGAGCTTTGGGGCTGCCTCAGAGTTGATTCAACAATCATACAAGATCTGAAAGACCAGATGCCGTTACTTACTGTGGATTCTCGAGAACAGTCAAGCTGGTTAGAGATCAAACGGACTGCAAGAAATGTCCAAGAATATTAAACATGTAATAATTAGTACCACCATAGTGTTAGTTAGTTAGTTCAGACTCTCAGGTAAGGACCCACTAGGGGCGAGGGGGAAGTGGGGACAGACAAAGAATAGCCGGTGAGAGGAAGAGCTGAAGGAGAAGAGAAAGAGTCAGGACTAAACCCAACAGTCTAACTACTATTGGATGGATATACCATAGTGTAACATTGTCATGTTAATGTTAACAATTGTAATAATCAGTAACACTAGAGTGTAACATTGTTATGTTAGTGTTAACAAAGTGAAGTAGTTACTTGTTATAACATCTAGTTAGTAAATAATATATTTCATTTTCCTGAACAACTCATTACTTGAACTAACATTGAATTTTGATCCAAGGTTGGTAAACATGTCTAGCCTTGATGACAAGTTTGTGTGTGAACAATTTATATAATAATAATATTTTAGTTATAGCTAATAAACAGTTTTCTATAACATTGGTAATATTTCATTTTCTGTTTTATTTGTGGGTTAACTTAATAAAACTATGGGATGGTCCTTGATTCTGGTGAAGGGGCTCTTGATCCAAGGAATTTTACCTGACCTCCGTTTTCTTGGATTGAGCCTCATTGCCTCCCGTTCCTCCAGGTTTAGTGCTCTCTCCATGGGGTTTCAAGACTGTCGACGACATGACGGTCATGTTATCTGCTCACCACCAGCCAAGAATACTTTATTATCCCCATAAATATAATAAATATTAATGCGCATGTTCAACTGAAAGTTCAATTGTCTCATGGCTCGGTTGGTAGCGCACTCAGCTCACACACTGAGGTCCGTGGTCCGATCCCCGGTACGGATGGAAACAACCTGTACTGTCGAGCAGATGTGAGAAACGTGGTCGTGTTGTCGACCATAGTGGTCCTCCTGTCGACCATAGTGGTCGTGTTGTCGACTATAGTGGTCGTACTGTCGACCATAGTGGTCGTACTGTCGACCATAGTGGTCGTGTTGTCGACCATAGTGGTCGTACTGTCGACCATAGTGGTCGATCTTCCGACCATAGTGGTCGTGCTGTCGACCATAGTGGTCGTGTTGCCGACCATAGTGGTCGTGCTGTCGACCATAGTGGTCGTCCTGTCGACCATAGTGGTCGTACTGTCGACCATAGTGGTCGTACTGTCGACCATAGTGGTCGTACTGTCTATTATAGTGGTCGTACTGTCGACCATAGTGGTCGTGTTGCCGACCATAGTGGTCGTACTGTTGACCATAGTGGTCGTACTGTCGACCATCGTGGTCGTACTGTCGACCATAGTGGTCGTACTGTCGACCATAGTGGTTGTACTGTCGACCATAGTGGTCGTGTTGCCGACCATAGGGGTCGTACTGTCGACCATAGTGGTCGTACTGTCGACCATAGTGGTCGTACTGTCGACCATAGTGGTCGTACTGTCGACCATAGTGGTCGTACTGTCGACCATAGTGGTCGTACTGTCTACCATAGTGGTCGTGTTGCCGACCATAGTGGTCGTACTGTCGACCATAGTGGTCGTGTTGTCGACCATAGTGGTCGTGTTGTCGACCATAGTGGTCGTGTTGTCGACCATAGTGGTCGTGTTGTCGACCATAGTGGTCGTGTTGCCGACCATAGTGGTCGTACTGTCGACCATTGTGGTCGTTTTGTCGACCACAGTAGAGACTCAGGTGGAACAAGCTTCACGAAACGACTGTTTTATTATGTAGAGCCTTATAAAGTCACGATAAAACTCTACACCATTGTCTCTAATGACTTAATAAATCTCCGCATAGGTCGAAATAGTGTCTCACGCTCTGACAGTTTCGCACAGGTCGAAACGTCGTCTCGCAGCTTGATAAAGTTAGTTTTGAAATGGGTGTCGTAGCTGCTAGAAGGGTGTTCGTATGGTCTCTTGGCCTTGACTTCAGTTTTGCATTATCAACAGAACGCACCATCCATTCAGGCTCTGCCCGATCCATCATTTCTCGTTAGTGTAATAACTCTTTAAGCTAAATACCACACGTCGATGAGCAATCGCCCGAAGTAATTTTGAACTCACTTCAGACGGAAGCCGTGGCCATAAAAAACGAACACCGCCTATGCAATAATGCACACAAACACCTGTTGTTATTATTTTTTTGGTCTTTTGAGGTGGGTCGGCATGGGTTGTGGGAATAGGTTGGACCTATTGACCCCCCACCCCACCCTTCCTTCTGCCCTCCCTACCTCCATTGGGTTCCCTGCAGTCGTTTCTGTGCCTGGGAAAGGTACAGAGGAGAGGAGGCATTGATGGGTAGGGGCTTGCAAGGCTTGTGGGTCGTGGGTTGCAATGGGAGTCGCCTTACGTAAGGGGGGGAATGCATTGTATGTTGCAGTGGAGAGCGTTGCTAGTCAGCCAGCCGTTATGGAACTCTGAAGGTTATTTGCATAAGAGCAACAGACGGTGGTTGCAGCTGCAGGCGATCAGGTGACAGATATATGGTGACCAGGGAACAGGTATGAGTCACCATGGTGTGTGCTAGCGAAGGAATGTCATCGCAAGTTGCTTAGACTAACAAGGCAAAAGAACGGTGCATTGTCCGTGCAAGTTGCTAGCTTGCCATAATACAACATATGTGTGCATGAATGCAGGGAAACCTACATGGTGACATGTCTGTACTCACCTATTTGTACTCACCTATTTGTACTCACCTATTTGTACTCACCTATTTGTGGTTGCAGGGGTCGATACAAAGCTCCTGGCCCCGCCTCTTCACTGGTCGCTACTAGGTCCTCTCTCTCCCTGCTCCATGAGCTTAAAACTATGTATGGTTCCTGCTTCCACTACATCACTTGCCAGACTACTTTCTGACAACTCTATGACTAAAGAAATACTTCCTAACATCTCCTTGACTCCTCTGAGTCTTCAACTTGCAATTGTGCCCCCTTGTTTCTGTGTCCCCTCTCTGGAACAACAATTTCTCGTCTACATACTGACCTTAGTATCCACAGGAATTTGTGTTGAAAACTACATAGTGGCTTTTGTAGAAAATCCTATGTAAAGTTTTTTATATTGCCTGCTAAAACATACAGCGATAATGCAATGCAATCGCTAAGATGCAATCTCAACATTGCAGAAGAAGCAACATTCACCTCTACGTTACTTTCTAGCAACATTCACAGTGTTGCAGATGAGCCAGTGTTACTAGCGAGGAAGAAATAACTGAGATTAATTACCTTTTAAACTTTCTTTGTATCCCGTAGTTCGGTTGGTTACGCACTCACCTCATACATTATTGTCCGTGGTTTGATCCCAGGTACGGATGGAAACGTTAGGGCGTGTTTCCTTAAAACACCTGCTGTCCCTGTTCATCTAGCAGTAAATAGGTACCCGGGTGTTAGTCGACCGGTGTGGGTCGCATCCTGGGGGACAAAATTAACCTAAGCTGCCCGAAATGCTCTGCATAACAAGCGGCTTTCTATATAGTAGTATGTCATTAATGTCAGCTATGGTCTGTATACCTTGTACATGTACTTGTAGAAATAAAGAATATTATTATTATTATTATTATTATTATTATTATTATTATTATTATTATTATTATTATTATTATTATTATTATTTGTCTCACAAGTACATCAGAGTCATGTACCAAACAAGTGGTGAACCAGAGAGTGGAACCCCACCACTGTCTGGGCTACGAGACTCACAGTGTGTTTCTCTGTATATCTGTCTTCGTATCTAACTTCCCTATATGACTGTCTCCTCTCCATATTTCCCCTCCCTTTTCCTGCTTCGGCCCCATCTTTTATCTGTTTCTCTGGTCCCTCCCTTCCTCCCTCTATCCACCTCCAGTTTTTTCCACCATTCGTTTTCATTTCGAGTGAATAGGGAACACGCAGAGGGTTACGACTGGAGAATCACCTCATTAGGGACACCTGCAAAGCCTTAGCTGTAATTGGCTTCACTCAGGTTTTGCAACACCCATTTTTCCCATCGCGAGGTCCATTCAGAGAACCATTTCTACCTGTTCCTTTCTGATTCCATATGCAATCCTTTTGTCCCCTCGCCGTTTTTACGACGTGTTGGTTTGTGGTCGTGAATCTGCAACGCTGGAGCTAATATGACAGGATGGTTGATTTACGAATGCTTTATTTTCTACGATGCGGATAGTTTTCGTGTCTATAAATGTGGTTCTCAAGGTTCTAGAGGCAGTATAAATCTTTGATGATTTTATAGATGTAGGAAGACAGAATTAAAAACTCCTCCATCATCAGAATATAGCGCAACAATTTCTCCTTCAATGCATACGGTCAAAGGGGCAAAAAAACTAGAAGGTAGCGAAGCTTACCCAGAGGGACTTCGCTGTGCACCTACCCTCCAGGCCAGAGTGAAAGAGGCTGACCAGAGCTTATAAAAACCTCGTTCCTTCTCTCACCGCTGCACACACACATTACAAGCTCTGCTATATGACGCCAACAACCCCTCTCATTCCTTCTGCCTCTGTCACTCTAAAATATTTTTTTTTTATAGCGAGAGGAGAACGCAGAAGACAAGTTTGTGACACTGATACACTTCAGCTTTTATGTATGTATATATATTATCAATACAAATTCAAAGACATGATTGGAAGACAGAACTATATACAAAACATGAGGTAATCAGTCCCTTAGCCTTGGAATTGGTGTGAGGAGCACCGTAGTCGTGAAGATTCTGGAGCACAGACAGTATATAAGCGCCAGCCTTCTTGCCTGTGCTTCAGAGTCTTCAAGACTACGGTGATCTTACACTGAGGGACTGATTACCTAATATTCTGTATATAGTTTTTTCTATTTTCCAATTATGTCCTTGAATTTGTATTGATAAAGCTACTGGATGGCTAAACGTCTACAATAAAGAAACCCAGATGTTGCATATGTGTCTAAATTTTCATCTTGTTGGTATTGTATACCAGTCATGTAGAATAACTGTTAAGTTAGCTGGAAAATAAATGTTAGTGTTGTAAGTTAATGTTTATAGCTGCAGGAGTCTCTTGTTGTCTGTTACTGCAGGTGAACTCTTGTCATAACCTGGGAACACCTAACTCCTCCCTTCCCTGCAACCCTCTGCAACATTACCTCTCTCCCTGCAACACTGCCTCTTATGTGTGCTGGATCCTGGGAAAGTGTTGCACTTCTTGCAACTCTTCCATTGAAAAGTTTGTGCCTCGTATGAAAGGAGGAATGCAGCAAAGATCTTCTCCAGGACCATCATGGTGGAGCCTCCCTCCTCACACACAGTGTTCTAACACTCTGATTCTTGACTCAGAAACACACTATATTAACAGTAACATCTAACACAATCCACAGTTCAGATGGTAATCCCAACTATAAACATCACCTCGCATTATTTACTGAATCATGACCTAAATCCCTAACTTAATGACCAAGAAACAAATAATTCACAAAATATTTTCAGGAACTGACCATAAAATCGGACACACACAATGCACGGAATACTGAGCAGGTTTTTCGTTGTCATGTAGCTCTGAGGACGTCTGTGCTCTTCACCCTGATTGGTTATGCAAGATTATCAGCAGCCAATCACAGCCCTCGATTAATGTATGGAGTATGTACCCTACATGAAGGCTGATTATTATATTCTTAACCAGTGAACATTGTGTTTTATTGACACTAAATCATGTTTCCAACCAGGATTGGTATTATTTTCCACACTGCTAAGCTGTTGACATAAATTGTCTTGACAAATCTTGTTCAGGGGAAATTATTATTTGTGGCGTAAACCACTAAATACACAAATAACCCTTATATAGGAGAGAGAAACTCATCACGACGTTTCGGTCCGACTTGGACCATTTACAAAGTCACACTAGCATAAAAGAGTGAGGGAGCCAGTATACATAACCGAGGAGGTCAGGGACGGGACAAAGAAAGGAAGAAAAAGAGTGGTAGTGGAAGTAGTAGTATTAATAGCGGTAGTAGAAAGTAGGGAAGAGTAGTTTAGTGGAGTGAAGGGTGAATAGAGGCGATTGTAATGGTAGTAGCAAAAGTAGTAGTAATGGAGTGGTAGTAGTAGTAGTAGGGTCAGTTTAAGTGCAACATCAAGAAGCACTTTATATTTCGACCTCTATCTGAGGTCCTCTTCAGTAGACCTCGGTTAGAAATCGACGCATTAGACAACTTCCTGTTTTTCCCTGTTTACTCTCTCTGCTGCCATACACCAGTATACCAAGCACTGTTTACCTGTTGTAACAGATAACATTCATTTGGTAACCAGGAGGCCTGGTCTGAGACCGCGGGGGGACACCAGGTAAATACTGCAGGTAGGAACACCCTTAATACAAGCACAGTCATCCTGCTACCCTGAGTCTCCTCTCTCATAGTCTGCCACCACGGACACGCATGCTGCCATCTCTGCCACCACGGACGTGCTCACTGCCATCTCTGCCACCACGGACATGCTCACTGCCATCTCTGTAGAAGAAAAAAAAGTGTCATTTACACTTGTGCAGTGAACATGTGTTTCTCTCTCTAGGAGCGTGATAAATCTCCTGGAGAGCGAAACGTTGCCACAATAAAATGTCACATTAGTTGCATCTGTGTCCTTTTACCTAATAAGGGATATTCTCACTGCTGTACTTGTTATATACACTGATGCACTACATATATACACTGATGCACTACATATATACACTGATGCACTGCATATTTACACTGATGCTCTACATATATACACTGATGCACTACATATATACACTGATGCACTACATATATACACTGATGCTCTACATATATACACTGATGCACTACATATATACACTGATGCACTACATATATACACTGATGCACTACATATATACACATGGATACACTACATATATACACTGATGCACTCATATATACACTGATGCACTAGGATATATACATGATGCACTAATATATACACTGATACTAATATATACACTGATGCACTGCATATTTACACTGATGCTCTACATATATACACTGATGCACTACATATATACACTGATGCACTACATATATACACTGATGCACTGCATATATACACTGATGCACTACATATATACACTGATGCACTACATATATACACTGATGCACTACATATATACACTGATGCACTACATATATACACTGATGCACTGCATATATACATTGATGCACTACATATATACACTGATGCACTGCATATTTACACTGATGCTCTACATATATACACTGATGCACTGCATATATACATTGATGCACTGCATATATAAACTGATGCACTACATATATACACTGATGCACTACATATTTACACTGATGCTCTACATATATACACTGATGCACTACATATATACACTGATGCACTACATATATACACTGATGCACTGCATATTTACACTGATGCTCTACATATATACACTGATGCACTACATATATACACTGATGCACTACATATATACACTGATGCAACACATATATACACTGATGAACTACATATATACACTGAGTAACCCTGTAAGAGGTAAACAGTGCCAGCTTGGCATTGTAACTGAAATGAATCACTAAGTTTATCGACATGTGTAAACACTAACCCGGGAATAACAAATACGCATTTCCATTTATTCCAGCCTTGGGTGTGACATTAAGGAGTAATTTCTGAATTAGAATGCGAACCAAGTCTTTAAACTAGAAAGTTAGAATAGTGTGAGTGAGGAGGGAGGCTCCACCATGATGGTCCTGGGGAAGATCTTTGCTGCATTCTTCCTTTCATACGAGGCACAAACTTTTCAATGGGAGAGTTGCAAGAAATGCAACACTTTCCCAGGAGCCAGCACACTCTGGAAACGACTTCATGTCAATAAAGTTCAATCCTCTCTGTTTACGGATAGAATAATCAGCCTTCTTGTAGGCTCGGGAATGCATACATAAATCGAGGGCTGTGATTGGCTGCTGATAATCTTGCATAACCAATCAGGATGAAGAGCACAGAGGTCCTCAGAGCTACATGACAACGAAAAACCTGCTCAGTATTCCGTGCATTGTGTGTGTCCGATTTTATGGTCAGTTCTTGAAAATATTTTGTGAATTATTTGTTTCGTGGTCATTAAGTTAGGGATTTAGGTCATGATTCAGTAAATAATGCGAGGTGATGTTTATAGTTGGGATTACCTTCTGAACTGTGGATTGTGTTAGATGTTACTGTTAATATAGTGTGTTTCTGAGTCAAGAATCAGAGTGTTAGAACACTGTGTGTGAGGAGGGAGGCTCCACCATGATGGTCCTGGAGAAAATCTTTGCTGCATTCCTCCTTTCATACGAGGCACAAACTTTTCAATGGAAGAGTTGCAAGAAGTGCAACACTTTCCCAGGATCCAGCACACACAAGAGGCAGTGTTGCAGGGAGGGAGGCTGTGTTGCAGATATAGTTGCACGATTGAAGGCTTGATGATTTTTGCAACAAGGTGTAAAGTTGTTGTGAACTGTTGCAGGTGTTCAATAGTTATCTTGCATGCTTATATTTTTAGTATGGGGAGCTCTAAAATCATGTGGGCTCTCTGAGTGAGGCGTGGCCTGAATGACTCACGTTGCACGTTGATACATAGTTACAGACCCATTGCATTATGAAAGATGCACTCTGAATCGTGTTGCATTGTTGCTATGATTGTTGCAGTGTTCATTTTTGTACTAATTGCAATGTTATTCATTGTTATTATCTGCTACATAGCTGTAGATATTTTATGGTTGCTGTTATGCTCTGTAAAACTAACCCGGAGGGTTACCCACCCAGGATAACCCAAGAAAGGCAGTGCGAAGGGAACTCCTGTTCTCTTCTCATCATCCAGTTTTGGGTAATATTTCTTCCCCGTATATAGGAAAGCAGGGCTCGATGTGGTGTAAGCTGTCAGTGGTCTTTCAAACCCATAACAACAAGTTGAAAGCGGAGAAAAGCAGCGTTGGACACGGCGCAAGCTGTGAGTAGCCCACCTTAAGAGCTACCAAGGCTCATGCCTTGGTAGCCCTTAAATCCCCAATAACAACATCAACAGAAGATGAGAGCAACGCACACCTGCTGTTATTTCCTAATTAAAGTCACACATGTTCAGATGTAAATTCTCATACCATATCAAATTAAGGTTCTGTTTTTATTTGGTGTAGTCACATATGTTTAGGTTCAAGTATTGTTTGGGGGAATGGTTTAATAGTTCGAACACCCTTGAATGGGGGTTCTTCGATTCTGCTGATTGGTTCTTGATTGAAGGTGTTCAGTCCCTCTGCCTTGAAGGTGCTCAGTCACTTAGCCTAAAACAAAGGTATGAGGGTGGAGTCACATATATTGGAGACAGAGGTGAGTTACAGCAGTTGGAAACGGCGTCACAAGTGGGCGAGACCCACTAGAGGAAGTAGGCCATGGCAGTATATTACGTTTCGACTGAAGAAGCCTGCACATGTGAATTGTCTTGTCCTGCAATGACCTGCACAGCCTGTACAGACCAGCCTTAACACTATGGTTCATACAAAGGCACAATTCCTTGAATCAAGAGCCCTTCACAGCCATCAAGGCATTCCCTTCAGGGGAATATTGATCAATAAACCTGCAGAATAATGCAGTAACTATAAGCTGCCATACAAGCATCGACCTGCATTGTCTTGTCCTGCAGTGACCTGCACAGCCTGTACAGCCTTAACACTATGGTTCATACAAAGGCACAATTCCTTGAATCAAGAGCCCTTCACAGCCATTAAGGCATTCCCTTCAGGGGAATATTGATCAATAAACCTTTCAAACTTTTCAATGGGAGAGTTGCAAGAAATGCAACACTTTCCCAGGAGCCAGCACACTCTCGAAACGACTTCACGTCAATAAAGTTCAATCCTCTCTGTTTAAGGATAGAATAATCAGCCTTCTTGTAGGCTCGGGAATGCATACATAAATCGAGGGCTGTGATTGGCTGCTGATAATCTTGCATAACCAATCAGGATGAAGAGCACAGAGGTCCTCAGAGCTACATGACAACGATAAACTGCTCAGTATTCCGTGCATTGTGTGTGTCCGATTTTATGGTCAGTCCTTGAAAATATTTTGTGAATTATTTGTTTCTTGGTCATTAAGTTAGGGATTTAGGTCATGATTCAGTAAATAATGCGAGGTGATGTTTATAGTTGGGATTACCTTCTGAACTGTGGATTGTGTTAGATGTTACTGTTAATATAGTGTGTTTCTGAGTCAAGAATCAGAGTGTTAGAACACTGTGTGTGAGGAGGGAGGCTCCACCATGATGGTCCTCGAGAAAATCTTTGCTGCATTCCTCCTTTCATACGAGGCACAAACTTTTCAATGGAAGAGTTGCAAGAAGTGCAACACTTTCCCAGGATCCAGCACACACAAGAGGCAGTGTTGCAGGGAGGGAGGCTGTGTTGCAGATATGGTTGCACGATTGAAGGCTTGATGATTTTTGCAACAAGGTGTAAAGTTGTTGTGAACTGTTGGAGGTGTTCAATAGTTATCTTGCATGCTTATATTTTTAGTAGGGGAGCTCTAAAATCATGTGGGCTCTCTGAGTGAGGCGTGGCCTGAATGACTCACATTGCGCGTTGATACATAGTTACAGACCCATTGCATTATGAAAGATGCACTCTGAATCGTGTTGCATTGTTGCTATGATTGTTGTAGTGTTCATTTTTGTACTAACTGCAATGTTATTCATTGTTATTATCTGCTACATAGCTGTAGATATTTTATGGTTGCTGTTATGCTCTGTAAAACTAACCCGGAGGGTTACCCACCCAGGATAACCCAAGAAAGGCAGTGCGAAGGGAACTCCTGTTCTCTTCTCATCATCCAGTTTTGGGTAATATTTCTATCCCGTATATAGGGAAGCAGGGCTCGATGTGGTGTAAGCTGTCAGTGGTCTTTCAAACCCATAACAACAAGTTGAAAGCGGAGAAAAGCAGCGTTGGACACGGCGCAAGCTGTGAGTAGCCCTTAACACCTTAAGAGCTACCAAGGCTCATGCCTTGGTAGCCCTTAAATCCCCAATAACAACATCAACAGAAGATGAGAGCAACGCACACCTGCTGTTATTTCCTAATTAAAGTCACACATGTTCAGATGTAAATTCTCATACCATATCAAATTAAGGTTCTGTTTTTATTTGGTGGAGTCACATATGTTTAGGTTCAAGTATTGTTTGGGGGGATGGTTTAATAGATCGAACACCCTTGAATGGGGGTTCTTCGATTCTTCTGATTGGTTCTTGATTGAAGGTGTTCAGTCCCTCTGCCTTGAAGGTGCTCAGTCAGTTAGCCTAAAACAGAGGTATGAGGGTGGAGTCACATATATTGGAGACAGAGGTGAATTACAGCAGTTGGAAACGGCGTCACAAGTGGGCGAGACCCACTAGAGGAAGTAGGCCATGGCAGTATATTACGTTTCGACTGAAGAAGCCTGCACATGTGAATTGTCTTGTCCTGCAATGACCTGCACAGCCTGTACAGACCAGCCTTAACACTATGGTTCATACAAAGGCACAATTCCTTGAATCAAGAGCCCTTCACAGCCATCAAGGCATTCCCTTCAGGGGAATATTGATCAATAAACCTGCAGAATCCTGCAGTAACTATAAGCTGCCATACAAGCATCGACCTGCATTGTCATGGCCTGCAGTGACCTGCACAGCCTGTACACACCTTCACACACTGGCTTATAGAGCTACAGAAAAACTATGAATGGGAACAAGAGTCCTTGTAAATAAGGTTCATTCGTCAGTATTAAGAGATAGAATAAGCAACCTTGTGATGGAGTGGGTGTGTCCCACGTAAGTCGTGGGTTGTGATTGGCTGATGATGAATTAATGTGACCAATGAGAATGAAGAGTAGTTGAGGTCTGGGAGGTGGGTCACTGCAGCTCAAGTCTTGCATTGTTGTGTCTCAATCTGTGGTGTATTATGTTGCAAACTTTGTGATGTATTCCCTTCATGGTTATTAAAACACGAATTTTAGGGCAGATTTAAAGGACCGTATTCAATTTGTTAATTTATAGTTGAAATTTATTTTTTAACTGGGTATTTGACGACTTGTTGACAGTGTCAGGAATCCTGAGTCAAGAATCCGAGTGTTAGAACAGTGTGTGAGGAGGGAGGCTGGGAGGGTCGACCTGAGGTAAATCTTTGCTGCATTTCTCCTTTCATACGAGGCACAAACTTTTCAATGGAAGAGTTGCAAGAAATGCAACACTTTCCCAGGAGCCAGCACACACTTGAGTGAATGTTGCAAGGAGAGAGAGAGAGGCAGTGTTGCAGGGAGGGAGAGGCAATGTTGCAGGGAGGGGGAGGCAGTGTTGCAGGGAGGGAGCACAATCTGTGGCTGTTGCATGTGATTTAAGGACAGATTTTATTGACAGTTTTAATGATAAATAAAGCAGCAATAAAGTTATAACATTATTTTTACTAATACATGTATCTGACAATTATTAATACCACCTTTAATAATAATAATTATTATTATATTATAATTATAATAATAAATTACATTATTATTATTAAAGAGGGGAAGGTAGTTCCATCACCCTGAATCAAGAGCCCTTCAGCAGCTGCTAGTGGTCGTGGTGTATATTACTCACTCAACATTCAGTCTGTGTAAAATCAAACTGAAAAAAAGTATAATAAAAAACATATGCACACTGACAAATACATTCCGGTTTCTATGGGTGTCCCTCACCGTCCCCAGACACCTGCTCGCTCTCTCTCTCTCTCTCTTTCTTTCTCTCTCTCTTTCAGACACACATACACACACTGGCCACAGAAGAGCATCACTGACGTGTATACTGTCCAGAGTATTGAAAAAGATAATCAGGATTTGGTGAAGCCTAAGTCAGATGAGTATTATGATTTATCTTCCTGTTCAACCCTCCCTTTCTATCTCCATCCCTCCATCCATCCCTCTATCCCTCCATCGGTTCCCTCCCTCCTTCCCAGGTTTCCACACCGCATTGCATCTACATTTGTAACCATCTGTCCCTCTCCTGGGAAAGTGTTGCACTTCTTGCAACTCTTCCATTGAAAACTTTGTGCCTCGTATGAAAGGAGGAATGCAGCGAAGATCTTCCTCAGGACCATCATGGTGGACCCTCCCAGCCTCCCTCATCTCTTCCACTCTCTTCATCTTATTTTTGCATACGAGTACTCAAAAAAAATCTATATCAACTTCAGTTCTTATTTTATATATTAAAAAAAACTATTAAGGGATTCGAACGTATTCACTGCACGTTGAAATGCAACATTTTTTTTGGGCTACAATTCTCTTTGGGGGACCCTTGCAACCCCCTTAACCTCCCTCTCCTCTAACAGCCCCTAATCCCACCTAACCCATTTGTAAAACTTCTGCATTCTGGCTTCCTATTGGACACGGTTACCCAGGGAGAACCAATCACAAGTCGTGTTCAATGTAATTGCATATTCGTCTTTGTTTACATCCGTAAGAGTTCTGATTATTTTCAAAGCAACTATTGCAACTATGAAAAATAATCCTTTCAGTTATTATCGCTGATGATTCAAAGTAGCACAGAGTAATTTGTGATAATTATCGTTTACAGCAGATCGTCATTAAATCATACTAACAATCATTTATATATTTTTTCCCCTAGTCGTGACCATGACCATCGAGGCCGAGGGGGCGTTCACCCCCGGAACACAATGTATACATCCTCCAGGTATACTCCCTCCAGGTATACTCCCTCCAGGTATACTCCCTCCAGGTATACACCCTCCAGGTATACACCCTCCAGGTATACACCCTCCAGGTATAGTCCCTCCAGGTATACACCCTCCAGGAATACACCCTCCAGGTATACACCCTCCAGGTATACACCCTCCAGGTATACACCCTCCAGGTATACACCTTCCAGGAATACACCCTCCAGATATACACCCTCGTCTCCTCATACACCCTCATACTTCCCACTTCCTTATTGCTACACCACACTGCACCTCCACCCCCTCATGCATGAACAAACATATTCATTATTCCTTTCTAGACAAAAACACGTGTAGAGGCGGCTGCATTTTCCTCTGCCGACTGGCGAGGTTGCACTTGCAACAGTAACCATACGACCCACTGCAACACTGTCTCCCGTGTGTGTTGGGTCCTGGGAAAGTGTTGCACTTCTTGCTGGTATTCCATTGAAAAGTTTGTGCCTCGTATGAAAGGAGAAATGCAGTAAAGATTTACCTCAGGTCGACCCTCCCAGCCTCCCTCCTCACACACTGTTCTAACACTCGGATTCTTGACTCAGGATTCCTGACACTGTCAACAAGTCGTCAAATACCCAGTTAAAAAAAATCAATTTCAACTATAAATTAACAAATTGAATACTGTCCTTTAAATCTGCCCTAAAATTCGTGTTTTAATAACCATGAAGAGAATACATCACAAAGTTTGCAACATCATACACCACAGATTGAGACACAACAATGCAAGACTTGAGCTGCAGTGACCCACCTCCCAGACCTCAACTACTCTTCATTCTCATTGGTCACACTAATTCATCATCAGCCAATCACAACCCACGACTTACGTTGGACACACCCACTCCATCACAAGGTTGCTTATTCTATCTCTTAATACTGACGAATGAACCTTATTTACAAGGACTCTTGTTCCCATTCATAGTTTTTCTGTAGCTCTCTATAAGCCAGTGTGTGAAGGTGTGTACAGGCTGTGCAGGTCACTGCAGGCCATGACAATGCAGGTCGATGCTTGTATGGCAGCTTATAGTTACTGCAGGATTCTGCAGGTTTATTGATCAATATTCCCCTGAAGGGAATGTATTGATGGCTGTGAAGGGCTCTTGATTCAAGGAATTGGAACTACCATTTCCTTAAATTCAAAGCTTATTACTTCTTCTTTCATTGTAGACTACAGCTGCTGTTAAGTTACCTCGTAAATAATCACTTGTGTTGTAAGGTTTTGCAGGAAGATGTGTTTCATGTTGACACTGGTAGGTGGACGCTGTCAGAACCTGTCACACTTTGCAAATATCTGCGTCCCTGCCTGCAACACCGCCTCTCTACCTGCAACATTGTCTCCCTATCTGCAACACTGTCTCCTTTCCTCCAACACTGTCTCCCTACCTGCAACACTCTCCCTGCAACACCCTCTCCCTCCTTGCAACACTAACTCTTTGCCTGCAACACTCCCTCCCTGCAACACAGCCTCCCTCCCTGCAACACTGCCTCCATCCCTCTCTCCCTGCAACACTGCCTCCCTCCCTCCCTGCAACATAGCCTCCTGTGTGTGTGTGTGTACTCAGTACTCACCTAATTGTGGTTGCAGGGGTCGAGACTTAGCTGTGTGTGTGTGTGTGTGTGTGTGTGTGTGTGTGTGTTGCTGGCTCCTGGGAAAGTGTTGCACTTCTTGCAACTCTTCCATTGAAAAGTTTGTGCCTCGTATGAAAGGAGGAATGCAGCAAAGATCTTCCTCAGGACCATCATGGTGGAGCCTCCCTGTGTTCCATTCCTCACCCCCTGGAACTTTAGTCACAAAATTACTCGAAATTTTTAGAAATATTAACTGCCACGTCCTTATATATTTATAAACCCAAGTTTAATTTGGACATTCCATATCATAATGTCTTTTATCACAGTTTTTTTACATATACCAAGACTGCTGTTACCAGACAACGCCCTGAGTCCGGACACATCCAATGCAAGTTGACCAAACTGCAACATTTTTTGTTGCAATTCTATTGAGGAACCCTTGCAACTACCCCTCCCCCCTCCCCCCACACCCCAACCATCAAAAGCTTCTGCATTCTGTGTCCTGATTGGTCACAGCAGCCTCAGGGAGAGCCAATCACAGGACGTGTTCTACATAGGCTAGCTAAGTAAGTCTTTGTTTACATCTGTCAAAACATTTGTGGACGATCTTTTACCTGGATATTTTTTTTTTTTTGAGCATGACTGATCTTAGGTAATCTTAAACCTGTGAGCTATGTAGACTGATAATCCCCGCGGGTGTCATCCAGTCACCCTTCAGGAATTTGAGACATCCATGCTGGCTGCTGATCATCCAATAGGAAACATGCAGATAAACATGAATGTTCTGGACGTTATTAATAATAATAATAATAATAATCTATATTTCTACAAGTACATGATGCAACTTATACATCAGTGACATACTATACAGAAAGCCCCTTGTTATGCAGAGCATTTCGGGCAAATTAGGTTAATTTTGTCCCCATGATGCCACCCACACCAGTCGACTAACACCCACCTTCCCTCCCCAACAATGCAGTCACCTCTCCCCCACCTTCCCTCCCCAGCAATGCAGTTCTCTCCACCCCCTCCAAGGCAGGAACAAAACCTAACAAAGTGTTGCCACTTTTCCTAAGGTCGAGTAGGTACATAAAAATTGTACTTTCAGGCCTCTGTATTCTTCTCTGTTGTCTTGTGTGGCTGCACCTGCAACAGCCACATGGCAACGCTGGCTCCCATATATCCTCCCTCCCTGCAACCCGTTGTAACACTGCCTCCTGTGTGTGCTGGCTCCTGGGAAAGTGTTGCACTTCTTGCAACTCTTCCATTGAAAACTTTGTGCCTCGTGTGAAAGGAGGAATGCAGCAAAGATTTTCCTCAGGTCGACCCTACCTGCCTCCCTCCCTGCAACACTGCCTCCCTCCCTGCAACACTGCCTCTCTCCCTGCAACACTGCCTCTCTCCTTGCAACACTGCCTCTCTCTTCTCTCAGTTATTATCATTCTTATTTTACGTATCTGACAAATACAGCTATACTCTATGTTGCGCCCCATGTATGGGGCAGAATATTGTATTTATACAGCAAATATCGTCATTAATGACTAAAATGAAAATGTTTGGCTCTACATTGTTATTTCGTCAGTTATCATTATTATTATTATTATTATTATTATTATTATTATTATTATTATTATTATTATTATTATTATTATTATTATTATTATTATTATTATTATTATTATTATTATTAGCATTAGTATTATCTATGCAAATAAGCAGAATGTGTTTCTCTTGTTAAATGAGGAGGACAAACTACTGAGGATGGGAAACAACCATACCAACTACTGTTAGTTGGTTTAGGGTCCAGCTCACTGCTGGCTGAGTCAGGTGATCCCACCTGATGTTAGGGTAGTGGACTTGGATTCAGGGAGTTTTGTCCAGCCCTGAGCACAGTAAACATATCTCTCTCTCCTCTGGTTGTCTGGTAGAGTTTCAAGTTTCTTTAAGAAACTGTGAATTGGTGGACAAACAGAGGTATTAATAGACTTGGTCATTTGCGCTGCCTCTTAAGGTATGTCTATTTCCTTAACTATAGAACATAGATCTTATTTTTGAGTACAACTCCGCTAAGACGTAGGTTGTAATAATGTGTTGAGCCTAGGTTCGGTATTCTATAGAAAGGTCCATAGTTATGGTCACTACTTTGATTCCATTGATCCTGACATAGAAGTGACAGTTATGCAAACTCTTAATTTGAGTTTGGGATTTAGGATCACTGACTATATCGTAAGATACCTCCTTATATGGATAATGTCTTACATTGAAATTACTATATACTTATAACTTCTATGTAAATTCATGACTTTAAGAGTTACCTTAAACTAAGATATTTACCAAGACAATGGTAAATCTCGTAGCTTCAGTAATAAGGTACCTTGAGTACTCAGTAATAAGGTACCTTGAGTACTCAGTAATAAGAGTACCTTAGAGGTACTCAGTAATAAGGTACCTTGAGTACTCAGTAATAAGGTACCTTGAGTACTCAGTAATAAGGTACCTTGAGTACTCAGTAATAAGGTACCTTGAGTACTCATAGTACAGTAAGTAAAGTCCTTGAGTACTCAGTAATAAGGTACCTTGAGTACTCAGTAATAAGGTACCTTGAGTACTCAGTAATAAGGTACCTTGAGTACTCAGTAATAAGGTACCTGAGTACTCAGTAATAAGGTACCTTGAGTACTCAATAATAAGGTACCTTGAGTACTCAAGTAATAAGGTACCTTGAGTACTTCAGTAATAAGGTACCTTGAGTACTCAGAATAAGGTACCTTGAGTACTCAGTAATAAGGTACCTTGAGTACTCAATAATAAGGTACCTTGAGTACTCTTGTATATAAATTAATAAGAGAAGAAGAAAGTATTGTCCTAAATACTTATTTTTGTTTCCCAGTTGAAATTTAACCTTGATCACTATACTGATTTTCTGAAGGAATAACTAGACCAGACATTGTTCCAATATCTTGTTACAAGAAAGTGGCGGTCTTAATTGCAGGTCAATTACTTAGGGAGGTTCCTTCCAGAACATGGAATGATCTACTAGCTTACTCGTAACAATCTTGTATAATACACGTAATACTCTCGTATTTCATAGCATATTCGTATATGACTTGTGTTTGTATGTAGATCGCAAGGGGATTCGAACACATCCAATGCAAGTGGACGAAGCTGCAACATTTCTTTGTTGCAGTTCTATTGATGAACGTCTTTGCAACCCTCCCTATCCTTTTTTCCAATTGGTCACAGTTGCCTAGGGAGAGCCAATCATAGGCCGTGTTCTCTGTCGAGGTAATCCAAATGTAATTCCCATCTCTATTACATTTGTTATATTATAATTAGTAGTTATTCTTTAATTATCTCTCCATACACAGATAACCCAAGAGACCGAAACGTCTGGCGACGTTTCGGTGCAACTCGGAGCATTAACTAGTTACAATAACACACGAAGGTAAGGGAGCCATTCACGCTATTGTGCCTTTTATTTGGTCTTAAATTTCATAATATATAGTAACATTTCATAATGTTCAGGTAGATAATTCTCTTAATTCTCCTTACTGCAGAGCGTCGCTAAATAATCTGTGGATAATCGTGGATTATAGAATTATAGAGGGTTTAGCGCTCTGATTATATTAGTATTATTATTGTGGAATTATAGTAAGACACTTGTGCAGCACTTGGGAATCTCCCTCATACTCTGCTCCCTCATACTCTGCTCCCTCATACTCTGCTCCCTCATACTCTGCTCCCTCATACTCTGCTCCCTCATACTCTGCTCCCTCATACTCTGCTCCCTCATACTGTGCTCCGTCCTCTCCACCACACTGCCGCCACTCTGGCTTCCCTGAGTCAGCAACACAAAACACGTCTATTTTCCCACTTAGTGTTGGCGCAATAGAACACATTTCCAAGTGACTGCATTCTCCCCTGCCGTCTGGTTGTGTTGCGCCTGCAACACCTGCAACACACCTCGCTGCAGCCACTGTGGCCGTGAATTGTGTTGGGATATGCAAATGTTATGCAGATTAGAGTGTGTTGATACGAGGTAACACACATACACTTAAGCGTAGCGCACTGGGCTCACACACTGAGGTTCGTGGTTCGATCCCCGGTACGGGTGTAAACATTAGGACGCGTTTCCTTAAGATACCTAATCTCCATGTTCCACCTAGGAGTAAGTAGGTACCTGGGTGTTAGTCGACTGGTGTGGGTCGCATCCTGGGGACAAAATTGACCTAATTTTCCCGAAATACTCTGCATAACAAGGGTCTTTCTACATAGTATGTCATGGATGTCAGCTATGGTCTGTATAAGTTGCATCTTGTAAAAATAAAGACTAATTTATATTTATTATCATAAGTAACACTCGCATGTATTGTAGTGTGTTTAACACTTAAAGACACTTAACACTACACATAACTGCAGTTTTGTTGATTATTTTTGTTTTTAATAATATAAATATTCTTATCTGTTCCCTGACTCTCACAAACAAAAGTATTTTAGTATAGAAAGATAACTCAAGTGTAATGAACATTGTCAATGCTCAGTAATGACCCGCACGGAGACATAAACTCAAGAGGTTGATCTGTATATTTCGACCTCCTTCTGGGGTCCTCTTCAGATGAAGAGGATCCCAGAAGGGGATTGCAATACATATACAGATCAATCAACCTCCTGTGTTTCTGTGTCTGTGGGATATTACTGAGCACAGAAACATAAGCTAAGAGTTATAAATAATCGACTTCTGTTAGTAATAGCTTCAGAAAGTTACTTTTTTTTTTAGTCAGTGTGTAGACAGTTGTGTCAGCAGTAGCCGTCAGTCATTAAGTTTCGTAAAGAAACAAGAAAAAATATTTTTCTTTACGATACGTTGCAGTTTCGTAAATGTAGTGTAGGTGTGAATGATGATGAAAGTGTTTCTTCTTTTTCGAGTCACCCTGCCTTGGTGGGAAACGGCCGATGTGTAACTAAAAAAATAATCATAAACATAATTTTTAAAGGGATGGAGGGGTAAGCCAGTGGAAGGCCTCGGACAGATGACCAAAAACTCCAGCTGTGGGTCATCATATGGCTAAGACCCGCATCACAAAACACTTGTCCTGTTTCCTGACAAACTTACCTAACCTAACCTAACCTAACCTAACCTAACCTAACCTAACCTAAGGTTCTTCAAGAAGCTCTGTGCTCGAATTGTTGACCAGAATGTAACTCCAGCTGTTGTGTGTGGGGTTGCAACTGCAGGGTTATGAACGGTGCAGTGCAGTTCATGAACACATTACTCCCTGCAACACTGCCTCCTGGGAAAGTGTTGCACTTCTTGCAACTCTTCCATTGAAAAGTTTGTGCCTCTTATGAAAGGATGAATGCAGCAAAGATTTCTCTCAGGTCGACCCTCCCAGCCTCCCTCCTCTCTTCCATCTCTCTCTCTCTCTTCCCTCTCTCTCTCTCTCTTCCATCTCTCTCTCTCTCTTCCATCTCTCTCTCTTCCATCTCTCTCTCTCTCTTCCATCTCTCTCTCTCTCTTCCATCTCTCTCTCTCTCTTCCATCTCTCTCTCTCTCTTCCATCTCTCTCTCTCTCTCCTCTCTCCATCTCTCTCTCTCCATCTCTCTCTCTCTCCATCTCTCTCTCTCCATCTCTCTCTCCATCTCTCTCTCTCTCTCCATCTCTCTCTCTCTTCAAACACTATCATAAAATTTATCATCAGTATTATTAAATTGAACTGACAAGCCACTTATTGTAATTACTACAGACTAGTGGTGACACAAGTCGTTCTATATACACAAATTGCTTGTATCTTACTGAGTATACGGGATACATAGTCTCTGTAGCCCAGGCCACGAATTCGGACACATCCAATGCAAGTTGACAAATATGCACACATTTTTTTGCTGCAATTCTGTTTATGGGCCCTTGCAACCCGTCTCCTTCCCTCCCCCCCCCAATCTTGTTGTACTCACCTAGTTGTGGTTGCAGGGGTCGATTCAAAGCTCTTGGCCCCGCCTCTTCACTGTGTGTGTGTGTGTCTGTGTGTCGTGCCGAATAGGTAAAACTTGCTATTTTGGCTTAAATAGCAACGCTCTTCTTGCCGAATAAGGCAGACGAGAATTTGTGTATGCAATAATTTCGCAAAAATCATTCTGAGCCTAACGAAAAAATATATATTTCATTGTGTCTGTTTATTATTAAATTATTGTAAACTTATCTAAAATATATTCAGTTGGATTAGGCTAAATTAAATTGTTCTTGTTATAATAAGGTTAGGTAAGTTTTCTAAGGTTCTTTTGGTACAAAATTATTAATTTTTATATTAACATAAATGAAAAATATATATATATTTTAAACATAAGAATTTTTTTTAGAATGAAATTAATTTTAGATGAGTTCTTGTTAACTGACCAATTTTACCTATTCTTATTTTAGGCATTTAAAGTATTTTTGACTGGTAGCGAAGAGATAGTTTGAAGTCTTAATGACCCTCGTGTGCTCAATAGACTTGTATCCCAGCTTATCAATTACAACTGTTAACATAATTCATCTATTGACTGAGATCAGAGGAATTATCAGAGATTATTCTAGTTTAAGACTGTTAATATCACTTTGAATTATCAAAAAAATAAGACTGAGTAATAATGAGTTACGTTTAATATATTTATAAGAAAACCTTAAAAAAATGTAAACACAGAGAAGAGTTCTGATTGGCTGAATTCTGTACAGAACACGGCCTGTGATTGGCTCTTTCTGGGTGACTACGACCACTTGGGAATCAGGATGCAGAAGCTTTGGGAAAGGGGAGATGGGGAGGGGGTTGCAAGGGTTATTGAACAGAATTGCAGTAAAAAATGTTGCATTTTCGTCAACTTGCATTGGATGTGTTCGAATCCCTGGCGTGGACTACGGAAAATAATTTGTTACATACCAACTTTGATATAAGCACTTATTTAGTGCAGTATACCCAGGTATAGCTGTAACTTATTAATTTATATAGTGATACTCGTATTAATTGCTATTATAAACATTTTAGGGTAATATTAAGGAGAAAAGTTAAAGGGAAAGTAACGAATGGAAGAGAGGAGGGAGGCTGGGAGGGTCGACCTGAGGAAAATCTTTGCTGCATTCTTCCTTTCATAGGAGGCACAAACTTTTCAATGGAAGAGTTGCAAGAAGTGCAACATTTTCCCAGGAGGCAGTGTTGCAGTGCATTGTTCGTAGTAGCGACCGCAGGAGAAGGAAGAGAATGCAGCCGCCTGCATATGTATTGTTTAGTACTTGTACGACCTGAGACAAGTGTTGTTGACTCTTGCTTGTATTCCTTCGTTAGGGAGGGAGGGGAGCTGCATTTTGGTGGGGAGGGAGGGAGGGGAGGGAGAGGAGCGCATTTGGTGGGAGGAGGGAGGGAGGAGAGGAGCTGCATTTTGGTGGGGAGGGAGGGAGTGAGAGGAGCTGCATTTTGGTGGGGAGGGAGGGAGGGAGAGGAGCTGCATTTTGGTGTGGAGGGAAGAAGGAAGGGAAGGAGGGTGGAAAGTGTCATTAGCACCAGCTAGATTATCAATGCATCACCTGAGAGGTTCAATATTAACTAAGAATAATAATGTATTATAACAATCAAGGTAAATATTAACTAAGAATAATAATACTGATTCCTAGAAAGAATATCAGAAATCATTCTTGTAACTTAAAATAATACACTGTACAAGATAATCTTGAATTATGCAAGATTATATAAGGTAACAGTTATGGGACATATTCTAACTATATTAAATGTTTGTAAGATAAAAAATCGTCCATAAATGCGTTAACAGATGCAAAATAAAGGGCTCTCTAAATATTCCATTTGGAACGCGTCCTGTGATTGGCTCTCCCTGAGGTACCTGTGACCAATCAGGGCAAAGAATGCAGAGGATTTGGTGGTTGGAGTGATGAAGGGGGGGGGGGAGGGGAGTTGCAAGGGTTCCTCAATAGACCTGCAACAAAAAATGTTGCATTTTGTTCAACTTGCATTGGATGTGTTCGATTTCACGGTCCAGTCTGCTAACAGCATCCTTGTTATGTATCGAAACATTGTGATAAAAGCCATTATGATATGGAATGTGCAAATTAAATTTTGGTTTATAAATATATAAGGACGTGGCACTTGATATTTTTTTAAATTTCGAGTGATTTTGTGAGTAAAAGTTCCAGGGGTTGAGGAATGGAACACTGGGAGGCTCCACCATGATGGTCCTGGGGAAGATCTTTGCTGCATTTCTCCTTTCATACGAGGCACAAACTTTTCAATGGGAGAGTTGCAAGAAGTGCAACACTTTCCCAGGATCCAGCACACACACACAGGAGGCTGTTGCAGTGGGTCGTGCACTATTTGTTGCAAGTGCAACCTCGGACAAGACGGCAGTGGAGAATGCAGCTGCCTGTGATGATCCTACCTCAGTGAAGAGTTGCATTGTGGTGGGGGTCATGGAGGGGTGAAGGAGGGGACAGAGAGGGGGTTGCATTGTGGTAGGGGTCATAGAGTGGGTGAAGGAGGGGAGAGAGAGAGGTGTTTGCATTGTGGTAGGGGTCATAGAGGGGTTGCATTGTGGTAGGGGTCATAGAGGGGTTGCATTGTGGTGGGGGTGAAGGAGGGGAGAGGGGTTGCATTGTGGTAGGATCATAGTTGTTGAAGAGAGAGAGAGGGAGAGGGAGAGGAAGGGAGGTGGTGACGAAAAGAAGGGAGTGTTAGAAGGATGGAATCAATGGGGTGTGGAGAGATAAATGATAAACGAGGGAGATATGAGGGAAATAGTAAGATGAGGTATAATGGAATGTGAGGGAAGATGTGTGATGGAGTGTGTGACAACATCTTAGAACACCTTCCTCCCTCCCTGCAACACTGCCTCCCTCCCTGCAACACTGCCTCCCCTGCAACACTGCTCCCCTGCAACACTGCCTCCTCCCTGCAACACTGCCTCCTCCCTGCACACTGCCTCTCCTGCAACACTGCCTCCTCCCTGCAACACTGCCTCCCTCCCTGCAACACTGCCTCCCTCCCTGCAACACTGCCTCCCTCCCTGCAACACTGCCTCCCTCCCTGCAACACTGCCTCCCTCCCTGCAACACTGCCTCCCTCCCTGCAACACTGCCTCCCTCCCTGCAACACTGCCTCCCTCCCTGCAACACTGCCTATCTCCCTGCAACACTGCCATCTCCTGCAACCTGCCTATCTCCTGCAACACTGCCTCCCTCCCTGCAACACTGCCTCCTCCCTGCAACACTGCCTCCCTCCTGCAACACTGCCTCCTCCTGCAACACTGCCTCCCTCCCTGCAACACTGCCTCCTCCAACACTGCCTATCTCCCTGCAACACTGCCTATCTCCCTGGAACACTACCTCCTCCCTGCAACACTGCCCCCGCAACACTTCCTCCTTCCCTGGAACACTACCTCCCTGCAACACTACCTCCTTCCCTGCAACACTACCTACCTCCCTGCAACACTACCTACCTCCCTGCAACACTGCCTCCCACCAGCCCAAAACGTTGCAATCTTTGCATTATTAATGGTAAAAAAAAGTCGAAACTGTATACAACTCAAAATCAAAATCTTGTCTATACAAACAATATAAAAAAATCATCAAAAATTTGGCCAATGGATTGATAAAAATTTCAAAATAATTATTTTCTTGAACTTCAGAAGAGAAATCAAAGAAATTTATTCTGGATGACCAAAATACAACGTTGTTGTATCCGAGTCATTTTTAGGTTGAATATATTAGAACATCTCCATGGGAAGTAGAACAGAATTCTTCCTCCGTAAGCCATGCGTGTCGTAAGAGGCGACTAAAATGCCGAGAGCAAGGGGCTAGTAACCCCTTTCTCCTGTATAAATCTCTAAAGTTCAAAAGAAAAACGTATGTTTTTCTTTGCAGGTCACCCCGCCTCGGTGGGATACGGCCTGTGTGTTGAAAAAGATGGAATATAAGTTTTATTGAGAGTAGCACTGAAGGATCCCAAAGATGCTTCTTAAACATTACAACATTCTCAATTTATTACCAGGATTTCGAGACTTGAAGCAATATTTGTAGAGGAAGCTGCCTTCTCCTCTGCTCTCTGGCGAGGTTGCACTTGCAACAGCAGCCATACAACCCCCTGCAACACTGCCTCCTGTGTGTGCTGCCTCCTGGGAAAGTGTTGCACTTCTTGCTGGTATTCCATTGAAAAGTTTGAGCCTCTTATGAAAGGATGAATGCAGCAAAGATCTTCCTCAGGTGGGCCTCTCTCCTCACCTCTCCATTCCTCTCCTGGTATGACTCATCTCTCTCCATTTTTCCTCTCTCTCCTGGTAATGTTTATCTCTCATTCCTCTCTCCTGGTAATGTTTATCTCTCATTCCTCTCTCCTGGTAATGTTTATCTCTCATTCCTCTCTCCTGGTAATGTTTATCTCTCATTCCTCTCTCATGGTAATGTTTATCATAATTTACTCTGAAAATGTTTCTAATATAAACTATGGTCTTCACTCCATGCATTTTAAAAGCCTAACACAGTGATTATAATGATAACTTGTACCTCAGTAGCTTTTGTACATAAACAAACTCATTTGTAGCAATCCTCACCAACACTTCGAACACATCCAATGCAACGTGACCAAAATGCAACATTTTTTTCTTGTTGCAATTCTATTCGGAGACCCTTGACTACCCCCCCCAACCCCCGTCTCCCCTTCCTCTCCCTACCCTCCACAAGCTCGTATAGTCTCGAACCTGATTGGTCACACGTACCCAGGAACAGCCAATCACAGGCAGTGTTGTGTATAGAGCAGCCAGGCATCACAATTTTTTTTTTTTAAGTTTATTGTGTTATCTGAAATTTTTTATATGTGAAGGATATTTTGTTAAAAAAACAGAAGTGCAACACTTTCTCAGGAGCCAGTGTTGCAGGAAGTGTTGCATTTTTGCAAATGCAACCGAGTTAGACGGCAGCGGAGAATGTACCTGCCTACAAATGCATTCTTTTGTACCTACACTTGTTTTTGTTCCCCGGTGGTGGGGTGGAGAGGGATGTATTGTGGTGGGGTGGAGAGGGCTGTATTGTGGTGGGGTGAAGAGGACTGTATTGTGGTGGGGTGGAGAGGGCTGTATTGTGGTGGGGTGGAGAGTGCTGCATTGTGGTGGGGTGGAGAGGGCTGTATTGTGGTGGGGTGAAGAGGACTGTATTGTGGTGGGGTGGAGAGGGCTGCATTGTGGTGGGGTGGAGAGGGCTGTATTGTGGTGGGGTGAAGAGGACTGCATTGTGGTGGGGTGGAGAGTGCTGCATTGTGGTGGGGTGGAGAGGGCTGCATTGTGGTGGGGTGGAGAGGGATGTATTGTGGTGGGGTGGAGAGGGCTGTATTGTGGTGGGGTGAAGAGGACTGCATTGTGGTGGGGTGGAGAGTGCTGCATTGTGGTGGGGTGGAGAGTGCTGCATTGTGGTGGGGTGGAGAGGGCTGTATTGTGGTGGGGTGGAGAGGGCTGTATTGTGGTGGGGTGAAGAGGGCTGCATTGTGGTGGGGTGGAGAGGGCTGCATTGTGGTGGGGTGGAGAGGACTGTATTGTGGTGGGGTGGAGAGGGCTGCATTGTGGTGGGGTGGAGATGCTGCATTGTGGTGGGGTGGAGAGGACTGTATTGTTGTGGGGTGGAGAGGACTGTATTATGGTGGGGTGGAGAGTGCTGCATTGAGTTGGGGTGGAGAGGACTGTATTGTGGTGGGGTGGAGAGGGCTGCATTGTGGTGGGGTGGAGAGTGCTGCATTGTATTGGGGTGGAGAGGGCTGCATTGTGGTGGGGTGGAGAGGGCTGCATTGTGGTGGGGTGGAGAGGGCTGCATTGTGGTGGGGTGGAGAGGGCTGCATTGTGGTGGGGTGGAGAGGGCTGCATTGTGGTGGGTTGGAGAGGGCTGCATTGTGGTGGGTTGAAGAGGGCTGCATTGTGGTGGGGTGGAGAGGGCTGCATTGTGGTGGGGTGGAGAGGGCTGCATTGTGGTGGGGGAGAGAGAGAGGTAAAAGGACTGCAGTGGTGATGGGAAGATGGGAATGTAGGGCGGAAAGATAAATGATAAACGAGGAAGATATGAGGAGAATAGTAGTGTAATATGAGGGAGTGTGTGAGAGGACCTCATAAACACCTGCCTCCCTCTCTGCAACACTACCTTCCTCCCTGTGTCCCTGCAACACTGTGACCCTTTCTGCCTCGCTGCAACACTGCCTCCTGTGTGTGCTGGCTCCTGGGAAAGTGTTGCACTTCTTGCAACCCTTCCATTGAAAAGTTTGTGCCTCGTATGAAAGGAAGAATGCAGCAAAGATCTTCCCCAGGACCATCATGGTCGACCCTCCCAGCCTCCCTCTTCTCGACCTCCTCGCGATCACCTCCACTACATAACATTAAATTCTAACGTCACTACTCTCCAAAAATAATGCATTTCTATTTACACAATTTTTTAAATACTAAATATGCTATAAAAGTCATTGATAAAATGCTTCTTTTGGAGGAATATGAATACGTATATATACAGACTCTTAGTATTTGGGATGCATTCATTCCCAAGTATTTTTAACCCTGACATTATATAAATGAATTTACAATCTCCAGTGGTCATAGACCAATAATGAACATATTTGTGTTACATTTTGATTGTCAGTTGTAAAGTATATAACATAGATGTGCCTCGGGTTCATTGATCACAATGTTAGTGTTGGACTCTGGAAATGTTTACGTGGATCAGCTCTGAAGGTTCCATTGTTTGTAAACAGTTCGTCGATTGGTTAATGGGGGTTTAAAGCCTGATGACTACACAAGGGTCATTAAGGCTGCATGTAACCCCTTCACCACCTCACAAGGTGTTCGTAAGACCAGTGTATAATGTGTGTAATTTATAATGGACTTATCCTTCCCTTCCATGGATCGAACCTTAGTGCTCCCCATTCAATAGTAATAAAATAAATAATGATAAAATGTGATAAAAAAAATATTGAAAATTATAGACAATGAAAGCAGTGCAATAATACCAGACAATAATATAATTCTTGACTAGTCAGGTGGAACAAGTGGGTGCAGGATATATAGACCGAGTCTTGTATGCCTCAGTGTATAGTTAATTTTAGCCCCTATTTTATGTATTAATGTATTCTTGACTGGCGGTGAAGAAGTTAGCGTGGAGCCTTAATGGTCCTTATGTTAGTAGAATATGTACTCCAGTGAGTGAGCGAGAGTGCAACTCAGGGTGAACGAGTTCTTAATCTTGAACACGAAGATCCATGTTCACTTCGTTTTGTTCATCCGTCAGTGATGTTTCTAAGAACTTAACAGCAGTTTGCAACGTCCGCAATCCTACGCAGTCTCGCAATACTACGCAAGTTTGCTTCGAAATACTACGCAAGTTAGCGTCGCAATACTACGCAAGTCAACGTCGCAATACTACGCAAGTAAACGTCGCAATGCTATGCAAGTTAAAGTCGCAATACTACGCAGGTTAACATCATAATATTACGCAAGTTAACGCACTCCTACGCGAGTTTGCCTAATGTTATCAATCTGTGTTGACCAAAGGGTTAATTAAGATGGGATGGAAGATTGAGGGAGGATATAGAGAGGGGCGAGGTAGATGGAATTTGATAACAAGAGATGAACAGACAACCAGCAGCCCATCTACGTAGATATGTGTCCCTACAATATCTTTACGCAAGTTCACACAACCCTACGCAAATGCACCCAACCACAGGCGCATTTCAATGCAGTTTAACATACCTGCATAACAGATGAGTTTCTTCAACCATGATGCTTGACTGTTACCGTTGATGTGTGTGTGTATTGATTGTTTAGAGAGGTGCTCCGCCCTGCACGCTGGACCTGCTCACACTGCACACATGTTGCAAGTCTTCCCTGCAATATAATGCAGCTGCAACCCTTCTTTCCCACCCACCCTGGTCGCTCTCACAGCTCCCATGCACCACCAACAACAACAGCCATCCTTTTCGGCCGCTATTTCACCGCCAGACCCACGAATTCCACCCTTAGGACCGCTATTACACTGTATCCAATTATGCAAGACACTGCACTCTGCAGCCGATGCCATATTGTCCCGTATTTCCTCTGCATTCTTCTCTCCAGAAACTACAATCTACTTCGCTTCCCTACCAACAATGCACTAGGGTTTGGAGTGCATTGTGGGTATTTTTTTAGCAGCGTTGCATCTTTGCAACTGGAAAATAAAGGCATTGGTGCAGTGGTTCCCACGGGGCAGCTGCATTTTGCAGTCACCTGCTGACGCTCGCTCCCACCTGCCTCCATCATTCCCCTGCGCTCTGTTCCATTTCTTTTCGTCTTGTTTTCGCATTACCCTGGTGCTCATTTTCTATAATATACAGAAATGTATTTTCTAGCATCGCAGGTATGCGTTGCTTGATGTGTATGATAGTATGTGGTTGATGTGTGTGTTATATTTTAAGAATTAAGATGAAGATTTCTTGACGGTGCTGAGAGTATTGTTCACCAGATATGATGCCTCACTAGAGGCGCCTCATGCAACAGGTACATCAATATTGTGGCGCTGTTGTAACGCCATTATCACCTCTATATACCAAAGACTGCTGTAAAAGCTGCAGTTAAAGTTGACTACTGGTGACTCTCTGACTTAGTCCTCGAGGGATAACTGCAACTATAAGCTGGTTGCATTTTTATCCTCCTGGAGGTCTCCGCGGGGTGCCCACTGACCCTTGAACCTACTCACTGCAGCCCTTTGCCCCTTCCTCTCCCCTTTCACGTCCTCCCCACCCCTCAAGAGCACTGAAAGAGTGTTGAAAAACACCCAACAAAAACTTGCGTTTCGCATAACTGCATAGAGGGGTGGAAAAAGGTGCAGAGCGATGGATGCATTCTCCCCACACCTCTCTCTCCTCTTCGCTTGGTTGCATCTTCCACGGCAACAATGCACGCTCCTGCTGCAGCTGTCCCACTGTTGCATCATGCAGCTAGATGGAGGTGAGGGTATGCAAATGCAGAGGAAAGTTATTGTTTAGCTCACCTGGGTTGTGTTGCTACGTTCATGGAGGCTCCCAGAGCATCCACACAACCTTCCGTCTTCCACAACCTATCAACTTTTATATATACGTATATATATATATATATATATATATATATATATATATATATATAAAATAGAGAGGAGAAAGGAGAAGAGAGAGAGGAGGGAGAAAGAAGGGAGAGAGAGAGAGAGGGAGGGAGAAAGAAGGGAGAGAGAGAGAGAGGGAGGGAGAAAGAAGGGAGAGAGAGAGAGAGGAGGGAGAAAGAAGGGAGAGAGAGAGAGAGGGAGGGAGAAAGAAGGGAGAGAGAGAGAGAGGGAGGGAGAAAGAAGGGAGAGAGAGAGAGAGGGAGGGAGAAAGAAGGGAGAGAGAGAGAGAGAGGGAGGGAGAAAGAAGGGAGAGAGAGAGGGAGGGAGAAAGAAGGGAGAGAGAGAGGGAGGGAGAAAGAAGAGAGAGAGAGAGAGAGGGAGGGAGAAAGAAGGGAGAGAGAGAGAGAGAGGGAGGGAGAAAGAAGGGAGAGAGAGAGAGAGAGGGAGGGAGAAAGAAGGGAGAGAGAGAGGGAGGGAGAAAGAAGGGAGAGAGAGAGAGAGAGGGGAAGAGGGAGGGAGAAGAGAGGAGAGAGAGAGAGAGAGGAGAAGGAGAGGAGGGAGAAGAGGGAGAGAGAGAGAGAGAGAGGAGAGAGAGAGAAGAGAGAGAGAGAGGGAGGGAGAAAGAAGGAGAGAGAGAGAGGGAGGGAGAAAGAAGGGAGAGAGAGAGGAGGGAGAAAGAAGGGAGAGAGAGAGAGAGAGAGGGAGAAAGAAGGGAGAGAGAGAGAGAGAGAGAGAGAGATTTTTATTGTTAATTTACGCAAAAAATGCATTTAGACAGACTGGTGGGTGAGGAGAGCAAGATTCGCGCGACACCCGACCCGCGAATAGCGAGGAAAATCGCCCGATTTGACAAGAGTGCGCCATAAGGTATGTTTCCTTGTAGCTTGGAACCTGTCCACTCAGGCCTGCATCTGTTTTCTCAGGTTTTAAAGTAGGTGGACAACGGGGGAAGAAATAGTTATAACTAACCATAATTTTTAAAGAGGTGGACTGATAAGCCAGCGAAAGGCCTCGGTCAGATGACCAAAAGCTCCAACAGCGGGTCAACATCTGACTAAGATCCGCGTCAGGAAACATTTGTCCTATTTCCTGACGAACCTAACCTAATAATGGGACACTCACCATGTCCAGCCCTTATAGGGCAGGGTAATTGCTAGAGCTTGCTATCATCTGCAGCTCGCAAGACTGCCCTTCCCGTCAGCCACCCTGGGGCGGGGAAGATGGCAGATCAGAGAGGCCTAGCTTCTCCCTACGATCCCCGTGAGGGCAGGGAATGTGGCTAGGCCTGGGGACAGTTGGTCCCAACAATGAGGGGGTACTTGTACCTCCTCCCATAGGTCACAGATACTCCCACGACAGGGAGCAGGAGCCGGGTCGCCATCTGGAATAGACCCGGGCCGGGAGAATTCCCGGTGAATCAACACCTCCTCCTCCCAATAATGACCATAATTTTTAAAAGGGTAGATCGGTAAGCCAGTGGAAGGCCTCGGTCAGATGACGAAAATCTCTAGCTGTGGGTCATCATATGACTAAGACCCGCGTCAGGAAACACTTGTCCTGTTTCCTGACAAACCTTACCTAACCTAACACGTTTGGGTGATCTAAAGCATTACGTCCCTTCTAGGAAACACTTGTCCTGTTTCCTGACAAATAAAACAAGAATGAAAGGGTAAGGTAAAGTTTGTCAGGAAACAGGACAAGTGTTTCCTGACGCAGGTCTTAGATGATGACCCACAGCTGGAGCTCTTGGTCATCTGACCGAGGCCTTCCGCTGGCTTACCCCTCCAACCCTTTAAAAATTGTTTTCATAGTTATAACCATTAGCAAGCACAGAATATATATACACTGAGAGGTGGGAACAGATTACGCACAGCCTGAGTGCCCCTAGTGTACTCTGAGTGCCCCTAGTGTACTCTGAGTGCCCCTAGTGTACTCTGAGTGCCCCTAGTGTACTCTGAGTGCCCCTAGTGTACTCTGAGTGCCCCTAGTGTACTCTGAGGGCCCCTAGTGTACTCTGAGTGACCCTAGTGTACTCGGTAGTCTTTAAACCTCCATTAACCAACCATCCATAAGGTGTCCCGTAGCTCGATCGCTAGCCCACTCGGTTCACACATAGAGGTCTGGGGATCGATCCCCCGGTACGGCTGGCAAACATTAGGATGTGTTTCCTTAAGACACCTGCTGTCCAGTGTTCACCTAGCAGTAAGTAGGTACCTGGGTGTTAGTCGACTGGTGTGGGTCGCATCCTGGGGACAAAATTGGTCTAATTTGCCGGAAATGCTCTGCATAACAAGGAACTTTCTATATATTAGTATGTCATTGGCGTCAGCTATGGTCTGTATACCATGTACTTGTAGAAATAGATATTATTATAGGTACCGAGGAGAGTCTGCTGTTGCTATAAAGTTCTATAATGATGGCCTGTCTTTGTGGTTTCGCCCGTGTTATAACAAGCATAACCTTCACCACATCCTCTATGCAGCCTTCAACACTCTCAACCTTTCATAGAAAGATAAAAAAAAGTTGGGGAGAAAATAAAAAAAAAAGTTAACCCCATTTGCATTTTTACTTCAGTCATCGCTTCATTTTCTTTTCATTGGGGAGACTAAAAAAATTTCGTTTTCTGTTTGTTCCTGCAGATCTTTTGTGAGCCTTCCTCGGCTTTTTTAGTACACTTTTTTTCTCGCTTTCCTTATCCTCGTCTCCTCCCTCTCTCTCCCAGGGCACGCAGGGAGGCCCTATGCATATGCAGACCCTTGTAGATAAAATTGTTTGCAAGGGTTTCAGAGAAATGCAGTTACGTTGCGCTTATCCCACCCAATGGGTAGCAGCCATTTTGCATGTTGTTCGGATGTATGACTGCGACATCGGCGTCGATCATCACTTAATTCGCCCAATGCCCTAAACCAATTAACAGCATTTACTTAATGTCAATGTAAAAATTTCTTAAGGCATATGTTGAGTATGGTTTAAATTTAACATGACCTAGTGGGGTCTAGTCCAATAAGGTAACCGAAGTCAGCGATGATGGCAGGGATGTGAATGCGGAGTGCAATAAGAATACAATCTAGAGATTTTTTTCTAGGTTGAATGTTGCATGTAGCGTGGAAAGTGCTACCTGCTAGGATGCTCCTGCAGAGTGCATGTAGCGCTAAGCAGTGAGGGAAGTGCTACCTGCTAGGATGCTCGAGCATGTACAGGTGATGAGGGCAACTACCACCATCACAACTACAACCACAACAAACACCATCTCAACATCATCCTGCAACACCACCCATCCTCTCCCTACCTACATCTCCCTCTGCAACATTGCACGAGGGTAATCGCCTGTCCTCCTTGCACGCCTCGTTGCAAGCCTCGCATACTGTAACACTCGTATTTCCTTTCCTCTTTGTCCACCTGTCCCTTCCCACCTTTCCACCTCATGTCTCCCCTCCCCTGAGGCTACAACCCTCCCATTCCACATGTCCAACCGCTCAAACATAATGTCAAGACGATTTGACGCCATTAAGACCCAACTCATACGAGTTATGACGGGCGATGGTTTTAATGGAGCTCTTTTGAAATTAAATGGATGCCTATGTAAACAATTTAAGTTAGGGGTAATATATATATGTATCAGTGTACTCGTAAATACACTGACTTGTGTGTATCTTTGCGTATATACGATGTGTTTATGCACTGAGTTTCCGCCAATCCCCATTTTAGACACTGAAGTATTGCTAATGACTGGTGTCTGGATGAGTTGCTGGGGAGGCGGGAAACGCGTACACGAGGGCGCTGTTAGAAGTTAGAGACTTTGACTAGTCACAAGAATGTCTGACTCTTTTGGGATTATCCTAGGTAATCTGCACATATGTTAGGTAAAATTACACAGGTGCAACTAATGTGTCATTTTATTAAGGCAACGTTTCGCTCTCCAGCGAAACGTTGCCATAATAAAATGTCACATTAGTTGCACTTGTGTCCTTTTACCTAACATACTGACGGTAATTCTACCAACATTATTATACATGCTACACATATGTTGCTATGTATGATAATTGTACTTATGTTTACCTGTACCTAAGTAAACTTACTTAAGCCAAGGGTAAACAGGAAGTGGATTGCCATTAACGAGAAAGCAGACGAGGCAGGTTTAACACATTGTGTTTTTTTACAGTGATTAGACCTCATAACTAACAACCCAAACCTAACTCATTCGATTCTGTCGTAAGAGACAAAAAGTAACTACCATCTGAACAGCCAATCATATGCTTATATAGTTGTAACTTCGTTATTCAGTTCACTTTAACGAATTTTTTCCCCTGCCTTACGCATTTCTAGTTTCTTTTATTTCCCTCTGCACACCCGCAGTGCTCTCCAGAATTTTCCCAGCCACGGATTTTTTTTCCCCTTGCTGGAGAGTTTTTTTCCAGCTTTCTTCCGCCTCCCATCCCTCCTTCCCATATGCATATCAGGGAGGGATGATAAACCTCGATGAAAGAAAGTGGGCAAGGGAGAGAAGGAGAAGCAGAAAGGAAAGTGTAGATAAGTGTGTCACAAGAGGATTGGAGTGGGGTGGGGGAAGAGGTAGTCGTGATATGATCTTTAGTAAGGTAGCTTAGTGGCCAGGGTGCTTTGTGTGTGTGTGTGTGTGTGTGTGTGTGTGTGTGTGTGTGTGTGTGTGTGTGTGTGTGTGTGTGTGTCTGTGTGTGAGGAACAGGCCGGGTTATGCTGTTATCGACTTCAGGAGCCACATGTCTACTTATTACAGTGTGTTATGCATTTACACGCATAACCATACGTACACACATATAGGAGCTGTGATTCGACCCCTTCAACCACATATAGGAAAGCACACACACACACTCACAATTAGGTGAATTAAGTTAGTACACATACAGACACAAAACATCTGTACGGTGCCCCGTGGCCTGGTGGCAAAACCTCTCGCTTCACACGGTGATGTCCGAGTTCGATTCCCGGCGAGGGTTGAAACATTGGGCGTGTTTCCTTACACCGGTTATCTATGTTCCCCATCAGTAAAATAGGTACCTGGGTGTTAGTCGACTGGTGTGGGTCGCATCCTGGGACAAAACTGACCTAATTTGCGGGAAATGCTCAACATAACAAGGGGCTTTCTGTATTGTAGTATGTCAGCTATGATCTGTGTACATTGTACATGTACTTGTAGAAATAAAGATATTATTATTATTATTAAGTAGGCACCAACACAGGTACTATGAAATTAAGTTACCCCTACAAAGCTAATAGTTTTCTATGATAATCGACAGTCACGACATAGAAAACGCGGCTGACTGTATAAATGGGTAGACTATATATTTTAAAGAATTTTATTCATGGGCGAATATAAAACTACTATCTCCATTGTTATATTATTCTGTATTAGACTCGAGAAGCCTCTTGTGGAGGCGAAACATTTCAGCAATAAAAATATCTAAGTGAGGCACTTGTCTCTGTTTATCACCTTGTTGGTATTGTGTATCATTAATAAGGAGTTTTATTTAGGCCTAGGGTATATAATATACATTATTACAGTGGTCTTCAGAGCACACATAGGCTCACGAGAGAAGGTTGAGCTGAATCCCACTACGAGGCAGGACGTATGAGCAAATCTCCTGACATCTACTGACCCTGTTACCTGAGAATTAGTTGACTATTGTTGGTCGCATCCTGGGGCAGGATCTAGCGACCCTAGAGAGAAATAAGCCACACTATATTGGACTAGTCTAGGTTACTGACACTGTGATGTATTCCCAGGTGCTCTTCATTCAAGGAACTAAAGCAACCCCTCTGATAGAGACTCAATATCTCCAGTTCCAAAGGCTTTTATGGGTTTAGCGCTTCCCCATACCTGAGTAGTAAGAGTGAGAAGTGAGGGAGTAAAGTTAAATTCAAGTTCTGAACCTTATGGGAGTCCAACAAGGTTCAGAACTTAAAAGTGAGGATAATGGTAGTAAGGGGAGGTTCAGAGAGTAGCTGAACGTGACGTAGTGGAACACTGGAGTCCCACAAGGTTCATAACCTGCACCCAAGATACTGATGAGTTTGCATCATCTGCCAGGAGTCCCATCGCCCCTGCACGCCACAGTACTGCAGCGGCTGGTGGGTACTGACTCCATACTGCAGCTGCTGGTGGGTACTGACTCCATACTGCAGCTGCATTCACACGGCTACAGGAACACCATTGACGACAGGCAAGGTGGCAGCAAACGCAAAAAAAAAGAACAAGAATATAGACCATTTGCAATAGTGTGCAGCCGCGTCGACACATTGCAATTGCATAGGTGTGATTGACAGGGGGAGGAAATGAAGGGGGTGATAACAAAAAAAGTGACTTAGAGCAAAAAAAAAGAAAGAGGAGCGGGGTGGGAGAGTGCATAGAGGTGACAAAGAAGACAAAGTCTTTTCCGCTGGTGCCCTGAGGTGAGAAGGTTGGGTTCCAAGTGGATTAACGGAGATTACCGGGCATTAGAGGGGATTTGTAGTGAGATCTTTTACGCAAGATTTACTGAGGAATTGAGTGATTGACAACACGCGTATGATGAGGGGGATTACATTCTAGTTGCTTTTTTATTTAATTTCAATTGATGGAATTTCATTTCAATTGAAGGTGATTACATTTCAGTTGAGGGGGATTACATTACAAATAAAAGTTATTTCATTTCAATTGAGGGAGTTTCATTTCAGTTAAGGATTACATTTCAGTTAAGGATTACATTTCAGTTAAGGATTACATTTCAGTTAAGGATTACATTTCAATTGACGATTGCATTTCAAATGAGGGGGGTTACATTTCACTCGTGAATGATTATATTTCAGTTGAGGAGGATTACATTTCAACTGAGGGGATTACGTTTCAGTTGACGGAGATTACATATCAGTTGAAGAGAATTTCTAGTCAACCAGAAATGCCTAGCATAGATGTGGATTTTTGTATCAAATTATTATTATAATTAATTAAAACGTACCGTGATGTTGGCTTTACTACGTCTTGCCCGCACGTTTTGTACAAAAGACAGTGGCGACGTTTCGCACTGTGTAGTAGAGCTTCATTAGGTTAGTAACTCAGCAGACACTAGGGCAAAACGTTTTCTGAAGAGGAAATGTTGCTTGTAGCATCTTTTACCTATGTTAAAATCTTCCTTCGAGAGAGAGGGGGGACCTTGATGCTGGTGAAGTGCTCTTGATCCAAGGAATTGGAGCTATCCTTCCTTTCGATGAATTGATTCTGTCTGTGGCTGGAACAATTCACTTTTTACACACAATTTAAAAGTTTGATGATGGTCCTTTGTGGACTCAAACCTCGTATAATAATAATAATAATAATAATAATAATAATAATAATAATAATAATAATTGTTTTTGCTCATGTTTGCACACATGGCAAGACAGCTATTAAACGAATGATGGTTAATGTGTTTCCTTTTCTGAGGGGTTATTCTACCTTGGGGGGGGTAGTTAGCCAGTGTGGCAGCAAAAAAAAAAGTCACCTATAATTTTTGCCGATTTTTACTTTATTTCAACGTAAGAATGGTTTTTAAAACTAAGCTGGGTTAGAGAGAGAGAGAGAGAGAGAGAGAGAGGCTGGAGGGACATGACTGTCGGTTTAATAAAAAAAAGGGGGAGTTTTTTTGTTTGTCATATATGTATGTATCTTGTAAACTAGTGTGCCATTTTTCATGATAAAGTATAGGGAGGTAGCACCTCTGGAACTGTCCTGGGACAGAATATATTGACAAAGATACAATATGGAGTAGAACAACAACATATATGGTTGGTAGGAGAGGTGGAGTGTTGCGCAGCATCAAGGAGAAATCTAGTTTTTTTTTTCTTGTACATGTGCGATGATGTATGACTGCTCACACCTTTATGGGTGTTTGGGTGTTTGTTTTGCGTGTCTGGTCTCTCTCTCTCACTCACCACTCACCATTCACTCACTAACTCACCGAGGAGCAAATGATTCCTACCTAGACAGAACTCCATAACTCCCTCTCCCTACACACGTTCCACTCCCTGTTTCTCGCACTCTATATTTTCTTATTATTTACCCCTAATAACCACCTTATTCGTTTATATGTAATTTATGTGTGGTCTTAATGGTTCATTATACTTATCCAGAGGTGTTTTTCACCTATATAAAGCTTCATAATTGTGGAAAGTGGATTGTACACAAAGTTGTTCTTTGACGTCTGTGTTCAGTTGCCACTAACACCAATATTATCCTCTGGGGTTTTATATAAATTTATATATACAGCGAAAAATTATTGTGATTTACCTTCACTCTACAGGATAAGAGTTGTGAGATGATGTATTCAGTGTGAAGAGGGATACACTGGTTGAAATGCCTTTATTTTACATCTATATAGTTCATTTGAGCTGAAAATTGTGGCAAAAATTGTGTCTACGTAGATATAAACGATACTATTTTGTCTTTTCCGATTTATTTACATTTTTAATTCGTGTCAAGAGTCGACACGATTAATTTTTATATTTTTTATTCTAAGAAATGTATGTGACGCCTGTTAAATATATATATTTTTATTTCTTCCCAGGATGATAAAGACTTGGCGTATGTAGGGATCATGAGCCATCTTGGGAAGGCAGCCAATCAGAACCCGTATTGAGCCATCTTGATGACGTCAAGAGATTAGCTCTGGCCATTCACCAATCAGCGCTTTACTTTTCATCCATATACGGAATTTAGGTGGCGAGGATGCAGGTCAAGGTGAGTACGATGACTTAACCTTATTATCCACTCTTTTCAAACGTCCATATAAAAATAAACCCAAATTCCTCATAGCAAAATATGTGGAAATGACGTCTAATAATGTTTAAATATGTAAATATTGTAGATAATTGGTATTTAGAAACGAATTTGAGAAGTACGTGTGGTTGGTTATCGTGTGTGTGGCAGGGTTGTCTCCCTCTCATGCCTAGGATTATCCGACACTGCGGCTAAACCTCAGGGATACCAACAGCGACACATAAGACGCAGTTATACGCGACTAATCTCTGGGTTTTACGCACCTTCGAGGCACAAGTTGTGCGTATATCTGGCCGATTTGTAAACAGTGGCGTTTGTATGTGTTTTTCAGGGGATTTTGACGCTTTCGAAGTTATTTTTTTACATGTACGTTAAAGCATATGTTTTATTAACACATTATGATAATGCAAGTTAAAATTATGATGATAAATACTTATAACATATACATGGAATATATATATATATATATATATATATGTGTGTGTGTGTGGTGCCGAATAGGTAAAACTTGCTATTTTGGCTTAAATAGGAACGCTCTTGCCGAATAAGTCAAGCGAAAATTTGTATATGCAATAATTTCGCAAAAATCATTCTGAACCTAACGGAAATAAAATATATTTCATTGTGTTTGTTTATTATTAAATTATAGTAAACTTATCTAAAATATATGTAGTTGGATTAGGCTAAATAAAATTGCGCTTGTTATAATAAGGTTAGGTAAGTTTTCTAAGGTTCTTTCGGTACAAAATTATGAATTTTTACATTAACATAAATGAAAAAAAACATATTTGTCTTTAAACGCATAAGAGAAATTTTTAGAAAGGACTTAATTTTAATACACACACAACCCGCACATATAAAAGGGAGGAGCTTAAGACGACGTTTCGGCCCGACTTGGACCATTTACAAAGTCACACTAACACACAGAGACGGAGGAAGGGGTATTTATAGGCAGGCAGACAGGGGAGGATACAAGAGAGTGGGGTAATAATGGAGTAAGTAGTGGAAGTGGTAGTAATAGTAGTAGTGGAGACAGTCATAAACTAGGAGAGGAGCACTGCAATGAGGCTAGCGGCCCGCAAGGGTGGGACGAGAACACAGAGGAAGGAAAGGCGAATAAAATGAAGGACAAATACAAGGCAAAAGAAAAGAAAGGAAAACCCATAGGAGAAAAAAGGAGAAGGGGGAAGAGATGAAAGGGGAAGGAATCAGGTTAAGTCACGGGTGTTCAGAAGTTTAGAGCATTTAACAATGTAATGAGAGAGGAAAGCCTCAACAGAGACAAAGCCAGGGCTAAGATTCATACAGGGAAAGTTATGTATAAGGGAGGATTCAACCAGGCGGCGACTATAAAAGTTGGACGTAGGGTAGACAGTTTTAGCAGAAGACCAATCAATAGGATGACTGTGATCTCTGACATGACAGAAAAGAGCATTATTAGTGTCGGCAAGCCTAACACTATTTTTTGTGCTCCTTGAGTCTGTCAGAAAGAGATCGGCCAGTTTTACCTATTCGGCACTTCGATTGTAAGTGAAACTGGTGACACCAGTGAGGTAGTTGATACCCTTTCAGTATTAATAATTTCAGTATTAATAATCGACCAGTTTTACCTATTCGGCACTTCGATTGTAAGTGAAACTGGTGACACCAGTGAGGTAGTTGATACCCTTTCAGTATTAATAGTTTTTTCAGACATCGATTTTTGACCATGTTTTCCCTTCAAGAGGGTTACTTGATGCTTGTGAAGAGCTTTTGATTCAAGGAATTGGAACTGCTTTCGCTTTCCTTGATCAAACCTGATTACCTTCCATTACCCGGGAGGCGGGTAATGGAGGGTAATTCATGGACAAACGATGACCCCTGGTTTATAGTGTGTCCATGAATGTGTTCATTCTTCAAATCAAAGATCTAATTGTCTTAGAGTATAAGATCTAAGTTCAGTCTTCCTCATCTTTTTCCAAAGATTCTTACATTGACATCTAAACTTAGACGAGACTGTTTTAGAACTTGAATTTCTATAAAAAAAAAAATGGAGCTTCAGAGCAAGTGCAGTGATAGCCACAACAGGTAGACATAAACACACATGCATTGTCCAAGACATTTATTGAGAAACTGTTTCGCCAAGAGTGTCTTATTCAGTCCCAAGAAGCCACTCGTGGCGAAACGTTCTTCAGAAAATTAACTGAGCTTATGTCTTTATATGTTATTGCTGAGTAGATTATTGTGTGTGATTCTGGGTGTTTGTGGCTAAAATCTCCAGTTTGACTTTAAATACAGTTATGCTGTGGAGAACATCTTAGAACACTACTAGGTAGTAATCCATGGTGTTGTAGATGGTGTCTGGGACCTAGCTGGTATAGACCAGCGGATGATTAACCTGATAAAGGTCATCGTCTGATATAGACCCGTGTCAGGAGACACTTATCCTGTGTTCTGACCAACAAGCCACTACACTGACCAGTCTTTTATGATGTGCTGTTGTGTCTATTCTACCATGTATGGGGATTAAAGTCATTAGAGGATAATACGGGCCCATAGATATTACCACCCCCATGCTATTACCACTAATGCGTCTCATTTGTATATAATGTACATAATGTACCTTCTTCTTATGCGTATAACATATGTGCCCTCAAGATTATTGTAAATAAAATTTTGTATGTTATGTCCGGAAAGCAAATATTATCTTCAGTATGTGTGCGTGTGAAAGTATACGCATTTTATAGTAGTTCCCCTTTATTTACTCAATGACCTTCAACGTTTTCTGTGATTGCGTTGAGTGTTGCGTTTTCTGTGGTAGTGTCCTAAGGTGGCCTTGGTGGGTATCCTTAGGTAGTCCTCGGGGTACCAACACCACCTCCTTCACCTCAGTCGTCTCTCTAAGCGTCGCCCTCTCAGTTTTCCCTGACTTTCCTCCTGCTTTTCCCCTTGTCAGTATGGCCGCCGGGTTTCCCTCAGAACAGGAAGTTGTACAACAGCGCCACACAAGGCTGGGTTGATGTGCCCACATCCGCCCACTGTGGGCCCACTCGTGTTAGGTGAAGACGCATTCCCCTTCCGTAGATCGAACCTGATTGCCTCCCATTCCCAAGCTGCTGTATGACCTCTGTGGGTTTAAGGCTTTAGCACGATGCTAGTAATTTTCAATTCTGAAATTCGATTTCTAATGAGTTTAAATATATCACCATTGTGCGGATCCTTTGACCCATAAATGATGCTGACAGGATATATATACACTGAGAGGTGTATATGTCCTGTCAGTATGTATATCCTGTACAGTATGTATATCCTGTACAGTATGTATATCCTGTACAGTATGTATATCCTGTACATTATGTATACATTGAGAGTTTACTTTAATCCATATTTTTTGTATTAAAGTATTCTTGACTGGTTGTCAACAGGTGACATGCAACCTTAATGACACTCATAAATCAACCAATGAACCATATAGACATTATCTCTCTAGTTCATGAACATATTAATAATAATAATTCCACAGCTTTTCAATTATTTTAAGCATGGGGGCGCCAGTGATAAGTTAAGTTTAGATTAAGATTTAAGTTGTTTATTTCGAATCCCTGCCTATACAAAATATATAATAATGAGAAAGCCCATTGGATACAGCCTTCTGATCATTTCGAGTTAATGGGGTTTAAAGCCTATCGACTGAATAGGAGTCATTAAGGCTGCAAGTGGCCTGTACATCGCCAGTCATACTTACATCCTTTAAAGACGAATGGAAGTGACCTCTTACAGTATATATACCGAGAGGCAGTGATTATATCCTGTATACGAGTGATTTGATTTAAACTGTACAAATGGGTTTCCAAAGATTAGTACAATTTCATACAATGATTCTGAAGGCATACAGATGCTGCGAACATACATACATAGCACATTATGTAGATGTAACCTAGTATAACCCAGTAGAGTCAATCACTGACTACTTATACGACCTCGAGAAGAGAGTGAGATGTTTTCCCTGACGCAGGACACACCAGGACAACCTATGAATATGCACATTGTTATGATATGACTTAAGTGGATGCTAGAAGATCGACTAGAGTCAATGACTTAATATATCTTGCCCCGTTTGTCAGGAAACAGGGCAAGTGTTCCTGACGCGGGTCTTAGTCATATGATGACCCGCAGCTGGAGCTTTTGGTTATCTGACCGAGGCCTTCCACTGGCTTACCCCTCTACCACTTTAAAAAATTATGGTATCAAGACTGAAGGACTGACCACTTCCTTTCAAGGTGAGGGACTGATCACCTTCAAACTACTCCACGTCTTCCACCCTCTGCAAGAATTATTCTTAGTATAACATTTATACAGCCACTGGTTGGCGAAACGTCTGCATAATAAAGATACCCAGATGTTTCACACGTGTCTTATTCATTAGCGAGTTATCGCAAAGAGCATTTTATTGGTACAAAGGAATCACCATACGCTTGTACGCTTGCAATGTTGCGCATTTCATAAGAGTAGCGCCTGCTCAGGAGGGTGTGCGTGTCAGAGGGGTCGAGAGAGGGAAACACCCGTGGCTTATGGCGTCCTCGTGCACTCTCCCCTCCCTGCCCACTGCCATTCACCCCACCACCACCACCACCTGTTGAATCACCGCCCCCACTCACTCACCACTATTACCTCCACTTCCCCTCACACGCTCATTCATACGCACGACCAATCACACCTCCCCCCCCCCTTCCTACCCACACATGTGCCCGCACATTCCCCTCTTGTCTTCCCTCCCTACCCTCTCCATTACTCTCTCCCCTCACCCTCTCCACTACTCTCTCCCCTCACTCTCTCCACTACTTTCTCCCCTCAACCTCTCCACTATTTTCCCCTCACCCTCTCCACTACTCTCTCCCCTCACCCTCTCTATTACTCCCCTCACTCTCTCCACTACTCCCCTCTCCACAAATTTTCTCCCAGTTTTTCTTATTTTATCTTTCGCTATATACACTGTGTGTTGTAAAGAGAGAGAGAGAGAGAGAGAGAGAGAGAGAGAGAGAGAGAGAGAGAGAAAGTACTTAAATGTCAACACTGTCATGTCTCGGGCCCTAAAGGGAAGCTCCTTCATTCCAATAAGGAACGTTTGATCTTGATCCGCAACGTTTAAATCCCATATTTCACACCTATGTAACGGTGTTGCTACCGCTATAGTCTGGTACATGCCTGTTAATTGTTTTGCCTCCATAGGTAAGGTTCTTTGTCTCCACAGATGCCTCGATGCACCACCGACCTTTCCTCCCCTCGTCGGTTCTATGGTTTACTTCATCTTTCATAGACCCATCTGCAAACAAGTCCACCCCCAAATGTCTATACACATTTACTTCCTCCAGACTCGAATTGTTTGATTTTATTGGGTAGGTTTGGTATAATGTTTGTCAGGAAACAGGACAAGTGTTTCTTGACGCGGGTCTCAGCCATATGATGACCCGCATCTGGAGTTTTAGGTCATCTGACCGAGGCCTTCCACTGGCTTACCCCTCCACCTGCAGACCAGGACTCACCCTTCACACTAGGGTGGGTCCTGGGCTGCAGTCCCCTCACCCTGGGGTGGGCCCTGGTCTGCAGTCCCCTCACCCTGGGATGGGTCCTGGTCTGCAGTCCCCTCACCCTGGGGTAGGTCCTGGTCTGAAGTCCCCTCACCCTGGGGTGGGTCCTGGTCTGCAGTCCCCTCACCCTAGGGTAGGTCCTGGTCTGCAGTCCCCTCACCCTGGGGTGGGCCCTGGTCTGCAGTCCCTTCATTGACTGCCCTCACACACACACACACGGGGAATTTCCCCCTCTGCCGGGTTGCTGGTTAAGGAACTTCCCCTCACCTGACCGGCTGCAGCCGGATTTTTTGCTTCATTTATTTACGAGTGTACATTATTATTATTATTTCTCTTGTTGATAATTTTAATATTATTAGTTTTATTAAAAATATAATAATTATTTGAGTTACTCCATTCCCTTCCCTCTAACACGATGATCTCCCAGTCCACAGACGCTGGGTGACCCCCGACGGATTTAGCGCTTCCCCATGCTCAGGATTCATTTATGATTTTTACTCTCAAATAAATTGTTCACTTAATCTTCATTTTCTTTTTTCACTCTCCCCCATTTTCATTCATTGTCTTCACATTTATTTCTCGATTTCATTCTTCTGTTTTCTTAAGAGCAAACTTGACTTGGAAAATCAATATATATATATATATATATATATATATATATATATATATATATATATATATATATATATATATATATATATATATATATATATGGCAGAATGCGTACATAGATCATATTACATTAAGTCGATACGCAATTCAATTGTTGACACAGTACTGGAACGTGATTGGTCAGGCGCGTTTCTCGCTGACCAATCAATAACCACCGGCCAGTGCGTATCATTTTTTTGTCTTATTTTAGACCAGATTCTCCCTCATTTTAGGGAATTTCTGTGTGGTTTTCGACGCGATGTGATTGTTCCGTCCCCACAGGAAGTTTATAGATGAGACTGGAAATTTTATGAAGGTTTTAAACCGCTTTTAATAGAATTTTGGGCAACCTTTTCTCTGGTTTTGGTCTCCGTTTTCTATGACTTCCAGGACTAACTAAAGTCCGCTCTTATGTTTTCCTGTTGGATGTTTTTGACATTCCTGGAATGAAAGTAGGCAAGCGTAATTCCAGATCTGGATTTCAGAAAATCGATTTCAGGAATTTTCGGCGGATTGCCATTGGTTGGCAGTTGTCTGAGGTAAGGGTCTCTGGAATATTTCCTTGAATGTGATTAGTTGTTTGGTTTATGACGTAGAGGCTCCTGGAATAACTTCCATGGTCGTGATTGGTTGTCTGGTTTATGACGTCGAGGTTCCTGGAACGGTTACACGGCTGTGATTGGTTGTCCAGTTTGCGACGTTTTCTTGACTGTGGATTGGCTGTTTGGACCATGACGTAAACATTCCAGGGAGAGCACAGCATTGTGATTAGTTGTACAGGTTATGACGTAGTAGTTCCTGGAGTATTTCTGCGACAGTGATTGGCTATCTGCACTATGACGTAAGCAAAACATGGAGAAACCCCACCATTCTACTGGAATTTGGAACAAAATTTTAATTGGTTTCGGGAATTTGTTGGTTGAAAGATTTATATTACATGAAAAAATATAGATGATAATCATGCTGTATTTGCTCGAATATTTAGTTAATCTACTTGTTTCATGTCGATGTTATTTACTATATCATAACTTATTTAATAATTAAAATAATTTGTCCTTATATAAAACTTGCGGTTAAAAGTGTCAGAGTCATAAGCAAAGTTTTATTTAATACATATTAACGGGGACTAGTTAACAGGTTATCAGTAAGACAGGTATTTAACAACAGAATTCAACAGTTACCAGCCACACAGGAGACACGCTGAAGTGTGTCTGAAACATGTATGTCTCTGAGTATGTACTGAGACGTGTATGCCTCTGACTATGTACTGAGACGTGTATGTCTCTGACTATGTACTGAGACGTGTATGTCTCTTGAGTATGTACTGAGATGTGTATGTCTCTCAGGGTATACAGTATATACTGAGAGTTTGCTCTAATCATTACTTCGGGTATTATTCTTGACTGGTGGTGAACAGATGACATGCAGCATTTTATTGACCCTCGTACAGTTGATAGACTTCAAACCCACTTAACCAACCAGCTAGCTGTCTGTGTATTGTGTTTATTGTTTGGGTAGCTCTGAAAATGGGTTGGGCAAATATTTTTGTTAATGGGTTGGATTTGATATATACCTTTCCAGTATGGGCCAATAGGCCTGTTGCAGGTGTTCCTCCTTTCTTATGTTCTTAGTGCAGAATGGTAGTGAGAATAACAATGGTCGTCAAAAAGAAATCACGCAGTCGTCGGAAGGACACGCAATGAACGTTTCTGCACAACTGAATCTTCACTTAAAGATCCGTAACATCCTTTGCGGGTGACATTAAAACATTATTGAAGGTTGCAGCCATCAGACACAGCAAATCCCCAACGTTGATATAAGCAATCCTCCAGTAAGCCAGAAGAATAAAACATATTCAACCAAGATACCTTTAAAGGGATTGTTGCCATAATGCTGGTAAAGGGTTCCCGATCCAAGGTATTAAATCTACCCTCCCCTCCCATGGCTCAGATTTGATTACCTTATATTCTTCACTAGTTGTATGACTGACTAGCTTAGCGCGTCCCCATGGTTATAAACCAGAGGACAGCACTTCCCGTGACAGCCTTCACTCACACCTCACCTCTCAAGGAATACAAATCCACGTTTTCGACCCAGAAACATCTTGATTTGATTACACCTGTAAAATGTACAATGTCTCCCGTAAGTCTGCAACTATAGGCTATTGAGTTGACTCGTGTAATACCATCACTGCTAACACCATTGACTAGAACTATAGGGCATTAACTCGTGTAACACCATCACTGCTAACACATTAATTGGAATCATAGACTATCGACTCTTGTATACCATCACTGCTACAACCATTGACCTGGCACTTGTTGACAGGATGTCTTGCGTTCCTGTATAACGTTTTATTACTTGAGGCGCTTAAGCCATGCAGGGATTAGTGGAGGTTAGGTCCTCCTTTAGCCAAGCACAACCTAGTCTCTGACCAGTCTAACCATACCACGGGTGGGGTTCGAACCCGCGGTCAGAGTCTCAAAACTCCAGACCGTCGCGTTAGCCACTGGCTTCACTAGCTTCAATAAGACTCATCCAACTAGGTATATTTCTACACCATAGGAAGGCTAGCATAGGCACCACTGTGTCCACAAATGCCACTCACTGAGTGGCGCACTGTCTACAAGGAACGACCTCCCCCCCAAGTGTGATGCTCCACTCACTGAGTGGTGCCACTGTCTACAAGGAACGACCCCCCCAGTGTGATGCTCCACTCACTGAGTGGTGTACTGTCTACAAGGAACGACCCCCCCAGTGTGATGCTCCACTCACTGAGTGGTGTACTGTCTACAAGGAACGACCCCCCCAGTGTGATGCTCCACTCACTGAGTGGTGCCACTGTCTACAAGGAACGACCCCCCCAGTGTGATGCTCCACTCACTGAGTGGTGTACTGTCTACAAGGAACGACCCCCCAGTGTGATGCTCCACTCACTGAGTGGTGCCACTGTCTACAAGGAACGACCCCCCCCAGTGTGATGCTACACTCACTGAGTAGTGCCACTGTCTACAAGGAACGACCCCCCTCCAGTGTGATGCTACACTCACTGAGTGGTGCCACTGTCTACAAGGAACGACCCCCCCCCAGTGTGATGCTCCACTCACTGAGTGGTGCCACTGTCTACAAAGAACGACCCACTCTGAAGAGAACGTCAGGTGGAAGTCGAAATATGCAGATTGGATGGTTGGTTAACAGGGTTTAAAGCTTATTGGTTGATAGCGAATTCAGCTCACATACTGAGTGTTCGTGGTTCGATTCCCGGCACGGGTGGAAACGTTGCACATGTTTCCTTACACCTGCTGCCTCTGTTTACCTAGCAGTGAGTAGGTACCAGGGTGTTGACTGTCGTGAGTGGCATCCTGGGGGACAAGACTGAAGGACCCCAATGGAAATAAGACAGACGGTCCTCGATGATACTTTGACTTTCTGGAGTTATCCTGGGTGGCTAGCTCTCTCCTAGGTTAAATATTAAAAAATCTTAGCTTTCTTATTTATCTTAGGATTGCATGTCACCTGTATAAAGGACCCCAATGGAAATAAGTCACTTTGACTTTTTTGGGTTATCCTAGGTTCTCTACACATATGCTGCTATATATGATAATCTATGTAACTGTATTTGTGTATACCTGAATAAACTTACCAGTCAAGACTACTTTAATCCCTAAATTAGGAAGTAAAGCAAACTCAGAGACACATTGAGAGACATGAACCTCTGGGTGTGTATATCTTGCGAAAATACAGACCACATAATTGTTATAGGTATACTTTGTTGGTAAATTATATTAGCCTGAGAGTCAGTGTGACCTGTACCTCTGTAAACTTACAAGGAACTCAATGGAAATAAGTCACTTTATCCAGGGTAATTTACACATGTTGATATGTATGATAATTGTATTTATGTGTACCTTTGGTAGCGCATTCAGCTCACATATTGAGGTCCGTGGTTAGATCCCCGGTACAGGTGGAAACATTGGAACGAGTTTCCTTAAAACACCTGCTATAGATGTTCACCTAGTAGTAAAATAGATACCTAGGTGTTAGTCGACTGGTGTGGGTCGCATCCTAGGGAAAACGTTAACCTAATTTGCGGGAATTGTTCTGCATAACAAGGTGCTTTTTGTGGAAATAATTGAACCTATATAATGTAGCGAGCCCGAGTATTGAAAACATATCCAAAAATGTTTGAGTTAACCATTTGATTCTACGTTTTCTTCCCTTCAAGGGAATGGGGAGCTTAAACAAAAGGGGTGAGCCTTGACGCTGGTGAAGAGCTCTTGATCCAAGGAATTTAAGAAACCCTACCTTTCCTTTGTATCAAATCTGATTATCTCTTATACGCAAGGTACTCTAAGGTACTGACAGACTAGCGCTCTCCCGTGAAGATGGTGACAATAATAATATACGTTTTCTTTCATAAATAAGAGAAAACTGTGTAGTGTGTAGTGATGATGTCTTATGGGACACTGTTGGTATGGTGTCGTCTAGATGAATACAGGTCAAGGAATCTGCTATTGTTATGCTAATGAGGTTAGCGGCTACGATCGGTAACAGGTTGATTTCGTATTTATGCTAGACAGGAAGTCATAGTGGAGGGTGTGAGGCCGATCCACCACGCTAGTTACGCACTGCGTCACCCTCACTACCGACTCTTACCATTGGCCCAACCTGGCTCTGAGTCGGCCCAATCAGAACGCTACTTACGCAAAAACTCTGCAAGCTGATTGGCCGAGATCTGCCCTTGTCAACTGCCAAATTCCATCCCCACCCCATCCCAGGGACAGATGCCAGAGGTCACGCTAACGGGGTTAATAATCGCAATGCATCGCTTAAACTCGTTTTATTTATCAAGGAAAAGGTAATTAATATTTTCTGATGTAAAACCCAGCATTTGTAAAGGATAAGAAGTATATAATGACGAGAAATAAGACTTTGTGATGATAATATTTAGGCGTCTATGGTCACCAGTGTTGCTGGCAGGTGTTGGTCCCCTACACGATGACAGTTGTTGTTGCAACAGGTATTTATGGACCGCTGTTGCTCATATTCTTATTTTTGGATCCCTGGAGACGTACGTGTGCACTCAACCGTTTCAGCCAGGTACCGCCACCTGTTGTTCTGTTGTTCTGTTAATAATGGGTCCTGACTTTTTGGATACGTCAGATTTCAACACCTGAATCAAGCCATATTAAGAGGCGAGAAAATAACTCCCTTACATTTAATAATAATAGTCGGAGATGAGCTACGGGTAAATAAAGATGTTATTGCAACAACTGAGATGTGATCCAGTTAAAAAAAAATAAAGACATGCGTGCAGAATACCTCAAGCACGGGTATTAATTATTCCACAGTGAGTCAGCATGATTGGACGCGGAGTAGCTATGTATGTTAGGGGAAATTTAATTTAGACAGGAGGGACGGAAATGGAAACTATATATATGGCTGCAGTTTTTTGGAGGGCGTGAAATACTAATTTTAGGTGTGACCTTATAGACTTCCAAACCTAGATAATGATTGGGTAAACTTCGCTAGGACGAAAATGCTAAGGCGTGTAGGAACGAAAATGTCGTTCTAATGGGAAGATTTTAACTTCAGCCAAATTGAGCGGAACTTGCCTGCAAGGCAGGTCCTACTCGTGTACATGTCTAACCTATTTTGAAGCAACTCAGAGTTCTCGCCTCACTGACGCAACTCGGGAGTTTGTTCGATTCATCCACAATTCTGTTCTTGTCAGTATTGTATACCATACATGTTTCTGATGAAGAATTAGACACATGTGCAACATCTGGGTATCTTTATTTGTAGACGTTTCGCCCTCCAGTGGCTATATCAGTACAATACAAGGACATAATGTGAAGAATCATATACACAAGATGAGGTAATCAGTCTTGAAGACTACGGTGCTCTTCAACAACTCCAAGGCTGAGGGACTGATTCCAACTCGGGGTTCTCCCCATTTCTGCAAACTTTGTTGTCCATCAGTCAGCCATACCTATATCCAGGAGATAATTTCTGCACCTGTTCCCTATGATGCTACTCTCCTCGACGGCCTCCTGAGTGCTACTCTCCTCGACGGCCTCCTGAGTGCTACTTTCCTTGACGGCCTACTGAGTGCTACTCTCCTCGACGGCCTCCTGAGTGCTACTCTCCTCGACGGCCTCCTGAGTGCTACTCTCCTCGACGGCCTCCTGAGTGCTACTTTCCTTGACGGCCTCCTGAGTGCTACTTTCCTCGACGGCCTCCTGAGTGCTACTCTCCTCGACGGCCTCCTGAGTGCTACTCTCCTCGACGGCCTCCTGAGTGCTACTTTCCTTGACGGCCTCCTGAGTGCTACTCTCCTCGACGGCCTCCTGAGTGCTACTTTCCTCGACGGCCTCCTGAGTGCTACTCTCCTCGACGACCTCCTGAGCGCTACTCTCCTCGACGGCCTCCTGAGCGCTACTCTCCAGCTTTAAGTACTTCAGTAAAGAAAATATTAAGTTTGCGAGGTAGTAAAGTGGATCAACTGAATAATAAAAACTTCATTTTAACAAACATTATTCTTATTAAAATATATTTGCTACGTTTTATTTTCAGTTTTGAAAGATATTTTCATTATTATTATTATTACTTATTTTATATAATTTATATTTTATTATTATATCATTTTATTATTGGGAGCGCTACACCTGTAGGGGTAATGGGAGGGGAAGCAATCAGATTCGATCTATATAAAAAAGTAGCTCCAGGTCCCTGGAACAAGAGTCCACCACCAGCATCACCTCCCTGAAAAGAGATACTTAATGAATTATTATATAATGAACAAAATTGCGCATTCACAATGGTATCTACCGGTTCTCGGGAGGGCTGTATGACCCCTACGAATTTAGCGCCGCACCTTGAATTTAATAATTGGGTTTTAAATCAAAGAAAACTTGGAGGTGAGGAGGGTAAACTTAAGATAATTTTTCTTATGCGCGGGGATAAGATTTGTTATATTGTTTTGGGGAAGCGGTAAGACTGTAGGGGTCATACAGGTATCTGAAAAATGGGAGGTGATTAAATTTGATCCCTGGAATGGCAGGGTAGTTCCAGTTATTTGAATCAAGAGCTCTTGAGCAGGATAAAGGTGGTGGTGTCGAGGGTAAGGTGTGTGTGCGTGTGTTACCAACTCTGCTTATGCAGTTCTGTTGTCCTCGCCTGCTGAGATGGAGCCCTGCTGGCCACTGATGTAGACAGTGATTGATAGCTGACATACATACATACACACACATGCACACAACCCCCCCCACACACACGCATTCACACGCGCACAATCGAAGTACACCTTCACATGTCCAGGAGGCGGGGTCAGGAGCTGTGAATATCGACCCCCTCAGACACAACTGGGTAAGTACACACACACACACACATACGTATGTGTGCATGTGCATGTGTGCGCGCCTGCTGCCCCACGACAGTTTGGTGCTCCTTGAGTTTATAGCAATAAATTCTGTATATAAAATTAGATCTTTAAATTTTTATTGGAAATTTAAATATAGACGAAATTTCATTTATTTATCAAAACAGCATCTGAATGTTACTTCTCCTGACTACCTTGATGTTGGTTGAAGGTTCTTAATTCAAGGAATTGGAGGTATCCTTCCTTGTATGAACCATGATCACCACCCATTCCCCAGGTTCTGTTTGACCCCATCGGGGTTTAGCACTTCCCCAGGAATTCATTGGGCTATCCTAGATTAAATCTACATAATATACTACATACGTATATAAGCCCATATCTATGTACCCTCAAAACCACTGTAAAAAAAATTGATCTTAAAACCAATTGTATATTGTGTTTAAGAAAATAATCATTAAAGTAGATCGATGCTTATATCGTCTGCTCTTGTTTTCTGAGTGTTATATCCTCTCAGTGGGTAAATACACTTATCGCAGACACGATATATGCAAGACTCATGCCCATAAGTGTGTGGGTGATTTTAATAGTGGTGTGAGACGGAAGCGTGTATGGGGAGGGGAAATAGAGGGAGGAGTCGCGTATGTGTGGGAGGGTGGGGTCGTATGAGGTGCTGTTGGATCGGGAGGTGTTGGGGACGGCTGCGGACGGACTACTTGGGTACGGAGGGGGAGATAGATAGATGAGAGACAGGCAGACAGACAGACGGAATAGAAACACACACACAGCTCGGGGCCAGGAGCTGAGACTCGACCACAGGTCGAGTCTCAGCGCGCACACACACATACACGCACATGATATAAATAAACCAACTTGCTGTCTATTGTTACAAGCTCCTCCATCATCCATCCTCTCAGCCTGTTGTTATCCGTACGCTATCCCACTCTAATCCAGGGACGGCGAGGGTACTGCTTATATTAGTACAGAAACAGTACTGTTAATTCAGGATGTCAACGGTATTATGTATGTTAACACGGAAGACAGCGACACTGCGTATATTAACACAGGAACGACAACGGTACTGCGTATGCGAACAGAAACGACAATGATAATGTTAATACAGTGATGACTTGAATACTGCGTATGTTAATCCCACAAGTTTGCGTTCTATTCTGACGATCTTTCTGTATCAATTTTAGAATAACTAAAATGTAGGTTGCATTCTCTTGAATTCCGGTACAATTTGTTTTTCCTAAGATAAACTTTATTTTCATTCATTCCATATGGTTTTACAGGCTCTTATACATTAATACAAACTAGGATAACTTAAAAGTTAAGTAAGTAAGTTTATTTAGGCACAGTACACATAATACAATTATCATACATAGTGTAAATTACCTAATCAAAAAAGTCAGACCAAGTGGTTATATTGGATTGAGTCGAGGAGTCTAGGGGAGTTATGACAGCGTCGCTATCTAATCCGTCTAGAAATGGCAGACGGTGATTATCTAGAAGGCTATAGCAGTGAGAAATGTAAGCTTGAACTAGAAATAAATGAGATTGAAATTAAGCTCCTACGCAACTTGTGGTGAGTTGAGCAACTAGAAGGCAGCAGCAGCAGCAAGGTCCGTCAGGGCCCTCTCCCGGCCCTCACTTGTCGGACTCGCCCCTCTGGCTCCAACACGCTGGACGCACCAGTGAAAGTGAACACTTGTATATCCATATACACTCATCTACCACTCTCAGGTGTAATTTTGTTTTTTGCAGCATAGTATGCATCGATGTTCGACTTTGATGGTGGCACTGCATCTCGCGTCCGGTGCAAGTTTTGTTGCATAGAATGAATGAGCAGTGCAAGTTTGTGTTGGCTTCTTGCTAAAAACTCGCCTAGTGGGGGAACTTTGCAAGCAGTTATGGCGACCCATACTACGCAGATTATAACCAGCAAATAATGAGGCTATGAATGTGTGTGCAAAGTTAAATACTCGAAACTTACTTTTGTAATAAAGTTTGTAAGTTGTTAAGTTCAATGAAATGTAATATGTTCACAAGGTAATGAATACCATACGGCTGTATTAAAATACTTGTTTTTCCATATTGCCTATTGAAAATCAAGGAAAATCTTATTTAATTAGATAATGCTGTGTTAAGTATTGATGAATAAGTGTACAAATTGAAGACTCATTATTATAAACACAAATACCATCACGGTATTTATGTCCATTCTGTGTAAACCTGAGTAAGAGGATCAAAGTACAGTTGTCCCTAACTAGAACTTCCCCACTTAATTCTAAATTTTGTCAACAATTGTTGATCCCCTCTTTAAGAGGGGGGTTTCTTGATTAAGTAAGTTTATTCAGGTATACACAAATACAGTTACATATATTATCATACATAGCAGCATATGTGTAGAGAACCTAGGATAACCCAAAAAAAAGTCAAAGTGACTTATTTCCATTGGGGTTCTTGATGCTGGTGAAGGGCTCTTGATTAACTGAAATGGAGGTACCCTTCCATTGAATTAAACCTGATTGCCTCCCGTTCCCCAAGAGCTTTATGACCCTTACAAGTTTAGTGCTGTCCATGGATTAATTATATTTAAAACAAAAATATCGACCTTTTTTGACCACATTTTATTTTCATTGCCTGCATGGCATATGTGTCCACCTAAGTTATTTTGGTTACCTTAATGTTCGTATTTATCACCACACACTGTGTCATGATCTTTCAATCAGTCTTCTTAAGGATAACCTAAAAAAAAGGTCGGACGAAATTACTTATTTCCATTGGGGCCCTTGTAATATTATTATTATTATTATTATTATTATTATTACTATTGAAAGCCTAGTTAAAGTAATGAATTCGGTTATGAGACGAATGAATTTTGTGAGACAGCCGTGTAAGTACAATTATCATAGTGTAAATTACCTAAGATAACACAAAAAAAGGTCAGTGACTTCCTGTGTAAGCAGATAGTGAGGATGGTTGGTTTCAGTACATATACATGCAGGGACCTTCATGGAAATAAGTTACATTGATTGACTTTACTGGATTATCCTAGGTTAAGTCTACATAACATGATGTATACATGAATACTCACCTATATATTGTGGTTGCAGGGGTCGAGCCACATCTCCTGGCCATATCCGTGTGATCATAACCATTGTAATACAAAAAAAAAAATCAATGTATGTAAGTCTTACTTAAGATGTTAAATGAACCCACAATCAAGTAGAGCAATTAATATAATTGATGGAACATTGATGCTATCTGCTTGATTATTTGTCCAGGTTAGTTTTATATAATCTTGATATAATCTACATAATGTATGTTTTCAACATTGCCTAATATACTCTTGTCTTAAATCCTTGTAGGTTTCCCGAATAAAGTTAAATTATAATGTAGCTGTAATAAAAACTATTTATTGTTGGAATTAGAGTACGAATAATGGTATATTAATAAAGTTTATTAACCGTGTGTTTATGTATCCTCCAGTGGAGACAGTTGCAGAGGCGTGGAACACCACCAGTACGTACTTATCAAGAATAAAAAAAAACTCCTCCCACTTAAACCTGATTATATGAACTAAATCATCCATAAACGACCATTTTGAGTATTGATAGCTTTTCTGTGCTCCCAAAACATCCTGTATGAGGTAGTTAAAGAATGAATATTAAAGATTCTTTCAGGATTATACAATATGTGGGGCGCTGTATAACCCCTGTGGTTTAGCGCTTCTTTTTTATTATAATAATAATATACAATGTGTGTACAGAGATGGGTGACATTTAGGCGTGCATGCAGAAAGTCATTTAGTATGCAGCGCATTTCAGGAAAATTTAGAGGCCGAAAAAAAGTTTAGGTCTTGAATTAAACTAGATTGAGATGTGGATAAGGTGTTGGAGCAGTCACTGGATCCATCCTGTGCCTCTGGAATGTAATAAGTACCTCCTACAGGATGGGTATGGGGCACATGAAGGTGGTGTGAGAGGGAGACGCAGAAAGTTAGATGCAGCGCGCCAACACTACCGTGGCCATAACTCCGCCATTTATGTGCCTCTGTCGAAAGAGCGCGCTCTTGTCAAGTTGTGGCTGGGTGGGTATACGCGGCCACCCTCCCTTTATGTTGCTCTATTGGGCCACGTAACGTGTCCACCACCCTGGCCCGCCCCCACCCACGCCTCCTCCTGCCACGCCCGCGCCACCACAGGGCTGGCTACACACCCCCACACCAAGGCACATGTCGCCCTACCTCGAAACCATTTCATGGACACCAACATGCATACGCACCTGAGCAAGACCCCTATTTTAGTTATCTTCCTCATTTTATCAAGCAAGTTCTCTTATAATTTCATTTCTGGGACATTAATATAATTCTATAAAGCAGCTCGTAGTAATTGTTAAGTGGTTTATTTAACTTAAGAGGCGTGTTTACGAGTGATTTCAGAGTAACCTGGAGTGTCCCAGCCATGTCGTGTCTCCATAACTTATGGTTTACTGTAGAGAAATCGGATGGTTTTCCTCGCTATTCGCGGGGGTTACGCGAACCTTGTGTGGGGGAGGGGGAGTAGCTCTTGGCCCCGCCTCTCAATTTGCTACTTGCCAGATTCACTCCCTCGTAGCTACATTGGGATTTATCGTACCTGCTCGTACCTCTAGATCATTCATTTAACTTCCCGACCACTTTGATACTGAATATTTGTTGACATCCCTGTGTATCTTGAACTTCAAGTGTGTCCCCCGAGTACTTGTTTCCCGCCTCTCAAAAAGCCTATTCCTGTCTTCCCTGTCAATTCACCTGAGTATTTTGTATGTTGTTATCATGTCCTCCCCTGGTCCATCTGTCCTCCAGGGTCATTAAATTCCTTTAGCCTCTCTTTGTGAATTATTATTATGTGAGCAAATCACCTGCAGGGGGCTTACAGGGCCTTACCTGAATTATTAACTGCAAGTAATTTGGGTGAGGTAAGTGGGACTTAAGTCACAGCATGTCGCTGAACTGTAACTCCCTCGATGCCCACTTCACTCACAAAAAGCTAGACCTGACATTAAATTAATAATTACAATATTAAACATTAATACCAATAATGATAAATTATAAAATAATGTGGACTGTATATGATTAGCCTTGCTGGGTACACAAAATAAATTTGTATTACAACTTACCATTTAATTACTGGATCATAATTGTTTTATGAAAACAGACCCTAATGCTACCTCTACAGTTAGGATTTACGATGGCCAACACAAAAATTACTGTACATTATGGGTAAGCGTCACTTAGCTAAGGTGTGTTATTGGAAAGAATTCATTGAAGTCCTCTATTTTTCCGTCCTTGTTGCCGAATTGTAAGGGTTTTCCACACTGTTTATCCAAATTCTTCCGCAGGAACGTGTCAGCAATTTCTAAATTACGGATTGAGGCCGATATACACCAATTGACCTTTGAGAACGCCTGATTACAATTCAGTTCAGTGTTCACACATTGTTTCAATATCGTGTCCTCCTACCGCGTCACTCCGCAGCTGATCTACACCCCCCCACCTCACTCAAAATTTCTCCAAAGGGTCAAATCAGCATCATATTTTATTACAAAATTATTATATCCATTTATATGTTCTACATTTAGGAAATTGTGTAAAAAAAAATCCACACCTCTCGTCATAGTTCATACCCCTTTTGCACTTTCTCCAGTTTCCTCGGATGTGGGTTCCACACTGATGCTGCGTACTCATGTACCTGTCATATGTCGCATATAGAGCCTGGAATGACTGTTTAGAGTCTTGTAGGGTATTCTTTGATTTGCCAGAAGAGCATCGGCTGCAGAGGTTATTAGGTTGATGTCAGCCTCTTGTGATATAGTAGGCACTGTGCTCACCCTTAGATCTTTCACAGAGTGAAATTTGCAACCTTTGTCCCCTGAGCCTATATTCCGTTTCCTGTCTTCTTGCTCCTCCAATCGGGATGTTTCCTTATACATGCTGCCCCTAGGTTTTCTACACATGCTGCTATGTATGATAATCTATGTAACTGTATTTGTGTATACCTGAATAAACTTGCTTACTAATGGTGTAGGTACCCGGGTGTTATCAGAGTGCTGTGGGTCGCATCCTGGGGAAGAAAATCAAAGAAAAAAATGGAAATAGGTCATACTGATTATCTTTCCTGAGGTATTTTGGGTAAATAACCCTGCAGGGTTAATAATCCTAATAATATCTAATAATTTAATGATATTGGCATGGATTTTTTTAAGTTAATTAGCATATAGGCTGTATGCAGATGTTATATATATTAGAATATTAATAATTATTATGAATCTAAGTTTGTACAATAGTTCTAAGAGCACATAGAACTCATGGACACACACATTTATTATATTATGTAGATTCAACCTAATATTACCCGAATATTGACATATTTCCATGGGGTTGGCATGAATTTGTTTCAAAATATATGAACACAGGATATATCCTTGTGAGGTATATCTCTCTCATCGTATATATGCTGGAGTAGTGGATAGGCTTTAAACCATTAACAAGCCAAATTTAAAATCTATGCAGATTTAGATTTTTTTTTCATATTTTGACAGGAATGTAGTAAGTTGTTTAATTTTCAATTTTATGTTTTATTGTGTGATAACAGGAAAACCATCCTGCATTGTGCTTATATTAGCATAATTAGTACGTATTAGGTTAATATAGTTGTGGTATTAGGTGAGGTTACCTACACAACGGGTATATACACGAGGTGTATATATGTGTATATACGCTGATAGTTTACTTAAATCTCCATTTTAGGGGTGAAAGTATCTTCTACTGGTGTACAGGTCGGGTTTGTTGGTTAAAGGGGGTTTAAAGTCTATCTACTACACGAGAGTCATTAAGGATGCATGTCACTTGTTTATCACAAGAATAATTTAATCCCTAGAATAGGGATTAAACTCTCAGTATATATATACGCTTAGTGTATAATATATCCTGTAGCGTATAGATTACCTGCAGCCCAATGACCCCCAATGACCTCAGTGTACGCGATTGGAGTAGTGCAGAGTGCTGCATAAGTTGATAATGTAGTTAATACTAGCTTTGAAGGGAATCAGAGGAGGCATTCACAGACGTTGCAACATTAAGGTGTCTCGTAGCACGATTGGTAGCGCACTCAGCTCACACATGGAGGTCTGTGGTTCGATCCTCGGTACGGGTGGAAACATTAGGACGTGTTTTCTTAAGACACCTACTGTCCATGTTTACCTATTAGTAAGTAGGTACCTGGGTATTAGTCGACTGGCATGGGTCGCATCCTGGGGACAAAATTGACCTAATTTGTGGGAAATGCTCTGCATAACAAGGGGCTTTCTATATAGTAGTATGTCATTGATGTCAGCTATGGTCTGTATACCATGTACATGTACTTGTAGAAATAAAGATTATTATTATTATTATTATTATTATTATTATTATTATTATTATTATTATTATTATTATTATTATTATTATTATTATTATTATTATTATTATTATTATTATTATTATTATTATTATTATTATTATTATTATTATTATTATTATTATTATTATTATTATTATTATTACTACCGTACTCGAGTATTGAAATTTTGAAGCCGATCGGAGGAGGCATTCTCGAGTTATGAGCGAAATAAAGTAGAAAAATTGGAGGCTAAAAAGAATAAATATAAATTCAGGCAACCTATCAAAGGTACCTCTTATAATAATAAATTTTATTTCTACAAGTACATGTACAAAGTATACCTAATACCAATAAGCTTTATCTCGACAAAAGTACAGTATATATATTATTATAATAAAAAAAGAAGCGCTAAACTTACAAGGGTCATACAGCGACAGTATATATATGACAGAGGAATAGTTGACATATAATAATGGTTTGAGAATTAGAATGAGAGGGCGTGTGTGTTTGATGGTCCACATCAGTTCTGGTGTCCTGGTAATAATGGCTGGTATTAGTGTCCACGGTCTTCCATCAGGTTAGTTTTATGGCGTTAACAACTTAGTTGTTGAACCACATTAAGCAAGATGATGAATGAGGCGTGAGACAGGATGTGTCTGGCTATGTGTCTTGTGTCTGGCCATGTGTCTTGTGTCTGGCCATGTGTCTTGTGTCTGGCCATGTGTCTTGTGTCTGGCCATGTGTCTTGTGTCTGGCCATGTGTCTTGTGTCTGGCCATGTGTCTTGTGTCTGGCCATGTGTCTTGTGTCTGGCCATGTGTCTTGTGTCTGGCCATGTGTCTTGTGTCTGGCCATGTGTCTTGTGTCTGGCCATGTGTTTGTGTCTGGCCATGTGTCTTGTGTCTGGCCATGTGTCTTGTGTCTGGCCATGTGTCTTGTGTCTGGCCATGTGTCTTGTGTCTGGCCATGTCTTGTGTCTAGCTATGTGTCTTGTGTCTGGTCTTGTGTCTGGTCTTGTGACTGGCCTTGTATCTGACCATGTGTCTTGTGTCTATCCTTGTGTCTGGCCGTGTCTTGTGACTGGCCTTGTATCTGACCATGTGTCTTGTGTCTGGCCTTGTGTCTTGTGTCTGGCCTTGTCTTGTGTCTGGCTATGTCTTGTGACTGGCCATGTGTCTTGTGACTGGTCATGTGTCGTGACTGGCCTTGTGTCTGGCCATGTGTCTTGTGACTGGTCATGTGTCGTGACTGGCCATGGCGTTCTCTGGTTCTTGCTATTAAGTAAGTTTATTCAGGTATACACAAATACAGTTACATAGATCATCATACATAGCAGCATATGTGTAGAGAACCCAGGATAACCCAAAAAAGTCAGTGACTTTATTTCCATTGGGGTCCTTTATGTTCTCTCAGTTCTCTGACTATTGCGTTGTTTTATACTTTTATTCTGATGTCTCTTATGCATTTTATTTTCATTGGGATTGTGCTTTTTTTTTTTTTAATGTAATTACATTATTATATAATGCCGCTATGATAATTGTATAGTAATTATACTTACGTGTACCTGTACCTTAATAAACTTACTAAGACACATGTGCAACACCTGTAGTTCATCAGAACCCAGGTGTTTGACCCTCCTTCAACGGGAATCATAAATTTTGAGGCAATTCTCTTGTCAATTTAGGGTCTGGCACTCGCTTCCTCCATACCATTTTTGTAGGCTCTCCAGTAAAATGACCCTTATGGGTTTAGTGCTTAGTTATGATTATAATAATAATTTAGGTTCTCCAGCAGCCCTGTACTCACCTGTGTGCAGCTGACTGCGGAACACGTTATTAAGTTTATTTAGGCACAGGTACAGATAAGTACAATTACCATATGTAGTGTAAATTACCCAGGATAACCCCCCAAAAAAAAGTCCATAACTTAGCCCTTTCCATTTTCACTTTGGTTTTGTATAGTATTTACCAGTGTGCCTGTAAGAATTAAGATTATTTAGGTACAGATACACACAAGTACAGTTATCATACATAGTTTAATGTGTAAATTACCTAGGGTAACCCCTCCCTCCCCCCAAAAAAAAGTCACTGTATAATAATAATATAATAATATTTTTATTTCATTGCAAGTTTACATCAAGATTTTGTAATTACAATCATGAACTGAAGTGCAAAGAGAACCACTATCATGCCATGGCATTATGGGCAGATTAATCTAATGGCTTATAGACTAGTACTTAATACTAGAGAAATTGATTGAGTTTGCTTTAATTTAACATTAGTTATAACAGTTAATAAATTTACTCAAATTACAATCTGGGGATATTGCATTGTGACAAGTGTTTTGTAGGATGGTTACATCAATAGTAAAAATTGAAATTATATTATAGGAAAATAACACTGAGCATTGTTGAAAGTAATTTACAGTATGAGTATTTAGTTTAGGGCGAGTAGGTGGTTCTTGAGAAGAGTCTTAAATTAATGTTCAGACCAGGTTATTTTAGTATTTACTGGTAATGAATTCCAGATTTTGGGGCCCTTTATGTGCATAGAATTTTTACACAGGGTGATATGGACACGGGGTATATCAAAAAGTGATCTGTGTCTTGTGTTTGGTCATGGGTCCTGTTAAATGTGACTTACAGTGGACCCTCGGTTTTCGTACAGCTCCCAACTCGAACAATTATGTAAGTGTATTTTTGTAAGTGCTTTTGTAAGTGTATTTTTGGGGGTCTGAAACGACTAATCTAATTTACATTCATCCTTATGGGAACAAATTCGTTTGGTAACGGCACTTGAACAGCATTCTGGAAAGAATTATCAACGAATTATCCACTGTATTTTCGTTGGGAACTTTTAGGAGTCTTTTGACATTAACAATTTAAGGGATTTTTAACCGATGCTGGTTATTTTAACTTTGTATTGTATTATTCATAGTAATATTTTATTGTTAATTGTGTCATGGTTTTGTTTTTTATTGACAAGAGTATTGGACCCCAATGGAAATAAGTCACTCTGTCTGACTTTTTTGGGTTATCCTAGGTTCCCTACACATATGCTGCTATGTATGATAATGTATGTAAATGTATTTGTGTATACCTGAATAAACTTACTTACTTACAGCCTACATTCAAATTTAAAATTTTTATTTCTTTGCAAAGGTTACAATGTATTATGTACAGTGGACCCCCAGTTTTCGTTATTTTTTTCGTTCCAGAATGCTGTTCAAGTGCCATTACCAAACGAATTTATTCCCATAAGGAATAATGTAAAGTAGACTAGGCCTTTTAGACCCCCAAAAATACACTTATAAAAGCATTTAAAAAATACACTTATATAAAAGGGTGAGTTTCGAGCAGAATGAACATCGGGGGTCCACTGTATTTACATCTTATAAAGTGTTGGTAAGTATACAGAGAAAGCCACTAACATTCATGAGCATGTTGAGCATTATATATACAGCTAAATGGTTATAACTGATCATAATTTTAAAGGGGTGGACCGGTAAGCCAGCGGAAGGCCTCGGTCAAATGGCCAAAAGCTCTAACGGCGTGTCATCTGATTAAGACCCGCGTTAGGAAACACTTGTCCTGTTTCATGACGAACCTTACCTAACCTAACCTGTTGAGCATTACATGGTCAGGGTTCTCTTCAATTTGCAAAAAACTTTCTACATGCTATGTCTTCTATGAGTTTAGTGCTTCCCCCAAAATAATAATAATTTATAGTAATAATAATAATAGTAATAAATAATAATAGCAATTAATAATAGATGGGTATGTATTGTAGGAAAGGTAAGCTAGGTTTATTCAAGAATATGGTAGTTTAAAGCATTTATTATTGACCCTATACCTGTCCTGTGGATTTAGTAAATGTACATTCAGATGTTACAAATTCACGTTTCAACATTTTGACATTGGTCTGAATGAAACACATTATTACTATAGGCATTCAGTAGTGATAATTTATGATGACTAACGAAGAACAGCCCAGCATAGCAAAGGTGCGTAACTAATTTCCAGCCTTGCTTCTCACCTCAAAGAGGAAAATTTTTTTTTTCAGGAGTAGCAAACCCCAGACTAAGACAATCTGTGATATAATTAGTACTGTACATGTACAAGGTATACAGGCCTAGCTGATATCAATGACATACTATATAGAAAGTCCTTTGTTATGCAGAGCATTTCGAGCAAATTAGGTCAGTTTCGTCCCCAGGATGCGACCCGCACCAGTCGACTAATGCCCAGGTACCTACTTACTGCTAGGTGAACATGGACAGCAGGTGTCTTAAGAAAACACATCCTAATGTTTCCACCCATACCGGGGTTGGAGCCATGGACCTCAATGTGAGCTGAGTGTGCTACCAATTGAGCTACAGGACAACACCGTTAAAAAATATGAATAACTAAAGTGTAATGAACACTTGTCAGTGCTCAATAATAACCCACAGGGAAACAGAAATTCAGAAAATAAATTGATCTGTATATGTATTTCGACACCCTTCTGAGGCCCTCTTCTGCTGAAGAGGATCCCAGAAGGGGATTGAAATATACAGATCAATTTATCTCTTGAGTTTCTGTTTCCTGTGGGTTATTATTGAGCAATAAAAAATATGTAAAATATAACTCCATAAAAAATAAAACATTGTAATTGTAACAAATTTTTATCTCTGAGAGATTCTGTGATACTGGTGAAGGACTCCTGCTCCAAGGAATTAGAGCTGCCTTTTTCTTCCTTAGATTGATTGTCTCTTTCCTCAAATGTACGAACCCCCTACGGGTTTTCTTGCCCACGAATATGATTATATGGATTTTTACTGTTTTCACAAATCTGGGAACTGGTTGGGCAGTAAGACCACTCATCCATGAACCATAATTATAAACATTACTACATCAGTGGAAAATTGTGCAAATTTAACCTATGATAGCACAACACAGTCAAACAGGAGCTACAGCTCCTGGACCTACTCCATGTTTATATAGAGAAGTTGAACTGCAGTTGCTGAACCCCATAGCACAGTGATTAACATTCTTGGCTCATACTTCAAAGGATGTGGGATGTATGGGCAAGTATGTCAGCACCTGCTGCCAGTTACCTTGAAATAAATAGATGCTTTGTCCTCGACAGCACCTGATGTTGAGCTCATTCCTGCATCTATTTATGTATTTGCTGGCTTATGGTGTTGTGATGCTGAATGTAATGTTTGTATATTTGCAATGGTTGATCTATTCTTTATGGGTTCTGGTGGTGATGGTTGATTCTGGTGGGGTAAGTTTATTTAGGCACAGGTACACATACGTACAATTATCATACATTATGTAAATTACGTAGGATAACCCCAAAAAGTCAAAGTGACTTATTTCTATTAGGGTCCTTGGTGATGGTTGGCTCTGGTTACAGTTGATTCTGGTGTTTTTGAATTCTGGTGGTGATGGATTCTGGTGATAGATTTGGATATGTTTTCCTGTTTGCAATAAGTGCTCCTATACATGGGGAATTATGTATTTTTTAGGCCTAGCTATATTGCTCATTTAATATATGATAGTTTAAACATATCAGGCTTTTATATGCATTTGAAAGTGAAAAAAGGCTATGATTCTCTTTACAGCAGTAGCCTGGAACCTAACCTGCTTCATAAGCAAGGCCCTCCTGTACCTGGGTGTTAGTCGACTATTGTGAGTTGCATCCTGGGGGTCAAGACTAACTTAAGCTGCCTGAAACATTCTGCATAACCAGGAGCTTTCTATAAAGTATGCCAATAATGTCTGCTAGGTCTATATCACTTGTATCTTGTCCTCTAGAAATAAAGATTATTATTATTATTATCCCGTATGACCCTTGTTCGTTTAGTGCTTTATTTGAGTAATATTATTATTATGACAATTTGCTGGGTGTTAAGTAGGTATCAGTACCATTTTTTGGATCATTGACAAAATAGCCTGTGAAGTAATGCCTTACAGGACAGTAAAAACATTTGTAACAAGTATATCTTTAATATTTATCACATAGACACTACATTATACAGTTGATAAAGATGCTCTTTTTTTACCAAGACGTGTAAATGATCTTGATAATTTACATATAGAAAGTCATTTATAGCTAACAAATATATAATTTCCAGTCCTATTTAGACTATTATAGACTTTTATATATATTTATATAAATTAAGACAGCCAACATGTGTTCTTTATATCAGTCTCAGAATTGGGTCAGGCACAAGAAACCACAGTGCCGAAGATTAGCAATATTGGGCTCTTAATTAATGTGTGGATAAGGTCCAATATGCTTAATTATATTACTGATAAAGTAAAAGGATATTAACATTACCATGTTTGTGTGTGTATGCATGTATGTATGTGTGTGTACTCACCTAATTGTAGTTGCAGGGGTCGATTCATAGCTACTGGCCCTGTGTGTGTGTATATGGGTGTGTGTGTACATGTGTGTGTGTGTACATGGGTGTGTGTACATGGGTGTGTGTACATGGGTGTGTGTACATGGGTGTGTACATGGGTGTGTGTACATGGGTGTGTGTACATGGGTGTGTGTACATGGGTGTGTGTACATGGGTGTGTGTACATGGGTGTGTGTACATGGGTGTGTGTACATGGGTGTGTGTACATGGGTGTGTGTACATGGGTGTGTGTACATGGGTGTGTACATGGGTGTGTGTACATGGGTGTGTGTACATGGGTGTGTACATGGGTGTGTGTACATGGGTGTGTGTACATGGGTGTGTGTACATGGGTATGTGTGTACATGGGTGTGTGTGTGTGTACATGGGTGTACTCGCCTAGTTGTACTCACCTAGTTGTGGTTGCAGGGGTTGAGTCATAGCTCCTGGCCCCACCTCTTCACTGGTTGCTACTGGGTCACTCTTCCTGCTCCATGAGCTTTATCCTACCTCTTCTTAAAGCTATGTATGGATCCTGCCTCCACTACATCACTTCCCAGACTATTCCACTTCCTGACAACTCTGTGACTGAAGAAATACTTCCTAACATCCCTGTGATTCATCTGAGTCTTTAATTTCCAATTGTGACCTCTTGTTGCTGTGTCCCATCTCTGGAACATCCTGCCTCTGTCTACCTTGTCGATTCCTCTCAGTATGTTATATGTAGTATGTTATCATATCCCTCTTATCTCTCCTGTCCTCCAGTGTTGTCAGGTTGGTTTCCCTTAACCTCTTCTCGTAGGACATACCCCTTAGCTCCGGGACTAGTCTTGTTGCAAACCTTTGCACTTTCTCTAATTTCCTTACGTGCTTGGCTAGGTGTGGGTTCCAAACTGTGTGTACTCGCCTAATTGTGTTTGTGTGTGTTGTGTATATTATGTATGTATGTTTGTATGCATGCATACATGTATGTATACTATATTCAATAATAATAGCTAACTTTTTTGTAAAAAAATGACCTCATTGTGGCCAGTTTTTGAATCCCCAAACACACACACACACACACACATCAATATATAATATGAAAGTAGGAAAAATTGAAAAAATCTGAGATCAATCTGACAGAACATTATTACAAGTGTCTTTTAACATTGTCATACACTGTATGATAAAATGGAAAACAACATTTTCCCAATCCATAAGCTAAGAAAACAAGCATGGATGTGGAAAAACTCTTCTTATAAGCATTAAGGTTCACCATAGTATTGTATATAATAATACTGTATTATAAAATACTTTCCAGTTAGAAAAATATTCATTAACAAATGCTGCAGCCCACACATAAGTAACTGAGGGAGATTTGATGTCAATGCCACATGAACAACAGAGGAAAACATGGCAGAGGAAAAAAAATTATTAACTTGAAATTGTTTGAATGTGTAATAAAAAAAACTTACAAATTATGTAAGCAAGTACATGTACTCAAATGAATTACGGACTTCACAGTCAATTTGAACACAGTTCTGTACAGTATGCAGTACATTTTGAACAAAATGAATCTTATTTTTGTTTGTTAGCAAACTGTAGTTTTAAACATTATAAAGTCTATGGAATTGTATTTCAAATTTCTGAACGATATTGCTATCAGGTAGAACATTTACTAACCAATAATTCCCCTAGCTATACTAAATAGCTTAAATAAATTATTAATATTGTAGCTACAGGATGAATGATCTCACTGTACTGAAGTGTGAATTGTCGACCCCAAGAGAAAACATTGCACAAAGTCTCAAAACCAAAGAGATTCTCACAAAATCTTGAACGAGGACGAGACAAAGGGATGCAAACCTCATAGACATAAATTAAAGGAACGTTCCATATATTATAGGTGTATTGAGCTCATTATTGCCTACCTCGCCACTTAGAGGAGGGATACAGAGGCCCCATAGTGTGATCATGGAGGTGGATGGAACGAAGTAGCATTAAGGGGATCCCAAAGACCCTTGCAGGGACTCACCCCCAGTGATGGGAATTATAAACCACAGGACCTAAAGCACACAAGTTGTAAACAGTTGAATGCACCATAATGGAAGTGGACCCCAACGATCCTTCCAGAATTCTGTACATATTATAAAGTAAAAATTTGGAAAACCATAGCTGTGTACAAACTTTAATTATAACCTATAAGAATGAACCTTGTGTGTATGTCCTGGGTCTAATATTCCAGACAGCTTGCTAGTTCTGGAAGTTGCTGCCTTGAGGAGAAGGAGGAGGAGGAGGGGTGGATTAATTAAGATCGTAACATTTCAGGGACCTAAATTTGCCCGCATCCTTTCCGTGCAGGATCCTTATTTTAGTTCTCAGGAGTGGCAAGAGTCGTTGGATCTTTAGAGTTGTAGAAATAACAACAAGGGCCTAGATTTCCCACAAGGTATCTGGCAGGCCAGTACTCCAGTGTCCAGTTACTGGTGCTAGATAACTGGCCCTGTGGGGTATCAGACCTTGGACATAACGTATACATGCACTGAACACATCAGAAATATATCAATAAAATATGAAAAATGGCTTTCATTATGTACATCGCTCCCCTTACTGGTTTTGCAAGTTTAGTAATGCTAAAATACACCCCAAAAGTTGTGCTGATAAATAGTGCTACTGTATAGTATTTTGTTAAATTAAGTAGATAAGTGTTGAGTTGCAGCTATGCTTATACAGTAAAGTACATAAATGGACTCGTTCGCTAAGTGTACATTCACGCTTTTAATCTACTCGTCCTTCAACTACAGTTATGATAATGTAATTGTAAATGATGTTTATAAGTTGATTGAAATACTGTATTTTATTACTTCATATTTAAGGAAAAAGAGGGATCTTTAAGTATGAAGTCTAATTAAATTTATCTGTGTATACAGTGTGTGTGTGTGTATTATATTTATACACATGTTATAAATTCACTCCGAAAGATAAATTTGTTTTTACAGTCTGTGTTTGATGCTGTCTTAATACTATTCAGTTTTTCTGTTTATTGTTCCAAACAGTGAGTGTATATCACATTAACCAGTGTGCTGTTACACCTTGTTCTCTCTTTTACTTGAATGTATAAATATATATGGCACACACACATGCATTAAAATAAAAATATCTAGCATCAAAGAGCAGCAAGTGTAAATGAAACAGCCAGTGAAAGCCTAACATACGTGCACACACACACACACACACAAGCACACACACACACACAAGCACACACACACACACAAGCACACACAACACACACACACACACAAGCACACACACACACACAAGCACACACACACACACAAGCACACACACACACACACACAAATAGGTGAGTACACACACACACAGGAGAGGGAACACAGAAACAAGGGGACACAACTGGAAGCTGAAGACTCAGATGAGTCAAAGGGATGTCAGGAAACATTTCTTCAGCCACAGAGTAGTCAGGAAGTGGAATGGACTAGAGAAAGATATAGTGGAGGCAGGAACCATACATAGTTTTAAGATAAGGTATGATAAAGCTCATGGAGCAGGGAGAGCAGAGACCCAGTAGCAGACAGCGAAGAGGCGGGGCCAGGAGCTGAGTATCGACCCCTGCAACCACAATTAGGTGAGCAATTAGGTGAGTACACACACACACACAAGCACACACACACACACACACACACACAAGCGCACACACACACACACATACACACACAAGCACACACACACACACGGGGCCAGGAGCTTTGACTCGACCCCTGCAACCACAACTAGGTGAGTACAGGTGCATACACTCACACAAACATACAGGTGAGTAGTATACTCACACAAACACAGGTATGTACAGTCATACAAACACACAGGTGAGTACACTCACATAAACACACAGGTGAGTACACTCACACAAACACACAGGTGAGTACACTCACACAAACACACAGGTGAGTACACTCACACAAACACACAGGTGAGTACACTCACACAAACACACAGGTGAGTACACTCACACAAACACACAGGTGAGTACACTCACACAAACACACAGGTGAGTACACTCACACAAACACACAGGTGAGTACACTCACACAAACACACAGGTGAGTACACTCACACAAACACACAGGTGAGTACACTCACACAAACACACAGGTGAGTACACTCACACAAACACACAGGTGAGTACACTCGCACAAACACACAGGTGAGTACACTCACACAAACACACAGGTGAGTACACTCACACAAACACACAGGTGAGTACACTCACACAAACACACAGGTGAGTACACTCACACAAACACACAGGTGAGTACACTCACACACACACACACACACAAACACACACACACACACACACACAAATCTTGATATGGATAGATCATGGTTGTTATTTCGACGGACACGAATACGTGACTGCGAAAACTTAGTATTTAGACTAATATAAATGTTGTGTTTTTTAAGATAAATCTGTCGACGTGTCGGTAAAACAAGAATCATTTTGTCAATAAAAGTCTAGCATATTATACAGTATTTATTTTTGTTAAGACTGAAAAACCAGTGTAAACATCACTAAATTAATACGTACAGCTTATTGCACTGATGTTAAATAATACTAAATAAGCTCACACACACAAATGTGCATGTGCATGCATGCACACACATACATACATGCATACACGTGCACACACATGCACTCACACATACACTCTGTTTACGTCAATTTTAGTAAAGGAAGGTTAGGTTGGTAAGTTAGTTTTGGTGTAAAAAAAGTGTCCACTATGGTAATTCACATAAATACATCTACAATACAATCCATAGCATCAACTTTGGGGAAAGAGAATGGCATTTTCAAGCAAATTCAACTTGTATGACCACTTATAACTGTTAAGCATGGCACAATACAATATTCAGTAAACCCTGTTACAGTATGACTTCACCTTGCATGATTTTGTTGCAACACATTTCAGAAAGTGCAAGAAAACATCTGGTAAAACGGTAAAAAAAAATTTAATACTGTTTTACAGAAGTACAGTGTGACGAAATCAGCTAACATATTAAATATTGGTACTACAGGCTATTGGTTTTAATAGCACTAACTTGCAAGTAAAATCTGGGTAGACTCCAGGTAGACTCCAGGTATATGTCATCCAGTTTTTCTCTTGTGGACCAAGTTGGTCTTATGGGTTTAGAGCATTTGTGAGGTATATCTCCTCCCTTTTTTTCCCCCTTGCTTTACATGCCATTTACATATGCTTCGTTGGAGCTTCTTGTACCTTACTAATTTCGTGTTTGTCTAACTCTTTTTGGATATTTTCATTGCCCCTATCTCGTCTCTAAATATTAACCATAATAATAATACATACTGTAATAATATACTATCTTTATTTCTACAAGTACGTACATGTACAAGGTATACAGGCCTAGCTGACATCAATAACATACTGTATATAGAAAGCCGCTTGTTATGCTGAGCATTTCGGGCAAATTAGGTCGATTTTGTCCCAGGATGTGACCCACACCAGTCGACTAACACCCAGGTACCCATTTTATACTGATGGATGAACAGGAACAGCAGGTGTCTTATGGAAACACGTCCCTAATGTTTTCCAGCCGTACCGGAGATTCAAACTCTGGACCTCAGTGTGTGAGCTGAGTGCGCTAGCGATCGAGCTGCAGGACACCCATGACACAAAAGTAGTATGTACTAGTGATGCTAGAGGTGCCCCCCAAAAAAAAGCATGATCTATTTTGGTTTTGAAGAAAAAGAAAGCTTTAGATATGTTTAGAGGTGGAGCACCTTTGATGGCCATTGCATATACTTTTGGTATGAAAGAATTAAGTCATTTATACAGCCAGAAGTAATGGCAGAAAATAAGAGCTTGTAAAATAAATAGTGCAGAATGTGACATGTTGAAAAAACTACCGGACGAGCCTGGTCCATGGCCAGGCTCCAATAGTAAGACTCTCGAAACTCTAATATTAGAGGATAGTGAGCCTCAGGTTCGAGTATGTAGGAGAGAGGGAGATTATTTCCCAGTAAAAGTAGGCCTTAGACAAGGATGTGTGATGTCACAATGGTTGTTATATCAAAAGTATAAATGTAGTTATAGATCTTGAGAAGTCTAAAAGCATTAGTCTGAAATGGAGTTTGGAGCAAAACAATGATCCCTTATCACATCTATAAAGTATTAAAGGATAAACCAGACTAAAGATGTACGTACTACAGAATACTTAAGCTCTCCATTAATGACACCCATCAACTAAATACTGAGAACTCTGCATCCATATCAGCATAAGAACCAAAACCATCTACCTTAGCCCAGTAGGCCCACTGCTAACCTCTCCACCCTTCAAATTACAGAATTGCATTCTACCAGAATATAAAGTAAATTATATTGTAGTATTACTTAGTACAGTAGTAAAAAAAAGAATGAGTGATAAATCTGTCTGGAACATATCCCTATTTTCTCGTATATTTTTAACGCACTGGCCATCTCCCTCTGAGATAGGGTGATCTGAGAAAAGAAACAATTTTACCATCACTCACTCCATCACCATCTTGCCAGAGGTGTACCAACATTGCATCATAGATGCCCTTCCAAATTGCAATATCCCCACCCCTCATTCAGAGTGCAGGCACTGTATTTCTCACTTCTAGAACTCAAGACTGGCTAACCGGTTTTCCTGTATTGCTTCATAAATGTTACCTTACTCACCCTCCAACAGCATGTCAAGTCATAAAAACCACTTGCCTCCACTCCAATCAAATATGTTCATACAGGCCTGTTGGATGTCCAAGTCCCTTGCATACAAAAACCTCCTTTACCCCATCCCTCCAGTCTTTCCTAAGAAGATCCCTCCTCTCCGCTATAGATTTATACACCCTCCAAGTCATCCTATTTTGCTTCATCCTCTCTAAATGTCCAAACCACCTCAATAACCTCTCCTCATCCCTCTGGATAATACTTTTAGTAACCCTGCATCTCCTCATGATCTCCCGACTATGAATTCTCCGCATAATATTCACACCACACGTTGCTGACAGACATGACATTTATTTTTCTCATGTTCATTATATGTAACATTACTTTATACCACATATCAGTTTTCAGGAATGTAATCTCACATTTTTTAAGGGTTTATCATATTCAAATGAATTACCATATGGACATTTCTAAAAAAAAATTGCATCAAAACTAAACGTTGCTTTAATTTATATACAGTACTGTACTGTACTGTATATATAATATTGCTGAATCTTACACAACCTATGTAGGGTCAGCCTAAATTTAGTTGCTGTAATATTATTCAACATAAAAGAAATACAATATATTAATTGTATTACATGCAACTTGACTTTTTTGCAGATTTTGTATTGCATTTTGTCTCTGCTTGGCAAAATGATCCATGCCAAGTAAACAATGTTGACATGTTCATCTTACATGATATTTTTATATACTGTGGTATATTTATCAAGTTTATTGTCCAAGATGTGAACTTGTTACCTTCGTCCTCAACAATGTTTATAGAATTTACGACAGAAATAGATAAATGTGCCTGTCAAGTGAATGACGACAGCTACATAGTTTTTTATTTTTAGGAACTCCTCACAACATCGTCACTCTGCAACTGTGATGATAATTAATATAAAATTGCAGTGGAAATATGCACAATTGCAACATGACTAAATACGTAATTGTCTCTGCAGTTTCTTATCCGTATACTAATGCACTCTGCAGCTGCAGAGACATGATAGAATTTCTCACAATTGCATCTTCAGTGAGATGATCATGTAGTGTGTCTGTCATTACAGCACAAAATGTTTGTAGTGCTTATTAAGCAACTGCAATACCATTATGTAGCAGCATTATTGGAAGAACAGGATTGGTTTGCTTTACATAAGGAAAAAGTTTCATACTGTATGCCTGCTATCTCTAGTACAGTACATATTTCGTAAACCTGTCGTAATGGGAAATTTGTGACTCTGCTGGTGATAACTACAAGAAATAGCTCATGCATAGACTGCCGTATGTATAATCCTGTCCTTTATGTAGAGTTCGAAATCCTGGATGTAATTTACAAATTCAAACTCTTCAGGCTACTGCTAGTGAAACTTGATGGTAAATGAAGAAGAAAAATGAATCTCAATACCATGGGTGAAACAATTTGCATCTATTCTACAGATTAGAGATTTGTTCAGATGCTGGCTTCTCCTGGATTGTGTCTGCAGTCAGAAGGGCTGGCTTCTCTCTGCTCTTGTTGAACAGTGCCTGAGGCACATTTTATAATTAGTGGATAGGGTCCCTTAGGTGTCTAAGCCTCAAAGATGACCTTGGTTAATTTCTTAGGGCATGCTTTTGTTCATGCTTCGGAGATAATAAATTTCTTTATTCACAGATCAAAGAGTGAGGGTAGTGGTAATTTTACAATGATCATCTTTGAGGACTCGTATTGTGCACAGTTGCCAAAGAAAACCTCTTGTGTTTACTGTGGAACTCAAGGCAATCCTTGCTGCTCTTCTCCTGATAACTGGTTTATTTGAATCTCTCTTCACCGTTTATTGTGATTCCCATTGAAATTTGTTTGCCCAGGTCCAATATGCTTTTGTGCACCCTGTGGTTGAAAAGTCAGGTGTGGTTAATTTGTCTCCAATCTCAGCACAAGGATGTGGCATTGTATTGGTGTCATGGTAAATGAACAAGCCAATGCCCAGGTGAAGCCTGATGTAATGATCTTGCTGTATAACAGATTTCAGCCTTACAGTGACTTCATGAGCCACATAAATATTGTAGATATGTCCTTGTTAAATGGCAGGCTTGGTGGGCCCCACAGATGACAATCAAGTTATGCAGGGTTTGCCAGGATGTGGGTGTTTGACCCTCCTTCAACAGAAATTGTCACTTGAAAAGGGCCTTTGTCAAATAGATACAGTATTGGGTTTCAATGTCTCAGCCATAGCCACCTGTTTGCAGGTGTTCCAGCTTTTTCCCTGTGTGGCTTGTGACATGCAGCTGATTGCAGAATTTTTTTTTAATGTTTACCCTTGTCTTGGACCTTTTTGCTTGTCATGATTTTTATCATTGCTGGGATGCTTGTAGGGATCTCAAGGAATTTTCAGGAGTCTTTTGACATTACAGTAACAGTTTAACAGGATTTTTATTCTGGTTATTTTACCTTGGTGTTATAGTATTTATTGTATATTTTATTTGTGCTTGTAGCATTTTGTTTACATAATTTACTTAGTTTGTGAGTGTTGATCTTATGCACTTTGGTCCATAACTATCTGTTGATTGATTTGGTTTTTGTTTTAATTTGTAAACTGTTTTTGCTTCCACCTTGTCACACACTTTCCTTCTACAGTGGACCCCCGGTTTTCGTGATTTTTTTGTTCCAGAATGCTGTTCAAGAGCCATCACCAAACGAATTTATTCCCATAAGGAATAATGTAAAGTAGACTAGTCCTTTTAGACCCCTAAAAATACACTTACAAAAGTATTTAAAAAAATACACTTACATAAAATAAAAGGGCGAGTTTGGAGCATGACGAACACCGGGGGTCCACTGTATTTCTCTACAACAAGCATCTTATGCTATAGAAGTTTTCTTAATGTCATTCATTTTTCATTGTTTGTCAGTATTAAAAACGGATGAGCACACTGAAACAATGTTTATCATGCTTGCTAGACTAGCGATCGCATTTCTTTGGTAGCATGTTTATAGAGAATCGGTTCATATTTTGTATTATATTTTAATGTATGCTTTTACTGTACACAGTTATAGTGTAATCAGTATACAGTGGTCCCTCGGTTTTCGGTCATCTCCAAACTCGAACATTTATGTAAGTGTATTTTCGTAAGTGCTTTTGCAAGTGTATTTTTGGGGGTCTGAAATAGACTAACCTACGTGACATTATTTCTCAAGGAAGTAAATTCGTTCGGTAATGGCACTTGAGCAGCATTCTGGAAAGAATTTTCGGCAAAAACCGAGGGTCCACTGTACATGTATTACAAGTGGACTAGAAAACTGTTACAGGTTTATATGTTAAGAAATACTTAGGTTTGATCTCATACAACCTTATTTATCCAGGTGGATTTTTAACCCTTTCGGGGTCGGTGCCGTACTAGTACGTTTTATGAGCAGGGGTTGGTGCCATACTAGTACGCGTAAATTCTAGCGGCCTCAAATTAAGCGGGAAATGGCTGGTAGGCCTACATATAAAAGAATGGGTCTGTGTGGTCAGTGTGCGCAGTATAAAAAAAATCCTGCAGCACACACTGCATAATGAGAAAAAAAAATTGACCGTTTTTTTCGTTTAAAACCGATTTTGCAGTCTATTTTCGTATGGTATTTATTGATGTATTCTCGTTTTCTTGGTCTCATTTGATAGAATGGAAGATATATTACAGAAATAGAGATGATTTTGATTGGTTTGACAATGACAAGTACCTTGAAATTGAGCTCAAAGTAGCGAAAATGTTCGATTTTAGCCGATGTTCAAGAGTAAATAAATCACACCATGTGTCCAATACACATCAACTGGCGAGTCTAATATTCTTGCACAAGTGCGCTGTTACTATTTATACCATTTTTACAATGATGCAGTTGTATACATAACAGTAAATCTTCTATTTTTTGTGAGAATAAAAATTCAAAATGGAAAGCAAAAGTAATGTAAGAGGGGCCTGGAGACGTGACTGATGAACAGAGAACATGTTATTTTAGTGCCAGGAATGTCTGCCTTGTTTATTCTGGACCCTATTTTGAAATTGGCATCGTTTGAAATTTGTGTGAAATTGGCCAAATTGCCATTTTCTGACCACTATTTTGGGTAGTTGGAATTGGTAAATAGGCGGTTTCTTGTACTCAATCAATAGAAGAAATGGAGTTCTAGCGAAATAGCTATGATTTTAGTGGACTGGAACATTGGAATTGGCCAAAAATAGGGCTCAAAGTGGGCGAAATCGCCGATGCGTAAACATCTTCGAGACCAATAACTTCACGAGAGCATAATTCCGTACGTTTTCATTCAAATTTCATACTTTTGGTGTCGTTATGATCGGAAAAAGATTCTCTATCATTTCATAAGAAAAAATTATTATTTTTTTTTCCAAAAAATGTTCAACCCTGAGAACGTTTCCAAGAAGGCCTGTCGACCCCCAAAGGGTTAATGCGCAAAATGCTAATGGCTTTTGTGTTTAAGAATATTTTATTAAATGTAAATTACATTTTGTGAACTGCAGAAAGAGATAGGTTGTTTACATTAATCCTTGTGCTAATCATTCCACTTGGAAGCATAACTTGCATTTAGCAGACAGAGGCTCGAGCGACCCATTCTTTATATTAAATGACCCACAGAGGTTTACCACTTCATAGAAATATAGTAATAATCAAGCTTGGATCTGTACATATAGTATATGGAACTAATGCTGGCAATTTTATTTCTCCAGATAGAGCCAAGACATCAGTAAGAACTTAATAGAGATGTCCTATCCGAAGGTTAATATGTATGCAAGATACTAGTGGCAGTGCACTTTGACCCCGGCAGGTAAGATTAATATCCTGCACTATTATGTGCAGTTGTAAGGCTTTTGAAGCTATCACTATTGTAACAACTTATTTAAGACCCTTGATATAATGCTGCATTCCAGACAGTTGTAAGGTTTTTAAGTCCTGTGTGAAGACTCGATAAAGCTTGAGAATTGGCATATACTTTTTTTGTGACATATGGGGTGCAGGGGTGGCAGGTCAGTATATTTTACAAAGTTCCTGTATGGACACTACAGCCAGACAGTGTTCTATCAAATAATTTATACCATCAAACTAGTTACAATGTCAAAAAGTAACAGTCATTTTTGTATCTGTTATCAATTTTTTTTTTAACACCAGCTGTCTCCCTCCAAGGCAGGGCAACCCAAAAAAGAAGAAACACTTTACCATCACTCACTCCATCACTGTATTGCCAGAGATGTACCAATACTACAGTTCAGATGTCCCTCCAAACGGCAAATATTATGCCAGTGACTCCCTATTTTGAGTTATTGTAAAAATCTATATACGTACATATACTGTATATTTATATGTACATGTACTATATATATACGAGTCCATTGTGTTTCACTGCTTGCAACAGCTAATATAGAATTAGACAATATTCAGTAGACTTATTCCATCAAAAATTATAAAATAAATTAAATCACAAATATTATCACATTAATTTATAAGATGACTCTCACTTGCTTTTATAAATACATACATGTATTAGTCACCTATTTTAGTCTAATTAGAAGACCTAATCCTGGATTTTGCCACATTAAGATAAGTACATATCTTGTCACTTTCTTAATATTATATCATAAAAGTTTTTTGAAATTATCTTCATTAATAAATATATAACAGATTTTGTAACACTTGATCCCTTCACACAATTTTTATCAGAATTAATTTCCATTAATTCTAGACTGTGTATTTTAATTATACCTAAAGCTAGTCATATAATATATTGGATTTAGTTTCAAATAAATCTAAGTATAATCTTATTTCTTCAATTGGTGAAGAAATATGGGAAGTTCCATTGTCAGTTGAAAAAAAGAAAGTATAGTGGACCCCCGGTTTACGTTAGGCTCCAAACTCAAACAATTATGTAAGTGTATTTTTGTAAGTGCTTTTGTAAGTGTATTTTTGGGGGTCTAAAAGGACTAATCTAATTTACATTATTCCTTATGGGAACAAATTTATTTGGTAACGGTACTTAAACAGCATTCTGGAACGAATTAATAACGTAAATCGGGGGTCCACTGTATTTCAGTTCTGTCATATTAATGACAGAAAAGGTACAGAGTGACATTGCAAACACACTTTCTGTATCAAACAAATACACCAAATCATCTACAGAGTTAGTAAATAATATTGAAGACAAAAAATCTGCAACTCCAGTTTGCAGTCTGAGTAATGACCTTTATTGCTCATTACTAAATAAAAGCTGGTTGATCTTGTGTTAAAGATTTTCAGCCTCCAAGCTCCTACAGAATTGAATTTCTAGTATGAACGGCTTTAAATGTGGGCACAGTTGTTTTCTATATGGTACAGATGCTGAAATTACTATATGCAGTATATACTGTACCGTATATTGCAAAAGAATGGATCAGCAAATGAAGAAGGGGCTATATTTATGTACGAGACAAAAGTCTGTTTAATAGATTACTACTACAAATTTTGGATCCAGTTTATCAAGGGCTTGTGTGATATTTCTACTAATTAGAAAGGAATAACTATGATCATTCACACACCTTTTAGTCTCAGCAATTGCAAATCAATATTTCTTTTATCTCAAAAGAGCAAAACATTCACATAACCTAATTTTGGGAAGGGAAGGTAGGGTTGAATACTCGAACCTTGGTCTTTAAAGAACATTTTATGACATTTCAAAATGAACATAGTAGTACAGGTGTTACACTAGTTTTTACATAGTTTATTTTTATATTACACAGGGCTCTATATTTATGAAAGGCAATAGATAACAGGATTCAGGAACAAGAGTGCTACCTCCTACAGTTCAACATGTAGTTGAATTGGTCATAGATAAGAATAACATGTGATGCAGTAACACTGGTGAAGTAATGATAAAGTATGTTCCTTCTATATGGAAGGCATAAATAAGAGGCTATTTATATGTATAAATATAGTAATAAAAGTATATTATTAGTAATGTACTTAATACTCAACACTGTAATAATGATAATAGATTGCTGTAGTATATTAACCGTTAAAATGGGCATAGTGTTTATGTGAATCTGGGTAAGTAAATGCGCGCAGTGTTTACATATACGTATCTCAATACACAACTGATCACAATGTTTATCTTTGTTGAAGTGGGCAACATGGCACACCATACATGCAAAAACAAATCATAGTGGGCTCATTTTGAGTCCCATAAATCATTTGGTATGTAGTGAAGAACATGGAAAAATAGTATTATGTTTCAGAGCCCTCCATATTTACCAAACAATTTTTTTTTTTAACATTTTACTAGGCCTAAATTACTACAGTTTATCTAGTTGCCATGGAAGTGCATGAAGAGGGTTGATGTGGCCCTATTTGATTGATGTGGATGGAAATTCTCAGCAGTTGATGGTTGTACTGAGTGCTCAGGCATTCTGTAATACATTTTTAGGTGGCAGTGGGGAAGGCGAGGAGCTGTGTATCAGCACTGGCTACCAAAATTCGCATGTAAATTGACGCTTCTGTATTTATGAAGTGTAAATGCAGAAGCACTTTTGTAATCATGTTAAGGTTTATTCTTATTATGCCTGAAATGCTCTGCATTATCAATAGTTTTATGTTAAGCTTCGATCTCCTGCCACTTATTTTTTGTAATGAGTGCAAGCCTTTAAGAAAATAGATTTGTCTTTTTATGTTGTCACTTTATAAGGTGTATACTGTATTTAATACTTGTGACCCCAATGGAAATAAATCACTTCGACTTTTTGGGGATTTTCCTAGATAATTTACACATACGTTACTAAGCATGGTAATTGTAGTTGTGTGTACCTGTACCTAAATAAACCTCCTAACCTTTGAAGGGATCCAGGTACATATTAAGTACAGGGTACAGTAGCTTCAAGGAACTGAGAGCTACCGACCGATCAAACCTGAGTGCCTTTCATTTCCCAGCCATTGTATGACTCCTATGGATTTAGAGCTTTTCCATGAATATCATAATAAAAATTCAATATGTATAAAACACCAATTAATAGTTTATGAATATTACAATACTTTAGTATATATTTAAAATGCTTCTCTATGGGGAGGTGGAAAAGAATTTTTCTTCCGTAAGCCATGTGTGTCATAAGAGGCGACTAAAATGCCAGGAGCAAGGGGCTAGTAATACCTTCTCTTGTATAAATTACTAAATGTAAAAGGAAAAAACTTTTGTTTTTCTTTTTAGGCCATCCTGCCTCGGTGAGATACTGCTGGTTCGTTGAAAAAAAAAATAAGATGCTAAGTGAGATTGTTTTTATATTCAGGTTTCAGTGCTCTACAATCATTTGAGTTTTTTTTTAATTTGTCAAAGAAATTTGCCAATTCGGGAAAGTCATATTACCCTACTTGCCCAGTTGAATGGTTAATAATAAAAATAATACTAATAATAATAATAATTACAGCATGTATGAATAGTTTCAGTACTATTAATAATAAGAGTAAAATTAATAATAATAAAAAATCTATAGAACAAATGATAATTTATATACTGTGCAGTATAATATTGCCTGTATATATTCTGCATTTATATATGGGTAATTTATTTCTGTATACTCACAGCAAGTTAAGAAAACTTATTTAAGATGTGTTAAGAATTACAAATGGCGTTGCGAAAATCTTAAGGAATACATCATTTGACAGTAATACAACATTCAGATTTTATAAAATCTCTCTAAAACTACGTGTTTCAGTACCTCCAAGGATAGTTTTGAACTGGAAAAACAAAATTATAAATGCTAAAGTTAAAAAGAGCGACAATAAGGTGACGGCAACTTGGTCTAACAGCGGCATTCAACTACATCTTTATATAATTCAACTCCCTTCAAGGAGGGTGTCTTGATGCTGTTAATGGGCTCTTGATGATAGGAATTAGAACTAGCCTATAGGTAAACTCTGTGGGTATAGTGTATCACCATGGATATAATGATATTCAAAGTAACAGTTGCAGTAGTAGTAGTACATTAATTATACAGGGTAGCAATAGAAATAATGGTACTGATATAATTACAGTAACAGTAGTAATAAATCACAATGACAGTGGCACTGATAATGACACCATTAATTTATCAGAATGATAGGGGCACTGATAATGGCACCATTAGTAATAAATCAGAATGGTAGTGGCACTGATAATGACACCATTAGTAATAAATTAGAATGGTAGTGGCACTGATAATGACACCATTAGTAATAAATCAGAATAGTAGTGGCACTGATAATGACACTACTAGTAATAAATCAGAATAGTAGTGGCACTGATAATGACATGGTAAGATATCTGTAATACAAAGGTATCTTCTTGGACAAAAATTATGGTCATGATAATTGTAACAGCTGTAGCACTGAGAGCAATAAATGCGGTGGTTACTGTAACAGCTGTAGTACTGAGAGCAAAAAATGAGGTGGTTACTGTAACAGCTGTAGCAATGAAACCCGTAGATGTGGATTAGTAAGAAAAAGGCTTAAGAACTAAATGTAGTACAGTCGAGAACCATATTCTTAAGACACTTTGGACTAGATTGTTTTTCTGCATTACAGCACGGAGTTGAAAAACAAAGGTTCTGGTAAAAGCGTAGACTGAGTGAGGTGCAGTAATGGCATTCTATAGTGTTTGTGTTTTTAAGACTGTGGGTTGAGGCATACAAGACAGCTTGTGTTGAGCCTGGGTTTTAACTCTTTGCAAGCTTGTTAAGAGGTATAACATGCATTTTATCCTACCTTTATACTGCATAGACTTTGAACTTATTACAGCAATATTGAAACAATAACCATAATTCTACTCCGCAGGCGACTGTGACAACATTTGGCACATATGCTTCTTAAATGTATTAAACAAACATTAAATAAAAAATAATGTTTGCAAAGCATGTTTTAGCTAGGACGAAATATTTGTTTTTGAGTAGAAAGTAGCAGTAATATATTTAAAAAATTGCAGGTTGTTGCCAAGTTCATGATGGAGTACAAAACTGAAGAATCAACAGTGCCATAACAAATAAATAATTTTATTTGCAAAAAATATTTTACAATCATTGATGTGATTCACAATGAATAGTTTACAATATATTTTATTTTTACAAGACCCATATGCTCAGCGATTTGGGCAAAACTTAATGTTATTAATGCAGTTAATAATTGAAATTTTACAAAAGTATAAAAGAAAAAAATTGAGTGGGCACGGTAAAAATTAATTATTAACACTGATCATTTATTTGTGGAATTAAGACAGCTCCTGGTCCTGATGAGTCCTGGAACATGGTGCTCGCCTGTTGTAGTAATACTGTACTAATACCAGGAAGTGGGGGTGATAGCAGTCACAAGAGTTGCATTATCTTAAAGAAATAATTGTATTGCACTATTACTGTAACAGTACAGTATTCTCAAGGTAGCTGCTTTATTACAAATAGCTCTACTAATACAAGTAATGAAAAACCGTATTATATCTGCTTGATAATTATAAAAAGTCTATTGTTATATGTATTACATCTGTCATTGCATAATATAAGTAATGAAATACTATTGTTATAGCATTTAGACATAATAAACTAGCCTCTGCTGTTAGTATACTACCTAGATAGGGTTGTTACTATTAATACTACTTTTAATACTGTAGTACAGTACATAGATTAATACTAACAATGTAGTACAGTACTAGAACTAGTAGTAATACTATTACTACAGTAAATTATGTTTACCATTTCTATTATTATTTGAAGTACATCCGTTCTCACCGCTACACACAGCTTGAGAGGCAAGACTTGCCACAGAGCTTTATAAAGGCATTGACTTGATAAAGCTCTGCCTAGAACAAAACAAAAAATCTAAATAAAGAGTTGCTCTACCAATCACTACTGTACTGTACTATGGACAACGCTTGTGCAAGCCAGAAGCACAATCTTCTTAAATACCGTACTAGCTGTGGCCATTTCCTGCCTTCATTTGCTTACGCATGCAGTCTGCTTACATAGTTTAATAATATAAATTGTGGTATTTGTTCACTGTGACTTATATTATTTCACACATCCCTTCAATTCCATTCTTTTGCACTAAAAACCACAGTCAAAGGTTTTGCACTACCGAGAACCACAGATGCGTGTTTTGTATATGGTGGCAAGTTAAATGCTTGAGTTGTAATACAAACAACATTAATAGATCTTGAAACAAGAGTACATGTGTATTAGATAAATGGAAAAGGTGGTAGCATTGGTAGTAGAAAATAAAACAACAGTATGTGTATTAGATGAATGGAATGGAAAATATAATAGCATTATACTAGTTTTACTATGGTAGTAGTACTGTGACTGTATAGGTTGTAGTAATAGTAAGTATAGTAGTAACATTGGATGTACTGCACATTCCCTTACAATGTACTATCCCAGAGAAGACACTATAATTTATAATCACAAAGTAAAAACATTCTTACCTCAGCACCAAATTCTGTCATAAAATGTAAATTTAACTAAATAGTCTATCTAGTATTAGAGAAGCAAAATCTTTTATCTGTATATGTACTTATTATTAAAGTATGAATGTTTTTAGTACTGAATCCTATATTACATAGCCACCATCTTATACAGTATATGCACTGTGTCCTATATTCCATCTAGTCACCACCTTCTTTGATCTATACTGTACAGTACTAATAAAATCACTAGCAACTTTTTTATACAACTAGGTCGCAATTAGTGCGAGTTCGAATTTTGATGCAGTGCAAATTATTAAATGATACCAAGTTGCATTTAATGAGAGCCAAAATTTAATTAATGCAATTTTTTTCCCAAACTCCAAGTTTTGGAATGGATACCTTCCAGAACTTACATTTTTAAGAAAGAAAAAACTCAACCTGGATTTAAAATGTCTAAGGATCACATAACTCTTTTATTGGGAGGTAATGCAGAAGGGGATTTTAAAATAAAAACATTGCTTGTTTATCTGTCTCCAAATTCTTGTTCTATAAGAAGTTACAACCATGTATCACTTCCAGTTCTTTGGCAGTCAAATAAGAAAGCATGGGTGACTCACGCTGTTTTCCAAGACTGGTTTTAAAGTTATTTTTGCAAAGCTGTTGAAACATATTGCAAGGACAACAATATTGTGTTCAAAGCATTACTGATATTGGATAATGCTCCAGGTCATCCAGTGACACTTGGTTCATTGTGTGAGAATGTAAAAGTTATTTCTTTTGCCACCAAACACAACATCTTGATTGCAGTTCATGGACCAAGGAACCATTGCAACATTTAAGGCCAACTACCTAAGAAAAACTTTTGAAATTGCAATTGCTAAAACTACAGGCAACAATGCAATTTCCTTCACTGACTTCTGGAAAAATTATAACATCAAAGACACAGTCAAAAATGTTCACCATTCTTTTCAACCAATGTTTATTTTACATATAATTATAACTTCAAATAGTGCAAATTCTAATAATGCAACCACCTCACAGGATTCATTATTCACAATAATCAAGATCTAGTTGTATATGTACTATTCAATAAGCTAAAAATGTGAACATTAAAAAGCAAATAGGACACGGTTGATTCTATACACTGGTGTACATGGTCAAGAGTAAAGATGGTAGCTATGCTAATAGACTTGTACGTCCTTCTAATAAGGTGACTCGGAGGCGAGGAAGACGTTGCCTCACAAACTAGATTCCCTCGTGCGGTGCAAAGTCACAAGTCTAGTGGTGTGAGGTTTATGGCACAGCATGAAGATATTTGTTCCTTTCAGCCAAAAACAAAAATAAATAGTTATTAGATAAGTTTATCTTTCATATACATTAGACTTACAATAGTGAACACCTTAACAGGAGAAACAGGAAGTCCTGAGAAATATTTATGGATTCTGCAATACTGTACTCATTAATAAGTTTTTACTCTTATTCAAAACCATAACATATTCATTTAGATCGAGTCTTAATACTGACCCAATTTTTGTCTCAATGCTAACCCTATTTGTATAAGTACATCTCAATACTGATCCTACTTTTGGCAGCGATCTTTGTATCATAGCTAAAGTTAGTAATTTGCATTCATATTCCCAGAGTTAACACAAGAGACTTTTACAAATCTTGAAGAAATCTAGACAGAGCATACATTGTTATTTAAAAAAATTGAAACACACATGACTTTTATGGCTGTGAAAACCTGCTCATGCACTGCTGAGTAATCAGTATTAAGTATATATAAGAGGACTAAATTAAATATGATGAACAGTGGACTTGTTACAAATTTATATTTGGACATTGTGTCATGAGCCTACAATACTGCCAGTTGTAAATCATATGCAATTAGTTTTTGTGCAAGTTGCTTGGCAACACACCTGTTGGTTGTTATCTATTTTTAGCATTATAGTGACTGCAATAATAGCCTAATTTTGAATACCATGGGCATACATGTCAGTGACCTAATAGCCTACTGACATTATCTCACAATACTATAATAAAAAAAACATGCATATCCTTTACCTCAATATTGCAACACAGGCTCTCTTGTCTTTTTTATGCTTTTGATCTGCATTATTTGTTAGGTTGTATTTTTAAGCATTAGTTGATTGTAATTTGAAAATTTGTAAAGTGAAATATGTATTGCATGTGGTAACAAGGGCTAATGAAAGCCTAGGCCTCAAAATCGAAATATACAAGACTGCTTTATACCCTCCTGGGTTTAATGCTTCTTTTAATATAGTAATTATAATTGTCATTAGTGAAATTGGTTTAATTCTTAAATGTTTGTGGGTGTTGTACATTGTGGTATCTATTACAGTTATCACATTAAATAATTGTCTTTAATACTGGATGTATCATAAATTAAATAATCACTATTTGGTTCAGAATTTATATATCTGGCTCTTAGTTCTTAAATATTTTTAACGATTTTTTGCTTATGTCAATATAGTTAAAGTACTGCATAGACCTGTTTGTAAAAATAATTCATTGTTATTAGAATTGTTCAATATGGCTACATTGTCTGAGAACATGCCTCAAATGGAATAACATTTAGTGTATTAGTATTCCTCTAAGGGGAGTGGCTTGATACTGGTGAAAGACTCTTGATCCAGGAAACTGGAGTTACTACCCTCTTTCTTGGATTGAACCTTATTGCCTCTCATTTCCTAGGAATTGTATGACCCCTACATGTTTAGCACTTTCCAATGAATATAATAATTAAAATTTCTTGACACTGTACGAACATTACTGTAGTGGGGAGGTGGAGGAGGAGGCTGCTCTGCAATATGTACCTGCTGCTTGAAGTTCTGTGGTTTATCATCATGAATAAGAGTTTTTTGCTGTGCACAAAATTTGGAATAAACTGGTAGGATGAATGGGACTCGCAGGCATTTCCTTACACTTGATACATATTTGAGTAGTCTAGGTACTATACTGTGTTTTAATTAGGATATGTATATTGGCAAGAATAAGAGGTAGTGGCCCCAGAGAAACACAGAATATTGAAAGACATTCTCTACTGCCAAACACTGGCGGTTTTTCTAGCAAATACACTAAAGTTATGCAAGAATTCTTAGACTAATATGAAAATAATGTAGATATTACTGCAAGGAATTAATCTGTGATGACATTTAATGCCTTGTTTATATTAATCATTTTATCTACAAAATAAATATATCTTTTAAATGATGAGGACAGAACACAGGGATAGGGGAAATAAAAATTTCCTCTGAATTATTTTGCTATATGAGAAAGGCAAGAATAACATGCACCACACCACCAGAGATACAGATGTGAGTGAAAGATTGATCAATCTGTGCCACAATAAAAGCTATCCTGCTAGACAAAACACTTGGGATTATTTACAAGTCAACTCTTACCAACCATTTTTACTTGCTAAGACCAGTTTGCGCCAAGCTTAATGGTGGAATTGAGCATTTTCGACATATGACCAAATCACAGCAGCAATCAGACTTTACGTCAATTAATCACATGTCAACAAAGATGTGTGCATCCTACTGATTAGTTCATGATGCAGTGCTGGTAGCAACCAAAGAAAAAACTTATTGGCCAATAGGGAAGAGAATTCAGTCAATGGTGGCATTGGTTTTAAAATGCAGTATTTTGCCACCCAATGAGCATGAAGAGCCTCATGGAACAATGATGTGCAAGCCTTGCGTTGAACAATGGTGATATACACCGGGCATTCACATCTTCTCTTGGGCTTTGAGCTTGGGCTTACGACTTGCTGGAGAAGAGTTGGTACTGTGGGAAGATAAACACACATTCGATGTTATTGATTAGGACCTTGAGATTATTGCCTTCAATGTGATGCAGTGCTACTCAGTACATACTTACAAAATTTAAAATTTAACATTTTCTTTAATATTTAATTTTATTTTGGCTTTATTCTTGTCTCTTGTGATGTAATGACTAGTCAATAGATATTTAATTACTGTATATTTAGCAGTCTGAAGTGACATTCTAAAAATAATTAATATATTAAATAATTTAAGTCTGTCTTTTCTGATGAATTATACATTATCGAGAATTACACTATAGTATTATTGTTGATTACACCACAAACAGTTACCGAAACAGTTCAGCAGGATACGAAGTTAGAATAACATTCATGCACTCTATGACACCATTAGAAGTAGACCAGAAAGGAATAGAATTCTATAAGAGTGACATCACGTTACGCAGCTGTTAGTAAGTAGAGGCATCAATTTCAGCTTTGATAGTATGGAAGTAGCCATTAGTCATAGTGGGAACTAGTCAACCTTGTTTCTCATTGTATTCATCTTATTTACTACATTCAGTTGATTGCTGTTGCATTTAATGTTAGAAGGATTTAGATTAAGAAGAACTACAGGTCCAGTATCAAATTCAGTTCCCATTTGTGAGTGTTGTCCAGATTGCAAGGACCCAGAAAATCCCCAAGAAATGGAAACTTGGATATAAGAATCCTGGATTTGAAGGATTTTGCTGGTTAAAAGATTCAAATTTGGAGCCCTAATATCCAGAAAACCCTCAAAACCAGAAGCCGAACTTAAGTTGTACTGCTAATTTATTGTTAATTTTCAATGCATGAATACCAGGTATGAATTGAAGGAGTAGTAGTTTTGAAAGGATTCATTTTTTTTATCAGAGGACGTGATGGAAAGGCAAAATAAAAATCTTATTGTTTATAACTACTGCCATTAAAGAAATTAAAGCAAGGTATTACAGTATAAGAAATTCTTACATTGTAAAAGAAAATAAGTCTTATATTATTTCTGCACAAAAAATAACAGTGCAATAATTGTCTGGAATGTAGATAATCCCATGCTTCACACAGGATAGATAATCCCACCCCTCACAGGATGGATAATTACATGTCTCATACAGCATAAATAATCCTGTCTCTAATACAGGATAGGTAATCACACCCCTTCATACAGTGTGTGTGTTAATTACCATTTGTCAAAGGCACTTGTTGATAGACATTCGACATGTTTAGTGTGTGTGTGCATGCTTGTGTGAGTGCATGCAAACTTATCTATATGTAGCTGCAGGGCCCTGCCTCTCAACTTTCTGCTTTCCAGATTCACACTCTAGTAAATGTAGGCTCTATAGTACCTAATCTTAAAACTATGTATGGAGTCTGCCTCTGCCACTTCTTCACTGAGGCCATTCCATTTCCATACCACCCTGAGACCGAAGAAATACTTTCTGATATCCCTATGACTCATCTGTGTCTTTAACTTGCACCTGTGTCCCCAAGTACCTATTTCCAGCCTTTTAAATAGTCTGTCCCAGTTGCCCTAGCAGTTCCTCTTGAGTATTTTGTATGTTATTAAGTCTCCTGGTCCTTCTGTCCTCTAGGGTCATTAAATTTGATTCCTTTAACCTTTCTTCATAGCTCATACCCCTTAGCTCTGGAACTAGTCTTATTGCATACTTCTCCACTTTCTTAATATTCTTCCTCAGGTGTGGGTTTCATACTGGTGCTGCATACTCCAAGATGGGCCTGACATATGTTGTATAAAGCACTGGAATGACGGTTGAAATTCCTGAAGGCCACTCCCAGATTTGCCAGGTGAACATTAGCTGAAGAGGTTATTCAGTTGATGTGAGCCTCTAGTGATATGCTAGGCACTATGCTTATTCCAGGTCCTTCTCTTTGAATGAGGTCTGCAGCCTCTGTTTCCTGAGAGGACAAACTTAGAGACTATACTCTAAGCTTAGTAAAAATGCTGGTAAAGCATTACAGCTCCTCTGACTCAGAATAAAATTTATTCTAAGTCACCACTATCAGTCATGGCAATTGACACCTCATCTCTCCACCATTAAAAGTAAGTAAAAATTACTGTAAATTACATACAGTACTATAAAATTACTATACAGCACAGAACCATAACTGTAGTATACTACTGTACCAGTTACAATACCTGTGTTCTTGGTGTACAGTTGCCTTCCACATCAGTGGACCAAGTCCACTAATTCAGAAAACAAATAGATGATCATGAAAAATCGATATCATTGTTCGGAATACCGTACCCCTCATTTTAGTCCATTAATGAGAGGGTTCACTATTATTACTCTGTTTTGTTTTTTTATTTAAAGTAGGGTAACCCCCTAAAAAAAGGAAACCCCCTAAAAAAAAAGGAAATGCATATACACACACATGCATTCACTGTATATTATTTGTTTGTATTATGACTGGCTCTGTCTATAAGCTCATTAAAATAAGGGTCAGGTAAGTTTAGTACAGTATATTTAAAAGATTTTTTATAGAAAATTATATATTACTGAAAATTAAACTGTTATAAAACTATTTATTGGTTAAAATGCTTTTAGATATATTTGTTAAAGAAAATTGATTCTTAATAGTGTATAAAATAAACTAACAACAAACCATAGGAAACAATTTGCTTAAGGGTAGTGACCTTCGTCAGCCAATAAGTGTTTAATTAATTCACTAGCAAAGAACTAGAATTACAGTACATAGGGGAAACTGACAAGTTAGCCACACTGTGTACAATGTTGTTCCAATAATCTAACTAGTATATATTTTGTCTCTGATGTTAAATAACTAGCATGTTTTTGTTTTACCACAGAGTTAATTCCTGTACTATTTATTAAAAATATGATGTGTCTGTCTAGAGGAACAGTAGAAGCCAAGTGTTTTAATGATTTGTATCTGTCCAGAATAACAGTAGAAACCAAGTGATGTTTTAATGCTATTAGTGTCTAAAGCAGGGGTTCCCAAACCTAGGGTCACTACCCAAAATTGGGTGTTAAAGGCTGTCTGATAGGTGGCAGATAAACCATACCTCCAAAATTAAAAAAAAATTGATTTTCAATAATAACAAGAAATGTAAAAACATACCAAAATTAAAAACAGAAATAATGAAAAAAAGTGCATATTTTACAATATTTTGGAAAGTTTCCTCCAAAATTATTCTGAAAATTTACATAATTTTACTGCAGTGTTAAGTAGATACCCATAATATTTGAGTCATGAGATGAACGTGATTTTCAATTTTTGATTGTGGACAAAAAAAAAAAAAAGTTTGAGAACCACTGTTTAGAGTAAGAGTAGAAGGCAGGTATTGTTTTAATAAGAGCTAATGTGCCTGGGATCAGCAGCAAGAAAGATCCTGCAGTCTGAGACGGTTGACAAGCAAGCACTCCTTAAGTCAGAGAAGCCAAAAACTAAAACAACATCAGTCTACATCTACTGATATATACCAGATCAGAGATTTTACAGTTAATTGTTTTAGCTATACAATTTATATTGCTAGTATGGGAGGTATAGTTCTCACAAGCTATTTCATACCAGTGACTTAGCGTGCACAGTGGTACTGTATCTCTACTGTGCAACAATTTGCATCTAGGTGAGCAACTAAATAATAAGTTTGGCAAAATAATTACTAAACTAGCCTTAACCACAAAGGCTACTGAAGTAGAGAAAATTGTAGTGGTGTTTAAGCTTACATTTAGTGTAATGGAAATATCCAGGGAGGATTTTTTCCCAAACTGTACACAAGGTGGCCATTTAACAAATGTTTAACAGACATATTATGTGCACTATTTTCACTTGTTTATATCAGGTTAACTATTAACCAAAGAAGCTGGGACATTTAGATATGTGCAAAGTCTTACAACCAAGTGGGCCACTCACTAATGAGTCTGGAACTCTACAATTGTAGTGCACTATCACCTAGTTGCTCTGGCTAGCTGTGTGCTATAACTGACCAACGGACATCTAACACCCTAAAACACTGCTGACGAAGGTGTGTATGGTGGTATACTCACTGTACTCACCACGCCGGCAGACAACTGCTGCAGAAGGTTACCGCTTGAGGAGTTGGAGATAAGGGCTGAAGGGCGACGGTGAGACTTGTAAGTTGACCCCAAGGGATTGCCAATAGAAACAGTGGAGGATCGCCGGGACTCTATACCACTGAGAGAGGCAATGGAACATGTCGATTGCCTCCGAGAACCAAGGTTAGAGACTGGTGAAGGTGTCAGAAGCATTGGGACACTCTTGCTGGCATTGGCAATGGAAGAGTTCTGTTTGGGGTGGTGGAAAGATAGCATTAGTTTGCTGTCAAATGTTAACTGTCATTGTGAGTGAAATCCATCTACTCTTATGTACTGGCGGGCCCCACTTTACAGCACTTCGCTTTATTGCATTTCGCTAATACGGTGGTTTTCAATTATACCCATTCTTCATTTATTCAGACTTCTTACAATAATATATTCACCACTCACTATAAGCTAAGGACGAAAATATTTTAAGTAATGTGTGTACTGTACATGCATTTTTTAAGCATAGCTCTATGCTTTCTTAATATATGATAGTGTAAACATGTTAACAGGCTTTTACATGCATTTGAAAGTGAAAAAAAGGATGTTTCACTTTACAGTGGTAGCCTGGAAATTAACCTGCTGTATAAGTGGGGCCCTCCTGTATTTTGTTTTGCTTGAACACATTTGTAATCTTCTCTTTCTATTTTATATTTAATAAAATGCTTGTATTAAGTAAACAAACATTTTTTTTTCTTTAAATAGTAGCATAAATTATGCAATTAATGTAGATCTTTGTACCAAGATGATGCTGAAAGAGTAGATAGTAGACAGATTGTTTTACATACTACTATGTACCAGCTTTTCCCAGGACTTTAAAGCTTCAGTAACAGTTCTTATTTAGGATTTGTGTAACATGTATTGCTAAATCAACGGCAAGGATATTTACATGTTGGGTGTCAAACTACATTAGTTTTGATTAAATAAGAAGTTTTCAAAAAATCATTTTTTCTTTTGAGGTGTCAATCATATAACTTTTCTTTGCATGTTCTTCGATTTACTTAACACAATTTTATGCAGACGCTGTTGTCAGGAATGTTTGTCTTCAACTGACTGACTAAAGGCAAAAATATGCGAGTAATGTACTGAACATATTATTATTCAAGTTTGATAAATTATTGGCTTTCAGTACAGGCAAAGAACTGTACAATAACATCAAAAGTTGCATAAAGTTAAAACTAAACAAAAAAAAACATAGTTTAGTAGTATATACACAATACAGTGAACCCTCAGTTTTCGTTGAAAATTCTTTCCAGAATGCTGTTTGAGTGCCGTTACCGAACAAATTTGTTCCCATAAGGACAAATGTAAATTACATTAGTCATTTCAGACCCCCAAAAATACACTTACAAAAGCACTTACGAAAATACACTTACATAATTTTTCGAATTTGGAGGTGAACGAAAACCGAGGGTCCACTGTAGTATATTAAGAATTTTGTTTACAAAATTGAGTACAGCCTCTCCTCACTCAACAACGGAGTTCTGTTCCTAAGACCACATCGGTAAACGAATTCGACGCTAAGTGAGGAGCATACTATAATGGCAATGGGTTTGTGTCAACCATTTTTGATATTGTTTTAATGTCACCTTTGCACCATTTATAAAATTTCTCGTATATTTTTAAATGTTTATACAGGGGGCCCTTGAAAATCGTCCATAATCCGTTCCTGAGAGTCCGCCTATTTTCAAAATGGATGACTTTCAAAACCATTTTCCCCATAAGAAATAATGTAAATCAAATTAATCCGTTCCAGACACCCAAAAGTATTTAAAAAATATTTTTTTTACATGAAATGTACATTTATCTACACAGAAAACAATGAGATATATAGTATAAAACAGTAATAAATTGACACTTACCTTCATTGAAGAATTGATGATGTGTGGAAGAAGGAAGGAGGGGAGAGGAAGGTGGTGTTGCTAGTGTTTGGAAGGGGAATCCCCTTCCATTAACACTTCAGGTACCAAGTCCTTGCCTTCCTGCCACACTCCCTGCATCCCTGCTACATTCCCTGCCTCCCTGCTACACTCCCTGCATCCCTGCTACACTCCCTGCATCCCTGCTACACTCCCTGCATCCCTGCTACACTCCCTGCATACCTGCTACACTCCCTGCATCCCTGCTACACTCCCTGCATACCTGCTACACTCCCTACACTCCCTGCATCCCTGCTACACTCCCTGCATCCCTGCTACACTCCCTGCATCCCTGCTGCACTCCCTGCATCCCTGCTACACTCCCTGCATTCCTGCTCCACTCCCTGCATTCCTGCTACACTCCCTGCTACACTCTTTACCACAGGGCTGGCACTAGGAGCTTTCTTTGGGCCCATGGTGGCTTATTTAGCAGTTGCAAGCACTAAAAACAATTTAATAATGACAAAATGTATGGTATGAAGGCGTGGGTGGTGGTCACTCGCTGGTAAACAATGGCACACTGACGCTCAATGTAGTGTTTATGTGCCCAGGCGGCTGGGAGGCCACGCGGACGCGTTTCAGACAACCGCCTATTTTTAAGCCAACGGACAATTATCAAGCCAATATTTTGCTGAAAAAAGTGGCCTATTTTCAAATTCGCCTATATTCAAGGGAGCCTATTTTCGAGGGTCAATATACAGTCAATATACAGTCATGTACTGTATATTGTAATAATCAGAATAGGGGAAATCAGTTATAATATACATAGGTTTGCATACTGGTCTGAGAGCCTGTCATAAGTCCAAGTCGTCGTCAAACAAGTACGTTGCTAAGTGAGGAGAGGCTGTACTGTGTGTTTTAGCTCCCATGACAACATTTAAGATACAGAGAGCACTACAACTTCTGTAATTAATATTTATTAGGAATATGTAAAATAGAAGACACTGACAACATTTTTAAATATAATTTGTACAATAAGCTTTGAAATGAAACCTGTTAATTATAAAATCATTCAATCAGACATTTATCAGAGTTGTACTGCTTTCAGTGTTGAGCAGCATATTTACCTTACCTCCATTGATTTACCTTCATTTTTTTGCAATTTTTATGTATTACTTGTCATCCTTACCTATACAAACCTCTGTGACATACTACCTGGCAAATTTATTATGATGTCATCAGTAAACTGTTGTATATATTTCCTGACTTTCTTTGGCTAAAATGTATACATATTTTAAAATATTAAACAACAAAATTAAAAAAAAAAAAAAATTCATACTTATGTAAAATGTTCAGTGGAGGTCACAATGAAATATTAATTTTATCCATAGTACACTAGCTTGGTATTGACCAATTATATGATACCACAGTACAGGTACTCGTAATGCAATATTTTCTCCAACTTAAATCATTGTGTGACTTGTAAATGGTCCAAGTTGAACTGAAACGTCGTCATAAGCTTCTCTCTCCTATGTGTGGGTTATTTGTGTATTGTTCCAGTCACAGTATTGTGCCTTTTTGTTCTTAAATTGTTAGTAACTTCCCCAGAATAAAGCTGCATATGTATATACAGTGGACCCCCGAGTTTCGTAAAAACTTCACTCCTGAAGTCTGCTCAAGCGCCATTACCGAACGAATTTACTCTCTTAAGGGAAAATGTCACGTAGGTTAGTCTATTTCAGACCCCCAAAAATACACTTCCACAAGCACTTACAATATTTTCTTTTTTTTTCTATTTTCAACACGTCAGCCATTTCCCACTGAAGCGGGGTGGCCCAAAAGGAAAAACGAAAGTTTCTCCTTTTACATTTAGTAATATATACAGGAGAAGGGGTTACTAGCCCCTTGCTCCAGGCATTTTAGTCACCTTTTACGACACGCATGGCTTACGGAAGAAGAATTCTGTTCCACTTCCCCATACTTACATACTTACATAATTGTACGATTTCCGGGGTTTACGAAACTCGGGGGTCCACTGTAGAGATTTTTGGTGGTTACCTGTATGTAAATATAATTTAGATTACATTTACCTAAAATAGAAGAACTGATGCATATTTTTTTGCTGCAATTTAGATTACTGGTACATACTCAGAAATTGATTCATTGTAAGAAATGCAAAAATGGATGATATTTTAAAGGATGGGCTGCATAATATCTCAATTAAATTACTTGCATGTCCCCCACTGATATAAAATTGATTTTGTAGTGTTTATGTCACACATAAAACATTTTTTATCACTGATGACATCATAATAACTATTATCAGATAAATGATGTACCTTATGCCATTATGATGGAAATGAAGCATGCACATTACATTTATTACATTCCAGAGCTAATACATATTTATGTATATGTATACAATTTAAAATTTACCTTCAAAAATGACTGGGACTTTGTCTGCACAGGAAATGATAAAAAACACACATTGAAGCCACAGTTCACATTGAAATGTATAGTATAGAAAGTTACATTAATTCAGACTTATGCAAACAATAATTTTAGCTAGCCTATTTAACTAGAATTTATTGAATTTCCTTACTAAAATGCCACTATACACATAATAACGATCTTTGTATCTACACTCTATATGTATCATTACGTGATATATGTACTGTATGGATATTAAGTGTATTCAGTATGTTAAGGGTGAGAATTTATATGAAAGGTTATGTTGTTGGATATAGCTAACACGTTGACTCAGTCACACACAGAGTAAGCTTTTTATTTTACGACCTTTTTCACTGTGGAGCTTTGTAAAGTACACAATGAAGCATCCCAGTGGGCTAAATGTTGCTAAATAAAAGGCTTACTCTTTGTCTTTGATTCACTGTTTGTTGGCATTTGCCAGTACCAATGTCTCAAGAAAAGTAATACAGTGTGTACTGTTTGTGCTGCACAGTATTACACTACAGTTTGTCTTTGTCGATGAAACTTTTAGTAATAATGGTAGAATTACCAACAAAATGTTAGGTAAGAGGACATAAATACAACTAATGTGGCGTTTAATTGTGGCAATGTTTTGCTCTCCAGGAGCTTAACAAAGCTCCTGGAGAGCGAAACGTTGCCACAATAAAATGTCACATTAGTTGCATGTGTCCTTGATGAAACTTTAACCTGGTCCCTCTTAAATTTTTCCATATTTTTAATTTTCTCCGAAAGAAATATTCTCTAACCATATTTTTATAAATGAAGATATGCAAATGATGTATGTATTTCATACTAAAAAATTGGGTTATACTTTTTCATGACCTTTTTCATTAGTCAATATTGTCATCGCTTCCTTTGAAGACTTCTTGAAATAGATCATTGAAATCTTAATAAATGCTGATATACGTATCATATACTTTATAGTATATGGTAGCTTACAACCAATAACATACAATATACTTTAGTACACAGTATAAACAGGTTAGTTGTTTTAACCCTTTGGGGGTCGACAGGCCTTCTCGGAAACGTGTTCCTGGGGTCGAAAATTTTTTGGAAAAAAATAAAATATTTTTTTCTTATGAAATGATAGAGAATCTTTTTCCGATCATAACGCCACCAAAATTATGAAATTTGATCGAAAACTAACGGAATTATGCTTTCGCGAAGTTCGCGGTATCTATGACACTGACGCATCGGCGATTTCACCCACTTCGAACCCTATTTTCGACAAATTCCAATGTTTCAGTCTCCTAAAATTATAGCTATTTCGCTGGAACTCCATTTCTTCTATCGATTGAGTACAAGAAACCGCCTAGTTACCAATTTCATCTACCCAAAATAGTGGTCAGAAAATGGCAATTTTCCAATTTCACACAAATTTCAAACGATGCCAATTTCAAAATAGGGTCCAGAGTAAACAAGGCACACATTCCTGGCACTAAAATAACATGTTCTCTGTTCATTAGCCACGTCTCCAGGCCCCTGTTCCATTACTTTTGCTTTCCATTTTGAATTTTTATTCACACACAAAAATAGAAGATTTACTGTTATGTATACAACTGCATCATTGTAAAAATAGTATAAATAATATCAGAGCACTTATGCATGAATATAAGACTCGCCAGTTGATGTGTATTGGACGCATGGTGTGATTTGTTTACTCTTGAACATCGTCAAAAATCGAACATTTTCGCTACTTTGAGCTCAATTTCAAGGTACTTGTCATTGTCAAACCAATCAAAATCATCTCTATTTCTGTAATATATCTTCCATTCTATCAAATGAGACCAAGAAAACGAGAATACATTAATAAATACCATACGAAAATCGACTGCAAAGTCGCTGTTTTAATTGAAAAAAACGGTCAGTTTTTTTTTTCTCATCATGCAGTGTGTGCTGCAGGATTTTTTTTTATACTGCACACACTGACCACACAGACCCATTCTTTCATATGTATGTCTACCAGACGTTTTCTGGTTAAATTGAGGCCGCTAGAATTTGGGCGTACTAGTACGGCACCAACCCCTTCTCGTAAAACGTACTAGTACGGCACCAACCCCTTCTCATAAAACGTACTAGTACGGCACCGACCCCGAAAGGGTTAAGGTTCAACTGAGCTTCATTAACAGCTATCTTAGGGTTAAATTGACAGCTACTTTTTAATATAATAATAATAATATTTTTATTTTGATGCATGTTACAAGTGTACACTGTTATTGGTAGTTACAATTATAAAACTGTAGTGCAAGGAGAGCCACTGGCATGCCATGGCATTAGGGGCAGTTTATTCTAAAGACTTATTCACTAAGTACTTAATACTAAAGAAATTGATTGAGTTTATTCTAGTTCTGTATTATTTTAAATTATAATATGATTATACATACTATTAAAAGACAATACAAGAGAAATTGGTTGAGTTTAATCTAGTTGTATATTTTATTTCAAGTTACAGTATGTTGATGCTATACTAGTATAATAACAATACTAGAAAAATTTATTGAGTTTCTTCTAGTTATATATTTTATTTCAAATTAAGAAAATGATGATACTATAAGATTTTAAATGACATTATGATGATATGAAATTGCAACAAGTGTTAAGGAGGATGAACATATCAAATTTAAGGTTCATTTGAGCTTTACTGACAGCTATCATAGGGTTAAATTGACAGCTACTTTTTAAGGTTCATTTGAGCTTTACTGACAGCTATTGTAGGGTTAAATTGACAGCTACGTACTTTTTAAGGTTCAGTTGAGCTTTATTTACAGCTACTTTTTAAGGTTTAGTTGAGACTAATTGCAAGCTCCTTCTCAAGGCTCGGTTGAGCCTTACTGAAAGCTGCTTAAGATTCTATTGAACATTTGTTAATTTTCTGAACATTTCCATCTCAAAGCACAAACTGTACCGCAATTCAAAACATGTCGTTACACAATATACCAACTATGGTGTGGGTTTATATCACACAATACGAGGACAAAGTTTTTTAGGGAGAAGCAAAGAAAATATAAGACCACACTATATTGAACTTGAAAAAAAAAAATGCCACTAATTATCACTTGACTATACTATGTTAAAATTAAAATAAATGGAAAAAGTTAAAAATATTTTAGTACATAAAATAAGTACATAGATTACATTATTGCATAAAGAAAGGATGATTGAGGTTGAACAAGTCCAGAAAAATGTAAACAAATCGATACCAGAAATTGTGCTACACAAGAAAGCAGAAATGTTTAAAATACACAATTGAAGAATGAAAAGAAAGTTAGGTAGTTTGCAATAGATAACTTGTCAGAGAGGAAATAGGTAATGTTCTGTAGTAGTTGTTTGTGTGTCAGACACTGTTTTCCCCTTCATACACAGATCATACCAGTTTCCAGGTTTTCCCAGCTTTGAGGAACTAAATGTATCAAGTAGCCTATCATGGTCTTAGCTCCCTCAATAGCCTATGCACTTGTAAATAGCCTATGCACTTGTAAATAGCCTATGCACTTGTAAATAGCTTATGCACTTTTAAATAGCCTATGCACTTGTAAATAGCCTATGCACTTGTAAATAGCCTATGCACTTGTAAATAGCCTATGCACTTGTAAATACAGTATTTTGTGTTGGTATTAACACAAGTGAAAGACAAAAGGTAGAGCATAGTAAAAATAAGATTTACAATACAATACACTTGTACCCTAGAGAAAGGTAGGAAGGAGGGAGGGCAGGTTGTAGGGCTGTGCTGAAGTTTGTACTTAATTCTGTCTCATTCTTCTCTTAAAGGGAGCACCAAAGTGTTGGCAGAGGACTCTTGCTTTAAGGAACTGGAACTATCCTTCCCATCCTCAAATCAAACCTGGTTACTACCCATACCCCAGCAGGTACTGTATCGACCTCATGAGTTTAGCACTCCCTCTCAGTGTACTGTTACGTAAAACTCACTCTTATTAAGAACAAATATTTCATTAAAATTTGTTATAGGGAAAGGGAGGAAGGAAGCTAGCATACTGTATTTAGCAATTCTAAGTGCCATGTACTTGAGAAAATTCTACTAAATCATTCATCTATCACTTCTATCCAGGCTTTCATGCAGGGATGAAGCCATTTTTATTTCTGATTTATAGGATTTTTACTTATACATAACCATGTTTAAATATTTTTTTAATTCCCTCTAGCAGGTCTTTTATATAAATTGGAAACATTATTAGTGCATGTTGTGATCCTTGTGACACCTCACTGGTAACATTACCCCATGAGGACATTGTGCTCTGCATCACTGTGTTTTTATATCAAATGGAAAATCTCTCATCCACTGTTATAGTTTGTTATTACTCCTGTGTTCTGCGGTTTTCAGTCTCCCACGAGTGTATGTAAATCCCTCAGTATTTTAGTCTTTATTTATTTTTTTGACTGTCATTATAGTTAATTACTGTAGATTTATATTGACTTAAAAATTTAACTGTGTGCGTGTTAGTAGTTTTTACTCTAAATGTTTTGCCTATTTTTGTCTAAGGGCTTCTTCCATTAATTTCACAACAATGCTTGTCAGGGAGATCCTACCTGTTGCCTTTTTTAAATAGTAGCACATTGTCTGCCATTTTGTATTTGCTCTCAAGTTTAACCATTTATAGTAATAAGTAGCATGTGTGTGTGTGGTTTTTTGTTTTTTTGTTTTTTGTTTTTGTGGAGAGAGAGAGAGAGGTGAATTAACATCAAGAAGTAAAGCCATACAAAATACAGATCAAATTGATAACAAAAAAAAACAAGTAGTACAGCACAGTATATCAAATTAAAATTTTAGAGAATACAGGTCAAAAAGAACACTTGTCTGGACAAATTCACACATTGAGACAAGTACAAATAAGACTGAGCCACATACTATTAACATGGTTATTTTAAGCATACCTGTAGCAATGCTGTAGACAGTTATCAAATGAAGCTAAAATGCTAACAAAATTTCCTTAACTTGTAATACAAATTATAAACAAATGCAGAATATTGAGAGAGATACATTATAGTATGCAAAACTGTGCATTAGAAATGAAGATCAAAATGGCAGTAGAGAAAATACAATTATTAGTAGATCTAGTCTAATGCAGAGAATAATTAATTAATGCAGGTGTTCAAAAACCTTGCTTAATTAAGAAATCCATTTTTTTTATCGAGACGAATGAAAGAAACTTGGAAGGTGTACATATTCTGTTTGCTTATTTTTTAATTATACGTTACTAATACAGTACATGGTATGAATTAATTATCACTATGAACACTGAATGTAGCAGCAAGTAAAAAAAAGTTGGATTTATTTGAAGCTTTTATTTTATTTTTATTTTTTTTGAGAATAAGCTTCTAAAGGAAGAAACATTTACAGTATTTAAATCTAAAGGTGAACTTAGGAAATCATAAAAGCACAGTGCATTATACTGACTCAGGTGTTTAGAAATTCCTGACTCAGTGTTTAGAAATTCCTGACTCAGGTGATAAGAAATTCCTGATTCAGGTGTTTAGAAATTCCTGACTCAGGTGTTTAGAAATTCCTGATTCACATGCTGAGAAATTCTGCTATAAAATGTGAGAGTACAAATTTTGAGAAAATACCAGTAAAAATAGTAACAACAGAAACACTGAGCATTTTCATGCATTTACACACATCTTTGAAGGAAGTTGTGAGTTTGCCTTCACAAAAATGCTCGTGTGTGTTTTTGTTTGGTAAATATTTTCACTAGTATTTCCAAATGTGCTGCCTAAGAGACTACACTGAAAGTTAATAACTAGGGTGAGTATACAGTAACTCACGAATAAGGTGATAGGGAAGGTCCCTTAATAAGAGCAAAGGGAATTCAGGGAAAGCAGTAGTGAGAACAATGGAGCCTCACAAGGACATAACAAAAAGAGGATCAAGCAATTAAATTTAATATTAAATCAGCTATTATGTGGTAAATAAACTTTTAATAATTTTGCTCATAAATCTAAACATCTCTTTAAATTTCTCTGAGATTAGACTTTTTCAAAGCAGAGAAACAACATAATTGGCAGATTGAAAATGATTTCTTTGCAATCCTCTTCAGGTACACAAGCAGATGCATCCAGTGCCTCAGTCAGCAGGTTATAGGCAGCCACCAACATTAATCCACAAGTCAAATTAGACAAATTCAGCAGTAGAAGATGAATGAACCCACCCACAAAGTCAGAGACCATCACTGGTGTTCATAGACTATACAACAGTGCACACAGATTATTGGAAATACACACAAAATGCTAACCCTAGAATTTTATTGGAAATGTTTGCATCTTGGGATGAGAGGGAGCAAGGAGTGACCAGAGTTCCAGGACTGAAACTCTCCAGTAAAATATCCTAGTGTTTGCATTTTGTGTCTTTTTCCAATTATCGGTATCAGGTACCATTTTTACCACACAACTTGTTATTAATTGCAGTTGAAGCAAAAGTGTTTTAGTAAAAGTTGAAAGATTGTAGAGGGAGACTTGATGCAGAGTGGACCTTGATTACAGACAATGATTTGTTCTGGGTAGAGCATCATCTATAATAAAAGATTTGCTCTGGGTAGAGAATCATCTATAATTAAGATTTGCTCTGGGTAGAGTATTATTTATAATAAAGATTTGTCATGCATCACGTGTCTCTCTGCTCTACACGTCAGCAATATCCGTCATCCAACACGAGAGTTCATGAAGGAAATATGACAGTTTTATAGGGTGGAGGGCAAACTCAAGTGTTTAATAATTACAAAAAGAAGTATAATAGTTTAAGGATAATTCTGTTTTCAAAGAGGGATGCCTTGGTGCTGGTGAAGGGACAGTGATAAAAGGAACTTACATTATCCTTCCCTTCCTCAGATTGAACCTGATTACCTCCTGTTTCCAGGCACTGTATGACTCCTATAGGTTCTATGCTTCCCCAAAAATGTAAATATGTATAATAAAAATAATTACATCGCCAAGCCATCATTCAGAACAGAGAAGAGGAAACATATCTTAGAAAGAAGTTACTGTATCAACAAATGGAACAGTCTACCTGCTGGAATTATTTAAGCAAGAACAGAACCAAGCTTTAGTGTATGTCTAAAGCAAAGTGTTCAAAGAATCCTACACAAGATGTGGACTTCTTGTCCTCATCATGGCCATGGAGTGACCTTCAGTGTTTTGTTTTTTCTAAAAATGTATTACTGAATGAATTTAATGCACAGACTGAAAGTATGCAGTCACTAGTCTTAGAGAAATGTGAACAAGCATAAAAGAAACAGCTATAAAAAAAATATGCCAAATTCATATTAAGTTGAGGATTACAGACTCCTCAAGGCTCCTTGCTGTAGGTGAGGAGCTCTT
>WNWK01002178.1:142500-223829 GCA_009830355.1 Cherax destructor
AGCATGCAGGAGCAGGCTGGCAGAAAGGGAAGTGCATATTACCCAACCCAGAATGCAAATGCACAAGAAAACTTCAGGCATACATGTGCTCTTATTTTGTATAGCAAGTATAGAACTTTTAAAATATGCAAATCTCCTGTAAAAAAAAATATGTAAGTAGCTAGAAAGGTTAATTAAAAAACACAGCATTCATTGCTATAAGGTTATGCTTCTGGGAACGATGGTCAGAGACTAGGCAGAGATAAACAGGAGGAGGCTTGAACTTTCAACACTCCATGTCCTGAGTGATCAATAGATTTACTTTCACATAAATAATAACACCCCACACTCTGAAGGAGGGGTGTTAATGTTGCAGTTTTATAACTGTAGTGTAAGCGCACCTCTGGCAAGACAGTGATGGAGTGAAGGATGATGAAAAATTTTCTTTTTCGGGCCACCCTGCCTTGGTGGGAAACGGCCGATGTGTTAAAAAAAAAAAAAAAGATGCACTCATTTATCCAAATGGTTATACAGTGGTCCCTCGGTTTTCGTGCATCTCCAAACTCCAACATTTATGTAAGTGTATTTTCGTAAGTGCTGTTGCAAGTGTATTTTTGGGGGTCTGAAATAGACTAACCTACGTGACATTATTTCTTAACCCTTTCAGGGTTATTGACGTACTAGTACGGCTTACGCCCTGGGGTTATTGACGTACTAGTACGCCTAAATTCTAACACCCTCAAATCAAGCAGAAACAGGCTGTTAGGCCTAGATGTGATAGAATGGGTCTGTGCGGTCAGTGTGCACAGTATAAAAAAATTCCTGCACCACACAGTGCATAATGAGAAAAAAAAACTCTGACCGTGTTTTTGGTTTAAAACAGCGACTTTGCAGTCTATTTTCGTATGGTATTTATTGATGTATTCTCGTTTTTTTGGTCTCATTTGATAGAATGGAAGATATATTACAGAAATAGAGATGATTTTGATTGGTTTGACAATGACAAGTACCTTGAAATTGAGCTCAAAGTAGCGAAAATGTTCGATTTTTGACGATGTTCAAGAGTAAACAAATCACACCATGCGTCCAATACACATCAACTGGCGAGTCTAATATTCATGCACAAGTGCTCTAATATTATTTATACCATTTTTACAATGATGCAGTTGTATACATAACAGTAAATCTTCTATTTTTTTGTGAGAATAAAAATTCAAAATGAAAAGCAAAAGTAATGTAAGAGGGGCCTGGAAACGTGACTAATGAACAGAGAAGACGTTATTTTAGTGCCAGGAATGTCTGCCTTGTTTATTCTGGACCCTATTTTGAAATTGGCATCATTTGAAATTTGTGTGAAATTGGCCAAATTGCCATTTTCTGACCACTATTTTGGGTAGTTGTAATTGGTAAATAGGCGGTTTCTTGTACTCAATCGATAGAAGAAATGGAGTTCTAGCGAAATAGCTATAATTTTAGTTGATTGAAACATTGGAATTTGCCGAAAATAGGGCTCAAAGTGGGCAAAATCGCCGATGCGTAAGTGTCATGGCTACCGCTAACTTCGCGAAAGCATAATTCCATTAGTTTTCGATCAAATTTCATAATTTTTGTGGCGTTATGATCGGAAAAAGATTCTCTATTATTTCATAAGAATTTTTTTTTTTTTTTTAAATTCTTGGACCCTGAGAACGAGTTTCGGAGACCCCCCTTGGACCCTGAAAGGGTTAAGGAAGTAAATTCGTTCAGTATTGGCACTTGAGCAGCATTCTGGAACGAATTTTCTGCGAAAACCGAGGGACCACTGTATATCATTGATTTGATGTCTAATTTAAAGATGAAGATTGAGTAGGTTCAGGGCAATCATAAGATTCTAGCAGCATAACATTCTAGCAATGGTTACTGATCTTGATCAGCTATTCACAAAAGGCAAAGTAATGATTTAAGCAAAAAAAAAGTGCCATTTAATGCGATGGTAACCTTTGCCTAATTAGAAATAGCCAACTTTGTAAATTCATTGTTTTGTTTATTATATTATGCAGTTGTGATTAAAATTTGCTACTTAAAATAACAATACAAAGAGTAAATTAACTTATTAGCAAATCACTTATATAATTTAACATTTGCTTTCATAAAGGCTTTTAAAAAGTTGTCAGTTAATTTATTAATAAAAAGAGGCTTTATTTACTAAATAAACTACTGTACAAACATATATATATACATGTATATATATACATGTATATATAGTGGTAAATTATGAAATACGTGTATGTAAATTTGTCATAGTGCAAAACAATAGATTTCATATTTTCTAAACATTGTTCTGTTTTAACTAAGTTCACTCTTGTATATAACAGCAGAATTGCTTTAGCACTTCAGAGAAATTCTGAGAATACTGATAACTTATATAAATCCTTATTACAGTGGGTAACTGACAAATCTTAATCTTTCAATAGTAACAACATGATTCCTTGACTGATTTTTTTCCTAGAAAATTCTCTTTTGAGTTAATTAAATGTATGTTTTATTTAGTGAGATTCACATTTTTCCACAAGGGAACCATAAGAAGGTAGAGTAATTTAGGATAGCCGGGCTGAAGAAACATGAACTCTGGCAAAATATTAGATTACAAATTTGGTTATGAGGTAAATTATTCTGAGTCCCCTCTCACAGGTACATAAGTCATGACATCAGACATTAGTTGAAAAAAACTGGGGCCTAGAAGTAACTCTTAAGAGATTAATGCTGTAAATTATTTCAAAATTGGTGATAAGATATGTTTCCTTCAGAAGAGACTTCTCTTGTAGAATGGTATGGTTGAAAAATAATTTTGCAATATACATAAAACATCTTGGGGTTAAAGGAGCCATGACTACCATTATAAAATCTTATGGTTGAAAAACCTGAGGCTAGGGAAGAGAATAGGATGGGATGAGTACATTGGTCTATTGCTCTACCTAGGGTTATGACAAATAAAAGTTAACTCAACACAATTTCATGTTATTTATTGAAGTAAAAAATGTCTACTTCAAAATGATTATATACTGTGGACCCCCAGAAATCGAACATTCTTCATTCCAGAATGCTGTTCAAGTGCTGTTACCAAACGAATTTATTCCCATAATGAATGATGTAAATTAGATTAGTCCGTTTCAGACCCCCAAAAATACACCTATAAAAGCACTTACAATAATAAACTTACATAATAGGGCGAGTTGGGAGTGTTCGATTTCTGAAGGTCCACTGTACACACTATAAAATATACATACATCGTGACTTCTGAACATCATGAACCTGAGCTCAGTACCCCAAATGTATATAATATTTTGGGGGGTTAGTATAAACACTATTGATATTTTTGGATAATGGAGCAACAGATAGCAACCAAGGCTTTATTATTCAAAGGGGAATAAGAGTACAGGATACTACATATATGTTTGAGGAAAATAAGTGTAAATGAAATTAAGTAGACAGTGAATTTACAATAAAAAATTTTTCAAGGTATGTGAAAAGTGTGGAAAAGAAATTGATGGCACTCATTGTCATATATAATGACAGCACTGAAGCCAGTCGCTTAGGAATAAAAAAAATCTTGAGTTGCAGGCAGTTAAATTATCTGGTCTTTATTGTGATCCTTAACCCTTTCAGGGTCCGTGCCGTAGTTCTATGGCTTTGAGTTCTGGGTCCAAACCGTAGTTCTACGTCATGAGCACCACATAAAACAAATCCTGCAGCACACAGTGCATAATGAGAGAAAAAACTGAAACCGTAATTTTTTATTAAAACAGCGACTTTGCAGTGTTTTTTCGTATACTTTTAATAGTTATATTTGCGATTTCTTGGTCTCATTTGATAGAATGGAAGATTTATTACAGATATAGAGATGATTTTGATTGGTTTTAATACTGGAAATGGCTTGAAACTGAGCTCAAAGTAGCGGAAATGTTAAATTTTTGCCGATGTTCAAGAGTAAACAAATGACTTCACGCGTCTAATACGCGCCAGCTGGTGGGTCTAATATACGTTCACAAATGTGGTGATATTATTTGTACAATTATTATAATATTTCATAACAGTAAATCTTCCATTTTTTGGTTTGAATAAAAATTCATTATGTGAATAAAAAATCAAAATGGAATTCATTTGTAAAGACTGAAAACGTAACTAATGAACAGAGGAAATGTTAGTTTAGTGCCAGGAATGCCTGCATTGTTTATTCTGCACCCTATTTTGAAATTGGAATATTTTGAACTTTGAGTTAAATTGGCTAAATTACCAATTTCCAATCACTTTATTTTGGAGTTGAAACAGTTGACTGAGGAATTTCTTGTGCTCAATCAATAGAATAGAAGTAATACTAGTGAAATAGCTAAGAATTTGGTCGACTGGAATAATGTAATTGGCCTAAAATGGGAGTCAAAGTCGGCAAAATCGCTGATGCGTAAATATCGCTGACACATCAAAATTCGCGAGAGCATAATTTCGTCAATTTTCAATCAAATTTCATACGTTTTATTTTATTACTTTCAGAAAAAGATTCTCTACCATTTCATAAGAAAAAATAAGAATTTTTTTTTTTTTAAATTCTTGGACACTGGCACACCCCTTCCAAAAATGGCCTTTGACCCTGAAAGGGTTAAGGTTTTAGCACTTTATGATTATAATAGTAATGGCCTTTATTGCTGGAAAAACATTTATATAGCTCAAATAAGATATTAACATGTTCAACCAAGATGCATCAAAATTTAGTGCAGTACAAGTGATCATTTATCATTAATAGAACAGAATTATCCTCAACAGTGTTCCCAAATTTGGCATCCTAGAATGATGGATAAATTGATAACATCTCATCTTTTTTAATATCAAAATTAAGTAAAGGTTTACTTAGTTGAAAATATAAATCATGAAAATTTCTACAAATAGTAATTTTAAAAAAACCTTAACAGAAGATGGTTGATAAAAGGCCATTACTAATTATCAGTGCTGTTTTCCTTAAAACTGTCATTTTATAAGGAATACATTTTTGCCATGTTATATTGTAAATGTTTTCTGCCCAAGACGTTTTACTCTCATTGTTGTGATACCAATGTGTTTATTAGAAATGACCTTGCCTTATTCGGGAATGCATACTAACTATAATTAAGACAAATGCCATCATTTTCAATAAATCATTTTTCTGTTCATAAATTTTGACTGTCCAAAAGAAACGAAAAAATTTGAGTATGGAGGAACTGACAAACAAGTGAGGACATTTCATTCAACTGAAGTTGTCAGCCGAGCATTTCTTAGAACATTCAATCAGTAGTGTTGTGCCTGATTGATGATGACTGGGGATACCAGGGTGGAATGTTATGTATAGCAGGGAACTAAGGTTGGCAGGTATACGTATTGTACAGTACATTAGTTGGTAGTTAGATAGGATTAATGAGGTTCTGCAGGTCTAAAGGAATGGATCATTGCATACATCTGGATGCAGCTGGATAAGACATTCCCAACCAAATTTGCTGCATTGTAACCAGGCTCATTGAATGGGCACCCAAATTATCTTCACAGAAATATTAAGATTAGAGAATTCACAGTGTTGTGTAATTCTTTAATTTTTCTATTTAGAACATAATTCTCAATATTGCCTATTGTTTTACGATATATAAATATTTATTATAAATTCATGTGGTAGGCTAAATTCTCAAGTTCTAATTAAAACAATTTCTTTATTGAGCGAAAATTTTTCAAGAAAAAATTCCTATTTAATAATATGTTACTTTCTTAATACATTATCTGGATTTACAAATATAAATTTAAAAAAAATAATCAAACGTTCTTAACATGCAAATTCAAATATAAAAAAAATAAAGCAATAGTGGTAAAAATAGTTTTTCTTATATTCGTAAATATCACAGAGACCTATTAACAAAAATGTGTTAATTTTCTTCCATGCGCATTTGTTGGGGAAACTTACCGCTTTTGAGTACTGTATTACAGTTACCCATGTAAGAAATAAAAGACTATCCATTTTCCTTCATCATGCGCTTTGAGTGAGAGACTTACCGCTTGCGAGTAATGCAGATCCAGTGAGCGTCGAGGGCGCGTTGGCTGGGTGGTGAGCAAGATGGCAACGATTTATTACAAGCACCTTGACTAGCATAGTAAAGGTTCGCTATGGTGCTAAAGGTTTTCTATAAATGCACTCATTAGTTATAATTACTAAAAAAATCGCTGTTAAGGGTAGTTTATAAACACTATACAGTATCGTAATCATAGTATACAAAATTGCTGGTGCTTGGGAAGTGACTCTTAACTGAACTCTGATTTGTACATTTACTACAAGAATGTTAAATTGCTTAGTCTTCTGTTTATTACATTGTGAATCGCTCTGACCACTATACCGTTACTGACCTATAAATGCTTTAATGCACATAGTTTTTCACAAAATATTTAGGCTTGTTTAGAGAATTATAATGGTTTTAATTCTCATCAGATCACCTAGGATGAGCTCTGCTTATCTTAATAGGTTATGTACAACTTCAAATATTAAAATGGAATTTGAGAAACCTTAGTCTCTGAATAGAACAGAAAAAAATTATATAAATTACTTGAAGTATTTTGGTATTAGTGTTTTCTGCACGATGCTCAATACTTTTACAAATGTATTCCATTGAAACTAATACACAAAACACATCCGAGATTCGAAACCATTTGGGTTTACAGTAGCAATAATCTGGACTTTCCGCTGTTTTGCAACTATTCATTATTATTGGTGATGATATTGAAATGAGAATTTATGTTTGGGTGCCTCAATAAAGTGTTAAGCATTTTATGTAATTAGTTCTATTAATAATTTTTACATTAATTGATAAATAATTTTCTTCAAGTCAATCACTTCTTGACAGACCAAGCAAAAAGTTATTGTGTATTAGAGAGTATAACACATTTTGTCACATGTCAGTGAGTATTATCAAGAAATGTCCACAATCCAGTAGAATACAGATAAATGTTCTCAGTTTAGCCAAAAGGTTAAAAGCTAAAAGTAAATAAAATAATTAGCATATAGTGGAGCAAAGATTTATACAGTGGACCCCCGAGTAACGAACACCCCAGAAATCGTACAATTATGTAAGTATAATATTGTAAGTGCTTGTGAAAGTGTATTTTTGGGGGTCTGAAATAGACTAACCTACGTGACATTATTTCTTAAGGGAGTAAATTCGTTCGGTAATGGCACTTGAGCAGGCTTCTGGAATGAAGTTTTTACGTTACTCGGGGGTCCACTGTATATTCAGTACAGTATATGTATGTTTACCTGAAAAAGGAAATTAAGATATCTGCCATAGTACAGTTATTGAAAAAAGCATATACCATTAGCAGTAAGTGAGCATTAGCCTTGGTTGCTAACAGAAGCACAATAGCACAAGAGAGAGACACTGATGTTTCAACTACTGATGTGGTTGGCACTGGTCACTTTCATATATTAACAAAGTTTCCTACAGTCTTAACCAGAAATATTTGTTATTTTTTTTTTTTGGCTGTCTCCCATTGAAGTAGGTGAACCCCCCAAAAAAAAAAAAAAAAAAGAGGACACACTTTAACCATTATTCATTCAATAACTGTCTTGCCAGAAGCATGTTGACTATCACAGTTAAGTTGGCCCTCTGAACTATACCATTTCTATCCTTCCATCAGAGTGCAGGCAATGTGTTTCACATCTCCAGGACTCACTAGCTAACTGGTTTTCCTGAATCCCCTTGTAAATGTTACCTTGCAACACTCCAACAGCCCATCAAGTCATAACAACCATTTGCCTCCACTCACTATCTAATGGGCTCACACAAGCTTGTCGGATATCCAAGCTCCTAGCACTAAGAAACCTTATTTAACTTGCCCCTCCCTCAAGCCTTTCCTGGGATGAACCCTACCCATCTTTCCTTCCACCCTGGACTTATACCCCCTCCTAGTCATCCTATTTTTGTGCCATCTTCTCTAAATGTCTAACCTACCTCAACAACCTCTCCTCAACCACCACACCTTCTAATCTCTGGGCACTGAATTCTCTGCATAAAATTCACACCACGCATTGCCCTCAAACATAATCTCCACTGCTTTCCAGCCTTGTAGCTGTAATGTTTCAAACCCATGCTTCACACCCATATAACAGTGTTGGTACCACTATACTCTGGTACATTTCCCTTTTTGCCTCCATGGATAAAGTTCATCTTCACAGATGCTTCACTGCATCACCCACCTGTTTTCCCCTCATCAGTTCTATGGTTCACCTCATCTGTCTTAGTACCCATCTGCCAACAAATCTGCTCCCAACTACCTGAACCCATTTATGTCCTCCATACTTCCTCCTCCAATCTGATATTCAGTCTTACATTTCCTAAGTTTTTTTTTGTTACTCTCATCACCTTGCTATTTCTTATTTCTTCTGTATTTTTCATGTATTCTAATCCATATTTACAGAGTAAATAAAAACAGTAACATTTAATCATTCAAAGTATTTACTGTATTAAGTTATTAAAAACAAATATTAAGTATGCACAAGCTGTTTAAGAAGATTTTGCATAGGCTGCAAAATATTTCGTATGTGGAGTACATAATTTGCACATAGGTAATATCAATATAGGTTTTATTTACAAGATCCACACCTTCAAAATAGTTAATGGTTACAATAAATTCTTAATACAGGAATGCATTGTTTAGCTGTAACTAATAAAAATTAATATAACACACTGCAATCTTGTAAACAACCAGATTCCATCACGAACACAAGAGACATGGATGTTGTATACTGAAGTTTTTTCATGTGAGGTCTACCGAGTCATTTTTTTCTGTTAGTGTTAACGTGACCATACTTCAAACTTCAGAATATCTAACTTTTAATTTATCCCATGGGAAGCATAACACCTTCCTTAGGAGAATATAGAGATTAAAACTAAGATTGACTTTTCAGCATCCTGGGATGGCTGACTTGTGTAATAGGGTAAACATTTTAATTTATCAAAAAATACTTAATCCTACTAAATACTATTGAAGAGTTCCACTTGAGTATAAGTCAGAACAACATCTACAATGAGAGGGATTCCCATGTTCCTGAAATTTTATCTTCTTGTCATGAACAGCAGAAGTATTTGAGTAACAGATGGTAATTAAAATATTTTGTCTGTACATGTGAAAGTGAGAGCTTGTGTATCAGTATTGGTAACTGGAAGACGCCAAGGAAATTGCCTATGATTTGCTTGAATATTAGTATATTTCATATGACTTCTATTAAAAACTGCAAGATATTTATGGGAAATAATTAAAAGTAAGGAAAGTAGACTATGACGTGAAGCTTGAAACTATTTTAGAACAAACTTTACAGTGATAAAGACATGAATCGTTATACTATCTTATTCTTACTATAGTTAAAAAAGTCTTAGTAGCTATAAATCACTACAGCTTAAGTTTAGCACCAGCAAAATATTAACTCACGCATCAGCTTAAAACTCTATGGGCATACACAGAGTCCTCCATAATTCTGTTGTGAATGAGGTTTATTAAAATATTAATTAACTAACATTGTTAGCAAGTTGAAAATAAAACCTAACCATTTTTAAATATGTATTTAAAACTCATTCAAATTCAAAATTTTAAGTCTTTATTTGTAAAAAAAAAAAAAAAAACCATTATGGAAACCTGTTAAATGTTTTACATTCTGGCAGGATTGCTGATCTTTTCTTTTTCTCTCATAAACATGTAAGAAAACAGGTAAATCTTGCAACTACTACTTACATCCAGTATACAGTGGACCCCCGAGTTTCGTACACCCCGGAAATCGTACAATTATGTAAGTATAATATTGTAAGTGCTTGTGGAAGGGTATTTTTGGGGGTCTGAAATAGACTAACCTACGTGACATTTTTCCTTAAGGGAGTAAATTCGTTCGGTAATGGCGCTTGAGCAGACTTCAGGAGTGAAGTTTTTACGAAACTCGGGGGTCCACTGTACACCACATATAGTGGACCCCCGGTTTACGTAATTAATTCGTTCCAGAATGCTGTTCAAGTGCCATTACCAAATGAATTTGTTCCCATAAGGAATAATGTAAATTAGATTAGTCCTTTTAGACCCCCAAAAATACACTTACAAAAGCACTTACAAAAATACACTTACATACTAATTGTTCGAGTTTGGAGCAGTACGTAAACCGGGGGTCCACTGTATATGCAAATGTGCAAGTGTATATACACCAGAGATGTAGTTAAGACCAAACATATTGAGACCAAACATAGCAAGATCAAGACCAAGACCAGACATACTAAGACAAAGGTGATATTGGCAGGTGGTGGTGGTACCTGATACTATCTCTCCCATCTTTGTACGTGTTAATTGGACCTCTGATGTAATTTGGATATACATAATCTGAATGCTACTGTGTTGTATAAAAGTGTAAATTATGAAGGATAGGTGAGGGAGGGGGGAGAAGGTAGATGTTGAGACATCTGTGAAAAGAAAGAAGTTTATGGAAGCAAAACAAGGGAAATGTACCAGAATATAGTGGTACCAACACTTTTCCTATGGGTGTGAGGCAGGGGTTTTAAACATTACAGCAAGGAGGCTGGAAGCAATGGAGGTGTCATGTTTAAAAGCAATGTATGGTGTGAATATTATGAATCGATTTTGGAACAGAAATTAGACGACAACGTGAGGTTACCAAAGTTATACTTTAGAGGGCTGAGAAGGCATTGTTGAAGTGGTTTAGGTATTTAGAAAAGATGGAACAGAATAGGATGACCAAGGTGTATAAATCTGGGCATGGAAGGAAGGGAGTAATAGGGGTCATCCCAGGAAGGGTTGAAGGGAGAGAGTAAAGGAGGTTTTGAGCATCCAGCAATGAGTGTGTTAAATTGGAATGAATGGGGTTGAGTGGTTGTTATAGCTAGTGCTGTTGGAGTGTGAGGGAGGTAACATGAAGGGATTCAGGGAAAATCTGTTAGTCGGACTTGAGTTCTAAAGGATGGATGGGGATGTTGCAGTTTTGAAGGGTCATTTGAATTGTGATATTTGCATACTTCTGTTGAGACAGATATTGAATAAGTGATAGTGAAGTGTTTCATTTTTTGAGTCACCCTTCTTCAGTGGAAGATGGTCTATTGGATGTCAGATTAGAAAGAGAGAGTATGGAGGAAGTGAACGTATCAGCAGATGGTTTTATTAAAAATGAGGTGAACTATAAAACAGATGAGAGGGGAATAATGGAACATGTACTGAGGCATATGTAGAAAGAAATAAGTTTATCTATGAAGGCAAAAGGGAGAATGAACTGGAGTATAGTATTATCAACACTTGGTATGGGTGCAAGAAATGGTTTTTAATTATTGCAGTGAGGAGGAGGCTGAAGGAAGGGGAGATGTCATATTTAAGAGTAATATGTGGTGTGAATATTATACAGAGAATTAGGATTATGGACATTACAGTGTGGAGTTGCAAAAAGGGCTGAAGATGGGTTGTGGAGGTGTTTGGGCATCTAGAGAGGATGGAGTAAAATAGGAGAACACAGAGAATGTGTAAATCCTGGGTGAACAGAAGGCAGTAGGGGTCATCCCAAAAGGGGTTGGAGGTTGGGGGTGAAGGAGGTTTTAAGTGGTAGAGGCTTGAGTATCCAGCAGATGGGTGGGAGCATGTTAGTTCAGAGTGAGTGGACACAAGTGATTTTTAGGGTTTGTTGTGTTATTGGAGTGTGATGAAGGTAACCTGAATACTGTATAAGGGATTCAGAGAAAGAGATGGGAAGTATAGTGCCTAAACTCTGAAGGAGGTGGTGTGAATGGTGCAGTTCTGAGGGTCATCTGAATTGTGATGTCCACATAATGTTGGAAGACAACTATTAAATGAATGATGGTGAAGGTGTTTCTTTTGTTTATTTTAGGTCACCTTCCCTAGGTGGGAGATGGCTAATATGGTAAAAAAAGAAAAAGAAAATGAGCACAAAAATGAAATGCCTGATGAAATAAAGCTTATGTAGAACTTTTTGAAATTTATGTTAGAGATAAACAAGCAAGAGTTGTACCTATTTTCCCTTCCTGTCTGGCCTTGCTTTCCCTTTTCCCCTAAGCTTAAGCTACTTACAGTTGGAGGAGAGAGATTCATGCAGGTGGACCCTCGTCGTTCTGGACCAATGCTAGAGTGTCTCCTTATTGGCAGAGAACCTGTGGATGTCTCGCCTGGAGAGGAGGCCGAGGAATTATAGCCTATGCGTATCTTTGGGGGCATCATTAATTCGTTATCCGACAACCGACGCCCAATGGTTGCCGACTGAACACGAAGTAAGTGCGAGTCTGGCGACGAGGGACCTGATTTTTCAAGCAGGAAATAACATCATTAGTGTTGGAAAGTAAGGTAGTTTGGTTTCCATTGATATCTGTTAGAGGTGATCTAAATATTCAGAAGGAAACAGTGCAGTAATTACGTTCTTATTCTTAGTCATAATAACTGTTTTTATATCACTAATTAGATTTACGTAATTCAGTGTTAAATTAATTGTGTAAATTTTGCAAATGAAGTTAGGTGTGTACTTTTGACAGTACACTGTAATAAAAATATATATTGTATATATATATGTATATTATAGTCATATGAAGTTAGGTTTTACTGTGCAATAAATATTACAATATGTAATTAAAGTCATAAGACAAGCAGACTTCAGTCAAAACAATTAATATTTAATGCAGCACAATACTTTATTTAATTACCTGTGAATGACTCATGAAAATTCTCTAAAAATATAAACATTGTGATAGACATTAATTCAGGGGAAACACTGAAAAATTAAGCGTAATGGCATATTACAATAATTTTCAAAATAAAAATAAAACAGAGATAAAAACATTCTTTGCTAAAACATTTATAATTGTGGCAGAAAGTAGCTTTGTAATAAGATACATAAAATAAACTTTTGTAAAACATGATTTTTTTCACTGTGCATTTCTAGCTGAACACTGTTCATATACTGTAATACAATCTCAAATGTTCAGCATGGCTCTTTGCTGATGCAATGAGGCTGAGCCCGGGAAAGAAAAAAAAAAATGAGCAATCCGCTGTATCCAGGTAGTGCAGTTTGACTCTTAGCCATCTATGACAGTTTAGAGGAGGGCATATTTAATGTGGAATACATGTACAGGAGGGCCCTGCTTATACAGCAGGTTAGGTTCTGGGTTACTGCTGTAAAGTGATACATAGCCTTTTTTCACTCTCAAATGCATATAAAAGCCAGATAACATGTTTACACTATCATATATTATGTGAGCAATAGAGTTAGATCTAAAAAATGCATATACAGTACACACATTACTTACCTAAAAATATTTTCGTCCTTATTTTTTAGTGGGTGGTGAATATATTTATTGTAGGAAGTCTGAATAAATGAAGACTGGGTATAATTGAAAACTGCCGTATTAATAAAATGCTGTATTAACAAGCGCTGTAAAGCAGGGCTCTCCTGTAGTTTGACAATTGTAAGCAGAACTAAGTGAACACCATTAAGTTTTCAGATGAGATTGGATCTGTTGAGTGGTGCCCTTCTGAGTTTGCCTAGATTTTATTCTGGACAAGAATTACAACCATGACCAAGTGTTCAGAACTAAGGAGACAGGCTTGTGATGGAAGCAGATGTCATCAAGAACTCATGTCTGTAAGCGAGAGAGAGTTGTTCATAGATCAAGGCAGCAAAAGATCATTGCATGTTGCTTCTTCACATCAAATGCAGAAAGAGACTTATAAATGGAAACCCAGACTGCTGCACCACCTAAAGAACCACTTTGCCTTTTATCTGAAGGTACATGTATGTGATATTTTTTATTTAATTTGTGTATGTAACTTTGAAAATGTGATATTTTTTATTTAATTTATTTACGTAACTTTGTAAACATGTGATGATATTTTTTATTTAATTTGGTTTATGTAACATTGGAAACAGATAATATTTTTTACTTAATGTAACTTTGCAAAAGCCCTTAATAATGCACATCATTTTGGAGTGTTAACCCTTTCGGCGTCAATCCTGTAGTATTACGCCATGAGCTCAGTTCACTCAGATAAGCTGTGAGTGGTAAATTTGGGCCTATATATGAGAGAATGGGTCTATGCAGTAAATGTGCACCATATAAAAAATTGCTGCAGCATGCAGTGCATAATGAGAAAAAAATTGTGACCTTGTTTTTCGTTTAAAACCGACTTTGCAGTGTATTTTTGTATGTTTTTTATAGTTGTATTCTCAGTTTCTTGGTCTCATTGATAGAATGGAAGATATATTACAGAAATAGAGATGATTTTGATTGGTATCAGGACTGAAAGTAGCTTGAAATTGAGCTCAAATTAGTGGAAATGTTCAATTTTTGTGATATTCCAGAGTACAGAAATGAAGTCACTTGTCTGGTACGTGTCCAACTGGCCAGTCTAATACACACTTAGAAATGCGCTGACATTATTTATACAATTATTATTATAATGCAGTAGTCTGCATAACAGTAAATCTTCTATTTTTTTGTGTGAATAATAATTAAAAATGGAAAGCAAGCATAATATAAGAAAGACCTGAAGATGTAACTAAGGAACAGAGGAATTTTTTTTTTTAGTGCCACGAATGTCTACATTGTTTATTCTGGATCCTATTTTTAAATTGACATTTTTTTTAAATTTGTGTGAAATTGGCCAAATTACATATTTCTGATCACTTCATTGGGTAGTTGAAATAGGTAAATGGGCTGTTTCTTGTACTCATTCAATAGAATAAAAGGAATACTAGTGAAATAGCTATGAGTTTTGTAGACCGGAACAATGGAATTAGCCAAAAATAGGGTGCAAAGTGGGTGACATCGCTAGTGCGTAAATATCGCTGCGACCACTAACTTTGCGAGAGTGTAATTCCACAAGTTTTCCATCAGATTTCATACTTTTGGTTTCATTTCTTTCGGAAAAAGATTATCATTTTTTGAAATGCTTTGACCCTCAAAGGAAGTTTGTGATCAGGGGTCTCAACCCTGAAAGGGTTAAACTTGTATTAGTATTGGAGATGTATCCCTTAGAAAGTTAATATTAATATTTATTTTATTAAAAACAAGAAATACCAGTAGTTAAACTGATGGAATATTACAAAATTTTGTAAATGTAATAATATAATTGGAAAGATGAAGTTCTGTATAGACAGTGAGGTGTTTGAAATAGAAACAAATGCAGAACAGAACTTTTACCGAGACAGTTTTGTATGTGTAATAGACTTTTTCGAGTTAATATAAGATGGAAAGCAAGCATATTTATAATAGCATAAAGTCAGGTGTGAGCAGGTGAGTGGTTGTGTTACATGAGATCATGGTAAGGCATGTGTGGTGAACAACCAGGAAGCACTGTCTCTCCAGTGTAGGTGTTCATTTTGTGTTATGCTATTGTGTGTGTTGCTCACTTCTTTATGAATAGCTTTGGGTTTGGGTTAGTATTTGTATTTAGTGTTTGTAGAGTACACCAGTATTATGTAGGAATGGTGTGTATATTCTTTAGGTATATTTTGTATAAAGAAGGATTTTATCTGGATTGTGTGACATGAATGATTCTTAGGTAGCATTTATTTTTGTTGCATTATGATTAATTATATGTACAGTAGTTTGTTGTGTTTCCTACCACTCGCACACCATAAGTGAGGTATAGGTAAATTAGTGGTTCACACATTCCTTGATTCAAAATCAAGAAACACTGTATGTGACATTCAAGATTCTTGTTCTTGATAATACCCCCTTGTTGCCATGCTGCAATGTTGCAGAATTACAAACCCTATAAGAAGATTGTGCTTATACTACGCCATATGGCCTGAGAAGCTGTAAAGAGGCTCATCAAAGAATTTTATAAGAACCCTGAGAGCGTAGCCAGACTTCTAGCAGGGGTTTAACAGTGCCAAAACAAGTACGATGTCACTATAGGATGAGTTGAGGCAAATGACCGAACTATAAATGCTTGGTGGGGTAAATTATGATATACTGTGGTAACTCATTTTTAAGGGTTTCCCATACTAAAGGACCAGGTACAAGTTACTGTAGAGCTGCCAAGAAGAGTGGGAGGTGAGGGCTTCGAGAACATGAAGATGACTTACAGGAGATGCTGCATGAGGAAGACCTGATTGAGGAAGAAATACTTAAGATTATGGAGTCCCAAGGAGACGTGGTGGAGTAGGAAGAGGATAATCAACACACACACCAGCTATCACAGAGGCGTATCTGCTTGTCTTTGACAAGATTCTAAGTGTTTTTGCTAAAACAGATGCCAATATAGTCTTTAAATGAAGTATTGAATATCATACCATGAGCTTATAAATCAGTACAGGGCACCACAAAGTAGACATGCATTACAAAATACTACTTTGTTCAACCAGCAGAACTCATCATCCGAAGATGCCATTGCAACACCTACAGAAGTTGCCTGTGTAACACCTACAGAAGATGCCCCTGTAACACCTACAGAAGAAGCACAACATATTGCCGTGGCCCAGTAATTTCAGGTCCATAATCCTTTGCCATGTATATTTGATTCCAGGAAGTCGGAATGTAAGTTTTGAATGCAAAAAATTATTTCAAGAGTCCTAAAACCCAACCCTGGTTTTCTCATAGGTTCTTCAGTTAGGACAAAGCAACTCTATTGCACACAGGGTTTACAGAAATGCAACTAATGCATTATACAAGGATTTGCTGTATTTATTTTGTTAGGTATCAACTGAATCTGTTTTTCTCGCAAAAACTTGTAATCTACACCTTAACCTTTTTGCACAGACTTTTAAAAGTGAAAATTATGAATCACTTAGTATACTTCACTCAAAACTCTACATAAACATATATTGTATTCAGGGAAGCAAGTGGTTAGTAACCCCTTCTTCTTTATAAATTACTAAACATAAGAAAAACCTTAGTTTTTCTTTTTAGGTCACTCTGCCTCAGTGGGATACGGCCGGTGTATTAAAAAAAAATGTTGTATACAGTTAAGGCCATTGTAACCTTTCTGCCACATGACACACTGTACAGCAATGCACTTCTGAATAGTGAATAATTTCCCAAATTTTGTCCAAGTATATTTTAAACTCCTACATATTATCCTATAAACCTAGTTGTATCATTTATATTGTGATGTCTGTGCACATCTGGAAAGACAGCTATAACATCAGTGATATTTTCTGTGGGATGTCTTACTTTGGTGGAAAATTGGCAATGTGTTGGGAAAAAAAGAAAACCAGAATTTAATTAATGGCTATTATTGAAATAATTACTGTACATTTTAACTAAAAAAATTGTTTCATGACCACAATACAGTGCTCCTTTTTCTTCTTTTTTATAAAAATATAAAACTTAAAATAATGAATAGATCCAATAACTGTAACCTCAGTTTGCATTGATTGAGCTACCCCTGTACAACAGTTTATGCATTACAGCAGACACAGCAAAACAGACGTTTACACAATGCATCACGTGGCATCCTGCGAAGAGTAAGAGAAATACATTACACAGGTTCAAACAATTACAATACACATGCAGCACAACACTCACTGCGAGTAATAACAATCACAGCTTGTGCTTGTTGAGTTTGCTTTTGACATGAGTGAATGATTGTGGACCAGGAATTTACAACAGTAATATAATATTTGATGCCTCTCTAGCACAAAGTATAGTTCAGGGCACTCATAAATGCATAATTAAGAATGCCATGTAGTAAAATAGTGTTTCACTAAATGGTACAGGTGCTCCTTCACTACGATGGTTCGGCTTACAATATTTCAACTTTTCGATGGTGCAAAAGTAATTACCTTGGAGATGAAACTTAAGATAATTACCCAGCATGAAGGTAGCAAGTCCCTAACTTATATACATTTTTTTAACTTTTCAATACTGGTATTTAGTTACAGTAATTATTTGTATATTTACCTATTCAGTGACAACAATTATTTATTTGCTTATTTATTTAACATATCATATTCATATTTGACTTACAATGGATTCATTAGAACATAACCCCCATTATAAATCAAGGAGCACCTGTATATTGTTGATGCAGACATGATTCATTTTGATGATTGACCATTAAACTGTGTTGCTCATCAATTGGCAGCCTGATTAAATTTTGTATGATGCATAAATTTTTGCCACATCATTGTAAATAGTTACAGTTCCAAAAGCAAACTTACATAGCTATAAAAATAAAGAAAATTTCTAAAAACAATATGTCAGTTTGATAGAAAATAAAAAATAAAAAAATCTTGAAACTTGACTAACGATTATAGCAAGACAAGAATTTGAATATTACAGTAAGCCTAAATTTACATTATGAAAATTATCTTAGGACTAACACACAATCATTAGTCAGTAAATCCCAATGGTAAATCCCGGTTGTTTGAGTTAGGATTTTGGTCCCGTTTTCAAATGATGTACTGTACATATCTGCGTTCACAGGCGCTGGGAGATTAGTTGGAAGTGCTCCAGGAATTTCAAGAATTGGAAAACTGTTGATCCAAGATATAGTGTTAAATAATTAATTTATGTTTGCCTTGTAAAAATTAACTGGGTATATAGAACCTAACCACCAATTAGTTTAAAGAACATTTTCCACCCTGGTTTCAGCTTACGGACATAGCCAATTTGAGAGGAAGAAATTGTCCAATTTGTGAAGAGGAAACAGCTCAGTTTCAGTGAAGGATATTCCCAAATTTTAACTGAACCCAATTCAGTTTGGGGAAGGAATACTACTTGCAAAATTTGAGACAGCTAATGTACATTCAATTTGCTGAATGACACATTAGCCCTATTTTGGTGAGAGACTGCACAACTTAGGAGAGTTAATTTTAGAAGAGGGATGAGCTGCTTAAGGACATTTAGTTTAATTTACCATAATTATATTCATGGGAAGCACTGTACCCATATAGGTCATGCAGTACCTGGGGGAAATAGGAAGCAGTCATGTTTGATCTATGGGAAGGTCAGGTCAAATTCCCTAAATCTAGAGCCCCTCACCAGCATCAGAGAACCTTCTTTAAGGAGATAAACATTGTGCAGTCTTGGAAAAGGATATTGCCCCCTTTGAAAAAACATTATTCTATTTGGGAAAGGGCTACTTCCCAATTTAGGATGAGCATTAGCCAGTGGAAATATGCAAAACTACTTGCAAAGGTACACTGCTCACTTTTGGATGGGATCCTCTTTGTAATTTTGTAAGGAACACAGCTTTGTGGTGATCAGTGCTCATTATAGGGCATTATTGCCTGGTTTGGTAGGTGATGTCCAGTATCAGGGGTATAATGCCAAATTTGGGGAGGGTAATTCCTAATTCAGAAAGGGAATAATTATAAATGTTTGGAACAATACAAGATAAAATTAAAAAAAAAACTGCATAATTTGGAAGGATAGTAGGCATTAATTTGTGGTGATAACGAGTCAATTTGGGATACAATGCCAAATAAAAACTATCTCTTAAGTGTTTTAGTAAAACACTGATGAATTGTTACAACTTAAATATTTGTTTCTAAATGAGCACTTTGCTAAGCAGCAAGTACACCTGAATTGAGAAACCATCAACAACTCCAGTATCAGGCAAGTGTACATTGGTTTCTTTCTTTACTGAGAATCAGAGGGACAAGAAGTTGATTTTTACAAGTGTCTTTGTTAATGCTTAGAAATAAAAAAATGTTACGTTGGAGTTGGCATAGAAAATTTGGAAGAAATGTGTGAAAATTATTTAATATGTTTGTAAACCCTACACTAGAGGGAAAAGATCTTTGATTCAAGAAATTAAACCTGCTTTTTCTTCCCTAGATCACCCCTGATTATGTCTCACTCCCCAGGCACTATATGACTCTGTAGGTTCAACACTATCACTAAAATACAATTATAATATGATAGAACCCCTGCCCATCAGAATCAATTATTTACATATTTTTGTGTAATTTAGCATGCACTATATCCTCTGGGTCAGTACAATATTCATTCTTTATGTAGTCCATGTAATATTTGTTTCAAAGTTAGAAAAAAAATTAGTAAAAATATTATGCCAAAAATACAAACATCAATGTGCTGTATTGACTTTCAAAAATACAAGTGCAACCATTCCAAAAATATTCAAGAAAATACACCAAAATTACAAAAACACAGCAGATAACATGACTAGCACTTGTATACATCTACTGTGCATAACATAAAGTACACATCATGTTCAAGTTATAATAAATTATTATTAACATGACGTTAAATCAAAACAACGACTTCCATTTATGTGCCTAATTCTTAATATATAAAATAATAATTATGTCATAAGACCATAAAGTATTACTGTAGGTTAATATTTTTGGTAATATAAATGCTCTACCTAGTTACATAGTTAAGCCTTGATGTAATGTACTAATGGGGGGAGGGGAGGGGGAACTGGCTGGCCAGTAAATTGTGATTGTGTTTTTATTGTCTTGCAGCAACAGTAACAACGAACAGTTCTGTAACCAGCACACTTTGTCCGGTGTTTCCAAAGGCAGAATTTTTCCTGCATTTCCAAAGTTCATTAAATCAAGGGTTGACTAATACTGTGCTAATATTCAAGGATAAAATCCACAGAATAATTCTATAAATAGAACTAAAACTAAAACTAACCCCTGGATATGTAATACAAGTAGCCTAATTTATTTTGTTGGGCGAACATATACATAAAAACTCATAGTAGCTAATTTATTTTTTAACTTAAATTTTTACATAGTAAAACAATTATTGTAACTTCTATTCCTCTGCTTAAACTTTGTACATACTGATGGTAAATAATCAGTAATACAGTACTGCCTTCTACTATTGCACTACTCTGTCATTGTGACTACAGTATGGCTCCTAGTTTTAATACTAGTGCTACAGTTAATATAACTATGTATTTGTATTATTACTTCAAAATCTTGTCTCCACGGTTTTTACTCGTCATGCAAAGACCTGCATTGGCAAAGAATTTCATCATACTGTGCTGTATTCTAAAAATTTAAGGTTTTGGACTAATCCCAATTCAAGTACAGTACAGTAGACCCCCGGTTTACGTTATTAATTCATTCCAGAATGCTGTTCAAGTGCCGTTATCAAACGAATTTATTCCCATAAGGAATAATGTAAATTAGATTAGTCCTTTTAGACCCCCAAAAATACACTTACAAAGGCACTTACAAAAATACACTTACATAATTGTTAGAGTTTGGAGGTCAACGTAAACCGGGGGTCCACTGTATCTCACATCAACTCTAGATACTGCCATCAAGCTGTCTCAGTTGTCTATCAAGTTGATTAATCTACCTAGGTAAGTACTTTCTCTTTTTTATTTATTTTGAGTATCCTTCTAATTGTATGTATATTTTGGCTATGACAATATGTATATATAAAACTTGTGATATTGTATATTTTATTCTAGTATATAAACTAAGTATTTATAATGAAAATATTTAATTTTATGTATAGATTTTAGTTGTTAATATTCAACCTGCCAACACCTGTGATGATTATCATTAAGTAAATTTTTTGATATACGTACAATATTAAAATAAAGATAAGATTTAATCTTAAAATGAATCCATTTCTTCAACACAAGCATGCAACAGGACAAAAATCTTAATAGTGCCATTTTAAAGACATCTTCAAGATAAAAATACATTCTTCTACCATGAAGAAAGAGAGTTCCATGTAATATATGTGAAACAAGTTCTCCAAGGAAAGAAAAAAATGAGAAGTGTAAGAAATAAGCTTTTACTTAAATATGCAGTGACCAAATGTTAATTTTTCATTGTGAAATGGTTATATAGAATATTTTGGTTATCTCTGTTTAACCCATATGATTTTAGTGCTAGTCTTTTAACATACTGTAATAATATTTTTGGATCTATATGTAGATAATATGGGACATATTACTGCATTTAATTTTAAAAGAATATTCACAATGAAAAACAGAAGTTTAACTAAGAAAAAATTTGCAAACAGTAATATGAATGAACATTAGAAAAATGGCACCAGCACTCCACACACCCTCATGAGACAGCTCTGGTGACTGGCAGATTCTTCAGCAAGGGTATTAAAACCTCATGCTGCAATTCAGCAAATCACTTAAGACCCTATATGAACCCACCAAAATTGTGGATATTCTAATTATGGGCCAGAAGTAGATTTTTTTTAAAATTATGTCTGTTTATTGGACTCTTGGGTTCATGAGCTGTGACATGAGGTGAACTCTAGGTGATGATGAATGTGTTGGGTGGATGTGTATAGACTTTGCATAAGCCTATATGACTGCATCAATGAAAAAGAGGCCTGTATATTGTAATTCTTGTTTTCTTTGCACTCAAAATAAATCTACAGCTCTCTTCTAAATTGTATAATACTTTATTTATATACAGTATTCCCATGCTGTACATCAAATATTATTTTCTCGTTGAATGGGTTTTAATGTTAATTTTGACTTGAGACAACACTTTCATGCTAGACCACATCGTAAACCTACATTAGATACAGGCCTCTTTCAAGCCTGTCTGCCACATTTCCCACCTACACCTTTTCACCCCCACAATCATCACCATCACATAAGACAACCTCCGGGATTTACCTGAGAATGAGTATCCCATGTAGCTTATACCTGACGACCCCCTGCGGGAGAGGAAGTCCTCAGCACTGGAGGACATGCGAGTGTCATGGATCTTGACATTGGGCACAGGAGAGAAGGGCGAGAGGGACATGTTATCAGAGCTAAGTTGGTGACGCAAAAGTCTCTTCTCACCCGGGCTGCTTGCCAAGCTCAGGTTGTCTAATTTCAACTTGTTCCGCTGTTGTCTGTGAATATATATACTATATTTTTATACATATTTAGCAGTAACATGAAGGGATTCATGAAAAACAATTAGCAGGATACTAATCCTGAAGGTGGGAAGTACAATGCCTACTGTCTGAAAGATAGCTTGGGATATCGTAGTTCAGAGTGGTTATTTGAATTATGATGTCCATGCACTTCTTGCAAGACAGCTATTGGGTCACCATACCTTAGTGGAAAATGGTAATTACTGTATATATAAAAAGTAATAACATACACTCTAGGTAGTAGGTTGGTATACAGCAACCGCCCAGGGAGGTACTACCGTCCTGCCAAGTGAGTGTAAAACGAAAGCCTGTAATTGTTTTACATGATGGTAGGATTGCTGGTGTCTTTTTATCTGTCTCATAAACATGCAAGATTTCAGGTACATCTTGCTACTTCTACTTACACTTAGATCACACTACACATTCATGTACAAGCATATATATACACACACACCCCTCTGGGTTTTCTTCTAATTTCTTAATAGTTCTTGTTCTTATTTCCTCTTATCTCCATGGGAAAGTGGAATAGAATTCTTCTCAGTAAGCCATGCGTGTCGTAAGAGGCGACTAAAATGCTGGGAGCAAGGGGCTAGTAACCCCTTCTCCTGTACATATTACTAAATGTAAAAGGAGAAACTTTCGTTTTTCCTTTTGGGCCACCCTGCTTCGGTGGGAAACGGCCGACGTGTTGAAAGAAAGAAGAAAGAATAACATACACACTGTGTATTTTTAAAGATGCCTAAGGTTGTTGCCTCAATGACACTACCTGGGAGTTTGTTCCACAACTCTGTTGCCAAACCAGTTCTTCCCTATACAGTGGACCCCTGGTGTTCGTGATGCTCCAAACTCGAACAATTATGTAAGTGTATTTTTGTAAGTGCTTTTGTAAGTATTTTTGGGGTCTAAAAGGACTAGTCTAATTTACATTATTCCTTATGGGAATAAATTCGTTTGGTAACGGCACTTCAACAGCATTCTGGAACGAAAAAATCACGAAAACTGGGGGTCCACTGTATATCCTTTCTAAATCTAAATTTCACCACCTTTAATTCATTATTATGAGTCCTCTCTTGGTTAGATATTTTTAACTTGCTGTTTATATCCCCTTTATTTTTGTTTTCCATTTGTACACTTCAGTCATATATTCCCTAATTCTATGCCTTTCCAGAGAGTGCAAGTTTAATGTCTTCATAGGAAAGGCTTCTAATAAATGGGATCAACTTTGTCATCCTTCTCTGTATATTTTCCAGTGCATTTATGTCCCTTCTGTAATATGGAAACCAGAACTGACCAGCATAATCTAAATGAGACTCCAGCTTTATATATCTTGCATATAAAGTTTAAGTATAACTTAAGGTCTTCTATTATTTATATTTCTTGATATGAAGCCAAAAATTCTATTAAGCTTTCTTGAGAACACTATACACTCTTGTCTTGGCTTTAAATTTCTGCTGAACAGGACTCCTGGTATTGCCACCAGCCAGTTATGTAGAGAGGAAGAGTTTTCACATCTATTCTGTGATAGGGTTGTAATGGCTGGCTTTTGTTATATGATTAATATTTGGTAGCATTATTATTCATCTCTAAACATATATACTACAACAGTGCACCACAAAGAAGCAAGCAGAGGTATATACAAAGAAAAATCAGTCACCAAAATTTGAAACCACACATGGGGAGTAGCATAGCTCCCTACACATGGTTTCAAATCTTGCTGACTGTAGTCTTTCTCTGCATATATACTACAAGTGAGATAGGAATAGGTTAGTATGAAATACCACATTAGAGTATACTGTAATTTAAGGTATACTGTAGCAAATCTAAAATATATATATATTTACTACGTATGAAGCATGTGAGTCTTCTCATTCAAACAGCATTTAATATTTTATGTACTAAACCCAGGTACTCTTTAGGTATGCTTACCTGTCAATGTGGTCAAGCATCTCATGAATAGTCTGGAGGAGAAAGCTGAACTGGAGAAGATTAAGGGAAGGACTGATGGTGAGAGGCAGCAGTGAGGGCAGGATCCGTGTAGCCAGCAAGTTAACACTCAGTCCAAACTTCTTCACCCCCAGCATCAACCGGTAGATGTCTGCAAGAAGATAAAAGTGTAAGATGACAGGTCAGTCCAAACATCTTCAATGTCTGAAATTGTTTTTAAAAACTTCCAAGTGGTGTGGGCACCAGGCCATTCTTTTTCTTCTTCTTTCAACACGTCGGCCGTTTCCCACCGAAGCGGGGTGGCCCAAAAGGAAAAAGGAAAGTTTCTCCTTTTATATTTAGTAATATATACAAGAGAAGGGGTTACTATCCATTCATCACTGTTAATAACACTAACATACCTGTATACCAAGCAAGCAAACCACACACAAGCAACAACCGATCCCCAAAATAAGAAATACTCATGTTAACAAGTCCATAATAAAAGAATATGGCTACATTAGGTTCAGCACAGTCTGCATTAATTTAAAAATCTCTGAACAATAAAACATTCCCCTAAAATATTTCCCAAGGTCCTGACAGGTATCTTGATAATTATAAAACCCACTGAAACCAATATGGCTGAAGTTGCTAGTACATTGAAATATGTACCACAGTCAACAACACAGGTAAGATAGAAGAGGGACAGGATCAATCACAATGTGGTTGAGTTGTTGATTTCATATTGGGTGTGGTCTTGTTTGGTTACACGTACCTGTAACCACTTTTGAAAGTTCTCATTTCCATATCGATGACAGACTTCATTGCTGACTGCCTTGTCAACCAAGCTGTTCCAGCCTGTAGGCCTACATTACCAATGTAACCTGCTGCTGGTTTCACTCATTAGCTTCAGGTAGATGTTCAGATTTAGGCATGTAAATTCAAAATATTGCATTATAATTTTCAGAATGTATTGTAGATAGATTTTACTTAGAGCCAACATCTGGCTCCCCTCTGCCTGATCACGATTACCCCCCTCCCCTCTCGGTATGGTGCTTCTGAGTCGAAGACAACATGAAGTCAAACAAGCCTCCTTCATTCTGGGATGTAACATTGAATAACCCAGGTGCAAATCTTCCCATTATATAATTTAATTACAGTCACAGACCCTACACAATCAATATTACTACAATATCACTAGTAGTACAACCAGAATTCATTACCATACAATCACTGGAGAAAAAAAACATTTACAGAGAGGAACTTTATTGAGGAGTTTCACCTGTGAAAGGCTTTAGTCAGTACATGGATGGACAATAAGCATATTTATATACGAGCATATTTGAGCAGCTGGGTTACTGGGGGTGATGTATGAGATAGGGGCACTGCAAGAGGCCTACCAGTTCTTCTGATGACCGGTATACATGAGTTGGGGTAATGGTTTGACTGAACTGATAGCTCTTTGATTCTGTAAGATTTTATTTTGTGTAAAGATTAGTGCAGCTTCCAGACATCTGTGTCGTGTTTTGTCCATTTCTTTGATGACAACTGGGTTTCCAAGATGTCAGGTGTGTAGTTGTCCCTATGTATCATGCAGGTGTTGTTCATGTTGACTCTACACACACGCACTGTTCTTGCAACCTGATCTGAAGGTGACAGGTCTCCCATATATTTCTGGTCACACCTCCATATTACGTACACGCCTCGATTGTCGTGGTCCTGGTAGTTGTATTTAAACTTGGTTAAGTTTTTGATGGCACTGGGTGTGATAGTGGCAACACCAACATTGTTCCTGATGAGGTTATAATATATCCTGTAGAAAGGATAATTATTCTATATTCTCTGTTTTTTGCAAGGTGAATATTTTATGTGTACAATCCCTGCAATTCTGGATGGTGTGTGCAGGAAATCTAAGCACTTGAAGATGTCTTTCAGAATGTTGCACTTCTTAAATATTCTGAGCTGCAGATCCTGTAGACACACAAAAATATGATGAGTGCACCTTGTTTGATTCTTTGGTCAGTATTATTAGTAGTTAGTGTATTATGTTCTTGTTGGCTGGTTTTAGAGTTACAGGTGGTTGTTTTGTTTGATGAGAATTATGTTTAGGAAAGAAAGGCTATCATTAACTTCCTCTTCAAGGGTGAATGGGCTGGATGGTTCCACACCTTTGAGACTGTTCGAGGTTGAGCAGTCTTTAGGGGGCGATGACTAGAATATCGTCCACATAGAGAAGCCATACATGTATAGCCATTTTGTGGATGTTTGTAAAGCTTTTTCGCTGTATAACCCCTGTGGTTTAGCGCTTCTATTTGATTATAATAATAATAATAATAATTGTAAAGCTTTTGGCCTCTAATGATTCCATTAACAGATTCATTAGAATGGCACTTGATTGGTGAGCCATGACCATACTGAATTTCTGCCAAAAGGTTTTTACAGAGTTCAGTTCAACAAAATCTTGGTAAGTCGCAGGGAGGTCCATGCCTGGCCTACACTTGAAGTGTAATAAATCAATGACTTGGTTAGTGGAGACTAGTGAAGAGGGAGGTAATGTCTAGGCTAATTTCCTGCTTTTGATGTAGATGTCCTTTTATTTTGTTAAGTAAATTCAGAGTGGCAAAGACGTTAGTTACTCATAAAACTGAGTAATTTGGTTGTGTGTTTTACCAAAACATTTGCCAGAGCATAAGGTGCAGTGCATAACAAGTGTCTATGAGACCAATAGCATCTGCATAAGCAGTGCATCGCAGATGCATCTCATGCCTGGCAGGCATTTGCAAAACTCATGACCAAATTGTTTGGCTCTTATCAACACCTAGCTAAATTCCCTCAGTGGCAATGTTCAATGTTGATAAGAGCCAAACAATTTGGTCATGAGTTTTGCCAAATGTCTGCCAGGGCATGAGATGTACTGCTGATGCAGATGTTATGGGCCTCATGGATGCTTGCTAAGTACTGCACCTTATGCTCTGGCAGATGTTTTGGTAAAACACATGATGAAATTACTCAGCTTTATCAGTAACTAACATTTCTGCCACTGTGAATTTACTTAACACAATAAAAAGACATCTACATCAAAAGCAGGAAATTAGCCTAAACATGACCTCCCTCTTCACTAATCTCCACTAACCAAGTCATTGATTTATTACTTGCAAGCCAGACATGGACCTCCCTGTGATTTGCCAAGATTTTGACAATACCTGTTAAAATACACAACCTGCACACGGAGAGAGGAGCTTATGACGACATATCGGTCTGACTTTGACCATTTACAAAGTCACACAAACAGGAAGGAGAGGAGGAGCCAGTGAGATAGGAAGAATAGTGGTATAGGTAAAGCAGGAAGAGAGGTTGGTGGGACAAAAAATAGAAAAAAAGGAGGCAAAAGAGAGGGTAGGAGCTAAAGGTAGCAGGGAAGGTAGTAGTAGTAGTAGTGATGGAGTCAGTCAAAGGCCAAGAAAGAGGAGCACTGCAGGAAAGCTAAAAACCCACAAGGGGTAAGACAAAATAACACAGGGGGTGGAAAAAGTAAAGGATAAAACACCCAAGGCTGAAGAAACCCAAAACAAGAAAAGGAAAGAGGTAGAAAGAGGAGAAAAAAGAATCAGGTTAAGTCATGTGTGTTCTGAAGTTTGGAGCATTTGACAATGTAATGGGAAAGGAAGGCATCTACAGAGACAAAAACAGGACTAAGGGTTCATACAAGGAAGGTTGTGTATAAAGAGTATTCAACAAGATGGCGACTTTGAAAGTTAGAAGTAGGGTAGACAGTTTTAGCAGAAGACCAGTCAGTAGGATGACTGAGATCTAAAAAGACAAAAATGAGCATTGTTGGTGTCAGCAAGCCTAACACTTCTTTTGTGCTCTTTGAGTCTGTCAGAAAGAGAATGGCCAATTTCACCAAAGTACTAAAGAGGACAAGAGGAACATGAAATAGAGTAGACACCAGGGGTATCTATAGTGGGAGGAGAGATACGAACAAGATTAGTGTGAAGGGTGTATTGCAAGTCTATGCACAGTGGTATGTACATTCACTATTTATCATGCTCCCTCCGTCAAGAAAAGGGTTCTTATTTCTCTCTCTCTCTCTCTCCATGCTCTCCACATTTGTGACCCTCAGTTCCTTGAATCTGAAATTTCCACTCTTCGTAATTCATTCTCTCTCCTTGGCTACCCTTTGCATTTCATAAACTCTGCCTTCTCACATGCTAAACAGACTTTCTTCTCTCACAAACTCTTTACTCCTGGGAAATCTCCTATTCTCTGTCTTCCCTATATTTCCAGTCGTTCTAATCTCAACAACTCTCTCCGTTCCTTAGACATCAAACTTACTTTTTTGCCAGACTAACACCCTTTGTACTAATCTTGTTCATACCTCTCCTCCTGCTATAGATGCCCCTGGTGTCTACTCTATTTTATGTTCCTCTTGTCCTTTTCAGTACTTTGGTGAAAATGGCCGTTCTCTTTCTGACAGACTCAACGAGCATAAAAGAAGCGTTAGGTTTGCTGACACCAATGCTCTTTTCTGTCGTGTTAGAGATCACAGTCGTCCTATTGACTGCTATTCTGCTAAAAATGTCTACCCTACTTCTAACTTTCAAAGTCGCCATCTTGTTGAATCCTCTTATACACAACTTTTCTTGTATGAACCTTAGTCCTGGTTTTGTCTCTGTAGATGCCTTCCTTTCCCATTACATTGTCAAATGCTCCAAACTTCAGAACACACATGACTTAACCTGATTCTTTTTTCTCCTCTTTCTACCTCTTCTTTCCTTTTTCTTTCTTTGGGTTTACTTTCTTCTGCCTTGGGTGTTTTATCCTTTACTTTTTCCACCTGTATTTGTCTTACCCTTGTGGCTCTAGTCTCCTCAGTGCTCCTCTCTTGGCTCTGACCTGACTCCACCCTACTATTATTCTTCCTCTACCTTAGCCCCTACCTCTCCTTTCTGTCCCACCACTTCTACTTCCACTAACAGCTTTAGCTCTACCACTATCTCCTCCACCTTCTTGTCCTCTGCCAACTTGCTTACAGTGACTCCCAGTATCGTAATTAATCCGTCTCCAGGAGCTAGTACTTAACCGAAGTTCTTGCATTCGAACCATTATTTCATAAGAAATAATGTAAATACAATTAATCCGTTCCACAAAAATATTCACATATAAAATAATTAAAACAATAGTATATATATATACATTTATTTACCTTTATTGAAGAGTTGCAGGCATCTGAAGATTGAGTAATGAAGTCCTCTTGGGCATTTTCTTCCAAAACAGGCCTACTTCATCACAATTAAACACTTGTTGGGGAGAGAATTCTTCAGCCTCTACGAAGAGAAATCCCCACTCCTGATGCCTGCTACACTCCTGCATGAATGCTACCTCCCTGCATGCCTGCTACCTCTGCATGTTGCCACTCGCATGAAGCTACACTCCTGCATAAAAGTTAAACTCCCTGCATCAATGCTAAACTCCCTGCATGCCTCTACACTCTGCATGCCTGCTACACTCCCTGCATGAATGCTACCCCCTGCATGCCTGCTACACTCCCTGCATGCCTGCTACACTCCCTGCATGCCTGCTACACTCCCTGCATGCCTGCTACACTCCCTGCATCAATGCTACACTCCCTGCATCAATGCTAAACTCCCTGCATCAATGCTAAACTCCCTGCATGCCTGCTAAACTCCCTGCATGAATGCTACACTCCCTGCATGAATGCTACACTCCCTGCATGAATGCTAAACTCCCTGCATGAATGCTACACTCTCTGCATGGCTGCTACACTCCCTGCATGAATGCTACACTCCCTGCATGCCTGCTAAACTCCCTGCATGCCTGCTAAACTCCCTGCATGCCTGCTACACTCCCTGCATGAATGCTACACTCCCTCCATGAATGCTACCACAGGGGTGCCACTAGGAAGCTTCTTTGGACCCATGGTGACTTATTTCACAGTGACAATCACTAAAGCACCAAAAAAAACACCAAATGTAGTGTGAATGTTTGAAAGAGCGCGCTAGGTAATGTTCTCTCAATGGTAAACAATGCTTCACTGGCGGCGTCCCGCGCAGGCGCGGAGCAGGCGGACAGGTCTAATACGTTACGAAACACGAGCGGTTTTACGATTCTCGAAATCGTAAAAAGCTTACGAAACACGATGTTTACGAAGTAAGAACCTTACGAAACTCGGGGGTCCACTGTATATATACTGGCTCCTCCTTTCTGTTAGTGTGACTTTGTAAATGGGCCAAGTCGGACAGAAACGTCATTGTAAGCTCCTCTCCTACGTGCAGGTTGTGTATTGTTCCAGTCACAGCATTATGCCTTTTTGTTCTTTATACCTGTTAAAGTAAACTGACGTGGTCATGCATTTGCCAGTGCCATTCTGGTGAATCTACGTTGAATTACTAGAGGATGAAAGATTCACCGTCCCCAAAATGTTCCCCTTTCTAGTTAGGCCCCTTCCTGTCAAGCTCTGTCCTCCTTTGTGGTTAGGCTTTGTCCCTTTTATGTCCTAAGCTCCTCTCTTTTTTTGGATAAACCTTATCCTTTTCCAACTAAGCTACACCCTCTTTTCAACTACCCTTTCCATCTAAGCTCCACCCATCTGACCATGGCCTGCCCCCTTTCTTGTCAAGCCCCACCCTATCAGTCTCTCGCCTTGCTGACCATGCAATGCCCCCTTCCTAGTCATGCCCCCACCCCTTGCAAGAATATAGTACTTGGAAACTAAAGATGAAAATGTGTCAAATAATCATGTCTATTATCCTGTTTTGAGGTAAACCTCACTGAGTAGTCTTGCTGTTAGCAAACAAGAGATCAAGCCTCTTCCAATTATTGTGTTGAATGGCCACCCTGAATGAATAAAAGTTTGTTCTGTATAGTGTGTGTTCATACCCATACCTGTTTCCATTATGCCTGAATGACCATTGATTTTATTTCCCTATATCACTGGTAGAATATACTGACAATTATGTTGGTTAAGACAATGTGCAGTTCAAGGCATTTTGAGAAGACGTTTTGCCCACAGGGACTATCAGCTTGATTGCTAGCGCACTCAGCTCACACACTGCGGTCTAGACTTTATCAATTAATAAAGTCCCTTGGTGGATCAAACTTCTCAATAAATGCCATAAACTGCAATTGTCCGTCTTATTAACAAGTCCATAGCCATTTCACTTATACTAAAAAAAGACTATTCCCACTTTTTCTATATTAAAGGAAAATATAACCCCACATCCGTATTGACAGGGTAGTCCTGACCAACATTTTATAATAAACTAGGGAACTCTAATACCTGGAAGGTCCTCATAACTCCCTCCTCAGATCATCATGGTAATCCAATAGCCACAAAGACCTTTTAAATCCTCACTGCCTTAAGGTAGCCCAACAACTGGAAGAACCTATTGCCTCCCAATATCCTTAATTGGAAGGATCTATTTTTTTTATTATACACATCACTGTTTCCACCAAGGGTGACCAGACTTTCATCATTTCCACCACTGTCTTGCCAGAGGCATGCTTACACTACAGTTATAAAACTGCAACATTAACACCCTCCTTCAGAGTGCAGGCACTGTACTTCCCATCTCCAGGAATCAAGTCCGGCCTGCTGGTTTCCCTGAATTCCTTGGTACCTTGCTTATATTCCAACAGCACGTCAAGTCCTAAAGTTCAAGCCCCTCGCACACAAAACCTCCTTTACCCCCTCCCTCCAACCTTTCCTAGGCTGACCCCTACCCCGCCTTCCCTCCACTACAGATTTATACACTCTCTAAGTCATTCTATTTCGTTCCATCCTCTCTATATGTCCGAACCACCTCAATAGCCTCTCATCGGCCCTCTGGATAATAGTTTTGGTAATCCCTCACCTCCTCCTAATATCCAAACTACGGATTCTCTGCATTATATTCACACCACACATTGCCCTCAGGCAGGACATCTCCACTGCCTCCAGCCTTCTCCTTGTATCCCAATATCCTTAATTGGAAGAGCCTATTACCTCCCAACATCCTTAACTGGAAGGACCTATTACCTCCCAACATCCTTAACTGGAAGGACCCATTACCTCCCAACATCCTTAACTGGAAGGACCTATTACCTCCCAACATCCTTAACTGGAAAGACCTATTACCTCCCAACATCCCTAACAAGGGAACCTTCAACACCTGGAAGGACCTATTTACTTCCCCCTTCCCCCATCTTTAAGGTACCTCAATAGCTGGAAGGACCTATGAACTCGTATTCTTAAGAGTGTCCCAACTGCAAAGCCCTAATAACTCCTAACATCCTAACTAAAGGAACCTCAACAGCTGAAAGAACCTATCAATCCCTTTCCTACACCCTTAACAACAATAACAAATCAAGGGTCGCTACGTACTCACAACCTTGACAGTAACATCAGCATCTTGAAGCTTGACATCGCTGAGGATGGGTAGGACGTCATCGATGATGGCCGCTCGCTCCAACTTGTCAAGTATCCGCTCTATGCAGCCCAGGACAGTGAGACAGAGAGCCACATCTGTTGGATTCTGTTCATATATTGCCTTTGTCCTGGGCAGCACAGTCTTCTTGATGGCCTCTGAGTCAAGGTACTCAGAGGCATTAGTTGCTGCCACTACTGCTGCCACCTGGTGGCACAGAAAACCAATGATGCTACTTATGCTTTACTCCAACCACCATATTAATCACTATAGCTATAGGTGTCCTGTTGTCAACAGTGTAATACTTGTGTAGTGTACAGACTCCTAATACAGTGAATTCAAAATTTTTGCCATTACATGTATAAACTTCAATAGCAAAGTCCATCTGCAGTACAAACTTTTAAAATTTGTATGAATATATATAGTATAATATTAGCAAAAATATCTTAAGATAAAATATCTTGCTACTGACCCATATTTATAATGCAATAATGTATCAGAAAACTTGTCATTAATTACAGTGAGGCTCCCTCGCTAGCCATGACATCACGTCCTCCCATGAACCAGCGAGTTATCCCAGAGGCCTCTCCCTCACTCCTCAAATAGGCATAGAAGATGGTGGACAGGTAGGCCTGGGTCCTCTCTCAAGTATCTGTAATATGTCTCCAAAACAGTCTACGACTGTATACATTCATCCATCTACCCCTCAACGAACCCCACAAACTGTACCTCGATTGGTTGCACACTCAGGTCACACACTGAGGTCTGTAGTTTGATCCCCGGCACGAGTAAAAACATTAAGACGTATTTCCTTAAGATACCTGCTGTCCCTGTTCACCTATCAGTAAAATAGGTAGGTACCTGACTATTAGTCGACTGGTGTGGGTTGCATCCTGGGAACAAAATTGACCTAATTTGCCCAAAATACTCTGCATAACAAGGGTCTTTCTATATAGTAGTACATGTATGTCATTGATGTCAACTAGGCCTGTATACATTGTACATGTATGTACTTGTAGAAATAAAGATTATTATTATATTCAGGGGAAAGGGTAGAGTGCTAAACCTGTAGGAGTCATGTAGCACCTGGGAAAAATGGAAGGCAGTCAGGTTCAATTCAGAGAGAGGGCAGGTTCAATTCTTTGATCAAAAGCTCTCAACAGCATCAAGGACCCTCCCTTGATGCCAATGAAGTGAGAAGAGAAAGCCAGAATATATAAAAGGAGCTGAGGAGTGGTGGAACAGTAGAGGAAGGGAAATAATAGTGGTGGAGGTAGGAGGTCACTATATAAAATAAGTCTTCAAAAAGCAGTTGGTGCACTGATGGTCTTGATCTAATGAACTGGACATGACCTACCCTTCCTTGGATCAAGACTGACACCCGTTTTCCCTAAGCACTGTATGGCCCATACAAGTTTAGCACTTACCCATGAATCTAATAATTTCTTTGGATCAAACCTGATTACCTCAGATTCCCCAAGTGCTGTATGACCCATATTGGTTTAGCACCCCCCATTGTTATAATATATACAAAGTGAATCTTGCATCACATGAAGCCAAAAGATATGACTTAAGTTCTGCAAACACAACTCAGAAAGTACAGCAGTCCCTCCGTATCTGTGGGTGGTACGTTCCAAGACCGACTGCAGATACCTGAAACCATGAATGGTAGTGAACTCTATATGTCATTTTTTTGTTTACATACCTATGATAAAGTTTAATTAACATCATAAGAAAGAAGGAACACTGCAGTAGGCCTACTGGCCCCTTTGAGGCTTAAACCAATGACCCACCTAGTCAGGTCAGGTCACATCAACTTAAGGAAGGGGCATGGCATCAGACCTACTAGCACAAGCTAGTCAGGTCCAACTCACCTCACACCCATTCGTGTATTTATCTAACCTATTTTTAAAACTACACAACGTCTTAGCTTCTATGACGGTACTCGGGAGTTTGTTCCACTCATCCACAACTCTATTACCAAACCAGTGCTTTTCTATATTATTCCTGAATCTGAAATTTTCCAACTTAAAACCATTGATGCAAGTCCTGTCTTGGCTAGATATTTTTAGCATGCTATTTGTATTCCCTTTATTTATTCCTTTTTCCATTTATACACCTCAATCATATCACCCCTAATTCTACGTCTTTCTAGAGAGTGCAGATTCAGGGCCCTCAGTCTATCCTCACAGGGAAGATTTCTGATACATGGAATCAACTTTGTCATCCTCCTTTGTACACTTTCCAGTGCATTTATATCCATTCTGTAATACGGTGACCAGAACTGTGCAGCATAATCTAAATGATAAATTACTCGCAGTAAGTTGAGAATAACACTTTTTCACTGATGAGAAGCACTTCACAGCTTCTCTTAGGCTTTAAATCATTACTTTAGCACTTTGGGGCCATTATTAAGCAAAATTAAGATTATTTTCAGGCCACGGATAACTGAAACTGTTGAAATGTAAATGTCTCGATACTAGTGAAGGGCTTTTGATTCAGGGAACTGACCTATCATCCACTTCCTTGAATTAAACCTTATGCCCACCATTCCTCACTCCCAGGTGTTTTATGATCTTTACCACTGCCCCATAAATATAACAGAAAAAATATTTTAACGAGTCAAAAGATTTTAAAAAGATAAAATTTTTAACGAGTTTATTAATCCCACTTTAAAATTCCTCTATAATCTCACGTATCCCCTTCAAGGTGAATCTCTTGGTGAAGGGTCTCTTGATCCAAGAAACTGGAGCTATCCTCCCATTCCTTGGATCAAACCTAATTGCAACTACTTAGAGTATAATTGTGGCGTCCCTTCTAAATGATAGTTTGTTATAAATTTATAATTTTATAGAGGCTTTAGTACCTCTACACCCCACTCTTCCCCTCCCTCCCTCTTACCTCCCCATCCTCCCTCCCTCCCTCACCTCACCTCTCCTGCATCTCTTCTCCAGCACTTGCACACTAAAGGACTTTCTAATGGTTGCCAACCATCAGTAGACTTGAGGTTTAGGGTGATATAAACCCTGTAACATGTTGTGTAGCCTGGCAGTGATGGACGGCTGACTACATACACACTACCACACACCAGGATTTTTATATCCCACTCTCTATCCCTTTATCTCACTCCCTATCTCAATCCTGACAAATAATATGAAGTGTGAGATTTAAAGACAAAAAAATGGTACAAATTCTAAGTTATGTTAAAAACTAAGTACTAAACCTGTATGGCGCATACAGCATTAGGTAAGGGATGCAATACAAATACGAGTAAAGGCTTTCATACCAACAATTACATTATTTACAAAAACAGAAGCAGGAAATAAAGCTAATACCACAAGTACTATCACCCACAACTGTGGTGATGTTTAACAAATCTATTAAAATCAAAATGTTCCCAAACACACTTAAATTAGATACTGTATTATTATGCCAAGCTAAGAAAGTTAACACTTGTCTGAAATCAATAAATACAAGGCAGTTTCTATCTTGACATTACTATACTATCTAAAATAGTACAGTATTTAAAATATACACAAGCAGTTAATAAATAAGACACTTGCAACACTTGGGTATATTTACTGCTGAAATATTTTGCCTGTCCAAGCGGCTGCTTCTTCAGCAGACACCCCCCTCAAGGAAGGTTCCTTGATGCTGGTGAGGGGCTCTTGATCTAAGGAATTGGATCTGTGCTCCAGTTCCCTGACTTAGCCTGAATACCTTCCATCCCCCCTCCCACAGGCACTGTATAATCCTACGGGTTTAGAGCTTCTCCCTTGATTATAATAATAATTCAGCAGACACCCGTGTGTTGCAGGTATGTCTTATTCAGTAATGTATACAGGAGGGCCCCACTTATACAGCAGGTTAGGTTCCGGGCTACTGCTGTAAAGCGAAAATCGCTATAAAGTGAAGCATAGTCTGAATATATGAAAAATGGGTATAACTGAAAACCACTGCATTAGTGAAATGCTGTAAAGTGAAGCGCTGTAAAACGGACCCCCATCTGTTCCATTAATAATAATATACACACTCAATTTATGAATTCATAATAAAACAGTATTTTTAACCTTTGCTAGTTTAGTTCCAGCCTAAAACAATGCGAATGAAGAAATAAAAATGATGGATTCAATCTATACATCCTTAGAAAACAATAAATATCCAATAAGCCTCTTTACTGATCTCAGAAAAGTTTTCGATACAGTAGACCACAAATCCTACTTAAACTAGACTATTATGCAATAAAAAGCCATGCCCTCTCCTATATGAAGTCATAAAAGTCTTACCTCAATGACAGACTCCAACAAGTGACAGTAAATGACACCACATCCAGCACCTAAGAAAATTTTCAAAACGGTGGGCAATCGGCCATCTCAAAGCCATCCACTGCAGGAATTTTAGCACCGCCCCTGTATACCATAACCAACATTACCTTGCACTGTTTAATCCACCCTCACCTCATCCATGATATATGTGCATGGGGCTCTACAACAGGAAACCATGTATAACCAGTCATAATGCAGCAAAACTGTCATTAGAATAATCATACAATCTAATTCTGGAAAACACCCCTTCCCAACCTTGTTCAAAGATTTAAAATTACTTTACCAAATATTACACATACAGAATACTCAATACAAATATCAACCCTGAGCCAAAACAATTCCTGGAGAGCAAAACTAGAAATAAATACTACAGTGGACCCTCGAACAATTATGTAAGTGTATTTTCGTAAGTGCTTTTGTAAGTACAGTGGTACCTCGACTTACGATATTTTTTCATTCCAGAATGCTGTTCAAGTGCCATTACCAAACGAATTTATCTCCTTAAGAAATGTTGTAAAATAGACTAGTCCTTTTAGACCCCCAAAATTACACTTACAAAAGCATTTAAAAAAATAAACTTACATAAAAGGGTGAGTTTGGGGACCATCGTAAGTCGAGGTACCACTGTAAGTGTATTTTTGGGGGTCTGAAATGACTAATCTAATTTACATTTGTCCTTATGGGAACAAATTCGTTCGGTAACGGCACTCAAACAGCATTCTGGAAAGAATTTTCAACGAAAACCGAGGGTCCACTGTACAGTCAACCCCCGGTTAACGATGGCGTTGGATAACGATAAAATCGGTTAGCGATACATTTTTTCCGTCAAAATATTGGCTCAGTTTACGATGATCCGCTCGGACTACAATATTCGTCCCGTACGCGTGGCCCAGCTGGGTGGGCACTCCAGGGAGCGTCAGTGTGCTATTGTTTACAAGCGAGAGCGACCACCACCCATGCATTCATACTACCAGTATATTGTCATATTCCACTGTTTTTAGTGCTTGCAACTGCTAAATAAGCCACTATGGGCCCCAAGAAAGCTCCTATAGTGCCAACCCTGTGGTAAAGAGTGTAGCATTCATGCAGGGAGTGAAGCATTCATGCAGGGAGTGTAGCATTCATGCAGGGAGTGTAGCATTCATGCAGGGAGTGTAGCATTCATGCAGGGAGTGAAGCATTCATGCAGGGAGTGTAGCATTCATGCAGGGAGTGAAGCATTCATGCAGGGAGTGGAGCATTCATGCAGGAAGTGTAGCATTCATGCAGGGAGTGTAGCATTCATGCAGGAAGTGTAGCATTCATGCAGGGAGTGTAGCATTCATGCAGGGAGTGAAGCAGTCATGCAGGGAGTGAAGCAGTCATGCAGGGAGTGAAGCATTCATGCAGGGAGTGAAGCATTCATGCAGGAAGTGTAGCATTCATGCAGGGAGTGAAGCATTCATTCATGCAGGGAGTGTAGCATTCATGCAGGGAGTGTAGCATTCATGCAGGAAGTGTAGCATTCATGCAGGGAGTGAATTATTGTACTATTATTTCTTTATTTCCCATAAAATTGTGTGTAAATGAATGTTTTATGTTGTAAAAAAATATTTTATTTTAATACTTTTGGGTGTCTGAAACGGATTAATTTTATTTCCATTATTTCTTATGGGAAAAATAGAATCGGATAACGATATTTTCGGTTACCGATAAGCCCTCTGGAACAGATTAATATCGTTAACCGTGGGTTGACTGTATCTTGATATTCCATGTGTAAGACTTTCTGAATAAACACTCCATGCAAATCAAAGGACAAAATTTAGAACAATTTATCGAAAGGATGAAAATAATTTTCCCCACAAAAATCTATTGAATTGATGTACATAATATAATAATATCTTTATTTCTACAAGTACATGTACAATGTTTACAGGCCTACTACTATATAGAAAGCCCCTTGTTTTGCAGAGCATTTTGGGAAAATTAAGTCAGTTTTGTCACAGGATGCGACCCACACCAGTCGACTAACACCCAGGTACCCATTTTACTGATGGGTGAACAGGGACAGCAGGTGTCTTAACGAAAACACGTCCTAATGTTTTCCAGCTGTAAACACTTACCATATCAATAGTAGTAGCTTACAAAACTAGTTTAACTGTTATCTTTTCATTGTAATTTAAACCATCTTATGTACGGAAATTGGTCATGCTGAATTGTACCATTAATTACACGTTATAATCCTTATCCAAATACCTGTATACACTAATACACTACTAGTATTAAGTATTTCGTACTTATTAGTCCTCCCCAAATGCTTCACATTTTTTAGAATGTACAAAAAATTTAACCCCAGAGCTGAATCTTCACTCTGTAATTCTTGGAAATAACACTGGATCTTGACTCTGATATTGATGAAGAAGTACTAAACTAAGGACATACAATATAACAGTAGTTACAGAACACTGTAAATGTAACTGTAATATCTAGTTAAAACTGAAAGTCAACTATACAGTCGTTAATGATTGTCATTACTTTTTTAATGCAACGGCAGTCTCTAACACGTGCAAAGGACCCCAATGGAAATAAGTCACTCTGTCTGACTTTTTTGGGTTATCCTAGGTTCTCTACATATATGTTGCTATGTATGATAATCTATGTAACTGTATTTGTGTATACCTGAATAAACTTACTTAACCAACATAGGGTAACCACCCCACCCCAATACAAAAAACACATTCATTATCATTCATTCAGCTGCTGCTGTAGCGCCAGGAGTGTGTTGACATCGCAATTCAGATTACCCACTGACTGCAACATTCCCACCCCCCATGACTCTAGTCTGGCTAACTTGTTTCCTGAACACAAATACAAATCTTTATTTTCAAAGAACTTACAATGGTCACAAAAATAAGTGGCATGGATTTGAATCTTAATGCAGAATCACTGATTATACAGAGTATTTTGGGCATACTAAGATTATACCTTAAAAATTAGACTTAAAATGTTAATTTTGGATACACTGATAGGGTGGTTAAATACAGTGGTATACCTGGTGACAAGAACACATGATGCTTGATTTTAAAAATCAATTATTAAAAATTAATCAATGGAAAAAATCACATTAGGTTAAGGAGGTACTTTTAAGAAGTGTTTTGAAATAATTGGCAGATAGGAAACTTTTTTGCATCTTTGGGTACCAAGTTCCATATTTTAGACTCATTTCTGCATGAAGTGTCTAAACAGGTTGAGTTGGACATGAGGGATGTCAAAGAGGTAGCTCGACTAGTAGTGCACTCAGCTCACACACTGAGGTCCATGGTTCGATCCCCGGTATGGCTGGAAACATTAACACATGTTTCCTTAAGACACCTGCTGTCCATGTTCACCTATCAGTAAATAGGTACAGTGGACCCCCACCTAACGAACAAAATTCATTCCAGAAGCCTGCTCAAGTGCCATTACCGAACGAATTTACTTCCTTAAGAAATAATGTCACGTAGGTTAGTCTATTTCAGACCCCCAAAAATACACTTTCACAAGCACTTACAATATTATACTTACATAATTGTACGATTTCCGGGGTGTTCGTTAGGCAGGGGTCCACTGTACCTGGATGTTAGTCGACTGTTGGGGGTCGCATCCTGGGGACAAAATTTACCTAACTGCCCAAAATGCTCTGTATAACAAGGGGCTTTATGTATAGTAGTATGTCACTGATGTCAGCTTTGGGCTGTATACGTTGTACATGTACTTGTAGAAATAAAGATTATTATTATTTGTTACTTATGTTGTATTTGTGTTCTGTTTCAGCTCTCCAATAAGATTTAAAGCACTGGGTCAGTATATGTATTAAGTGTTCTATAAACATAGTAAGCACAGTAGTAAGTGTGGATATTTTGTACATGGAGCAGATATGAACTTCTAAATGGGGAAGGTATGCTGTCTGGAAGTTGACTGAATAATCATTCTAACAGAAGACTTTTGTTGAGTAACAACAGACTTAAAGTGATTGGCCGGTGTAGATCTCCAGTGTGGTAAATGTAAATTAGTGGTAAGTAGTAAAGAGTAGAAATATTTAAGATAAATAGTAGCATATTTTAGAGAGTACATACATGTCCACTGCACATACATGCATCTACTTCCTCCAATATGATAATCAATCAATCATTGCCTACACTTTCTATTACTCTCATCACTTTGCTCTTTTTTTAAGTTCACTTTTAATTTCCTACTGTTACACTCCCTCTCAATTTCATCACCATCCTTTGTAACTTGTCTTCAGAAGCTCCCAAAAGAACATTATTAATATTACTATTATATTTATAAGAAGTGCTAAATCCATATGGATTTACATGAGGAGCATAATTGTGAAAGTGATATTAATCAATCTTGACCAATGTATTAACTTAAGAAGTAACAATATTATTGACTAAGTCTACACTTCGCATGCACCTTATTCAACAGGTCATTAGGGAAATAATAATAAAAATTAATGATTATAATTATCTTTGCCCAGTTTGTCATGGCAGCAGTGTGTTCAGAGTCAGTGAAGGATGGGGAGAGCGCCTTCTGCTATACTATCTTGACCGCATTCTCTATACCTGCAGGTCTGTAACCTTTATGGGTTTAGAGCTTTCCATGAATAATAATATCGTGACCCTAGCCCAAGGTCGGGCTCCAAGAGTAGTGAGACTCTCAAAACTCGCCAAAGGCATACATAGATATACGTACTATCTAGACAGAAGAAGTGACAGCTAGACTCACAATTAGTCTTTCTTATCAGATAACTCAATATAAGTACTGTCTTCCATTATTTTTTCATGCCCTCTCCTTACCTTCAATTGCACATATATATAATTGCACATACAGTGGTACCTCGACTTACGATGCTATCATCTTACGTTATATTCGATAACCGATATTTATAACGTAAGAAATTTGAATGCGACTTACGTTGTTTGATTCGTCTACTGACATTCGTACCGGACGTGTCCGCTTGGCGCCCAGCTGAGCGCGCACTCCAGGGAGCGTCAGTGCTATTGTTTACAAGCGAGAGCGACCACCCACCCACACCCACGCATTCATACCAGTATATTGTCATTATTCCACTGTTTTTAGTGCTTGCAACTGCTAAATAAGCTACCATGGGTCCAAGGAAAGATCCTCAAAATAGCAGAAATGTTCAATTCTTTGGCGATGTTCAAGAGTGAACAAATGACGTCACCTCCATTCCAATATGCAGTCATGAATGGGTTACTAATACAATTATTACAATAATGCAGTAGTCTGCATAACAGTAAATCTCCATTTTTTGTGTGAATAAAAATTCCAAATTATTTATATTGTAATAATAATAATTATAATAATAATATGTATAATAATAATACATGTATAATAATAATACAGTACCGTTTGATGTCAAACTACTATTTAAATTTATAAATCTTTAATGTAATTTGGTCTAAAGACTAGTCTATTTACACATTTCTTAAGGAGATAAATTCGTAATGGATTTAACAGCATTCTGAATGAAATATAACGGAACTGTACATGATAATAATAATAATACATGTATAATAATAATGTACTATACTATAATAATAATTATAATAATAGATGGCTTCAAAAGGCCGTCACTATTAATTCCATTTCAATTAATTTAAATGAGGAAAATTGACTCCACCAACGAGCAAATCGAGATGCGAGCAAGGTCATGAAATGGATTAAATTCGTAAGTAGAGGTTCCACTGTATATATATCTTCATACCTACCTATCTCCCTTCTCCTACTATTAAAGGAGTGGTAATCATTCTCCCTCACATGATGAGTGTTGAGTGGGAGGGAGAGCAGGGAATGAGTGGGAGAGCAAGAGAATGAGAGGGAGAGCAAGAGAATGAGTGGGAGAGCAAGAGAATGAGAGGGAGAGCAAGAGAATGAGTTTAAGGGAGAGCAAGAGAATGAGTGGGAGGGAGAACAAGAGAATGAGTGGGAGGGAGAACAAGAGAATGAGTGGGAGGGAGAGCAAGATAATGAGTGGGAGGGAGAGAAAGAGAATAAGTGGGAGCGAGAGGAAGAGAATGAGTGGGAGGGAGAGCAAGAGAATGAGTGGGAGGGAGAGAAAGAGAATGAGTGGGAGGGAGAGCAAGAGAATGAGTGGGAGGGAGAGCAAGAGAATGAGTGGGAGGGAGAGCAAGAGAATGAGTGGGAGGGAGAGCAAGAGAATGAGTGGGAGGGAGAGCAAGAGAATGAGTGGGAGGGAGAGCAAGAGAATGAGTGGGAGAGCAAGAGAATGAGTTTGAGGGAGAACAAGGGAATGAGTGGGAGGGAGAGCAAGAGAATGAGTGGGAGGGAGAGCAAGAGAATGAGTGGGAGGGAGAGCAAGAGAATGAGTGGGAGGGAGAGCAAGAGAATGAGTGGGAGGGAGAGCAAGAGAATGAGTGGGAGGGAGAGCAAGGGAATGAGTGGGAGGGAGAGCAAGGGAATGAGTAGGAGGGAGAGCAAGGGAATGAGTGGGAGGGAGAGCAAGGGAAAGTCTCAATGAACATGATGGCTACAAAGGCAGATCAATGGGGGAGGGAAGAAGCATCTATTTATACTCATCCCTCCCTCTCTCTCTCTCTTCCTCTCTCAATCTCTCGCTCTCTCTCTCTCTCTTTCATTCCAAGACTCACAGCTCCATCTTAATCACACTCGTCCCCACAGATTACAATTCCGCCACTTAAGATGTCCCGAAGGTCAGTAAGTTGGCATCTCCTGCTGTCTCTCCTCGTCTCGTCCCAGCAATAAACGCTCCAAGATGGCCAATAAACACGCCAAGACCAATCACCCCATCTTCTGGCTACATTTTATAGCCACAAGATTGGTGCAATCTCACAGATGACCAGGAAAACAATGGAAATAAAAGTAAAAAATGGGACTGAGTCTACTTGTTGGTCAGATGTGATGAGCGGGATAAAAGAGTCAAAATCACAGCTATCCTCCCATTCCTAGGATCAAACCTTATTACCTTGCATAACCTAGGAACTGCAAGACTCCTATAGGTTGAGCACTTCTCCCCAAAATAAAATAATAATAATAATCACAATAATGCTCATTTCCCTGTATTAATAACTTGTTAAAGACTGACATATATTCATCATTCATATATTCATACCCACAAGTTATCCATCTTTGCCTATCTGCACCCACCATCACCCACTCCCACCCACCAAAACTATGTAATACAGTTAGACTCCCTATATCTATGTTCCTTTACAATGACTTTATCATTATCCCAATGCATCATACATCAAAAGTACACCTTTAGTGAACAATTTTTTTCCTCATTCGTGAATTTCAATTCATACTCCCCAATTCACTAGACCACAGCCTGTGTATATTTAGACATGTGGTACACAATCTGCTCTTTGTACGTCTCTCCCTCATGCCCCTGATCTTTAACTGACATGCAAGTTTTAATTACTTCCCTACCCATGCTGCTCCTTTTTTTTGTGAGGCAGTTTTAACTCTTAGTCATTTACTCTGATGAGGGTCATACTGTGACCCTTGTGGAGACCAATTTGAGTAAGACACTGAGTGCAGAGGAGACTACATGTATTGTACAATGTTTTACCATGAATCAGCTTTATTATGTACTTGATAAAGCTAATTTGTGATGAACGTTTCACAATGGAGACTCCTCTGCAACCCGTCTCAAATATACTGTCAGTGCTTCGCCATTTTTCTGGAGACCAGTTAAAGTCTTTTCTTACTCCACGAGTTCTCCATTTTTTAATACTGGTATTTCAAAATATCTTGATCCCTGAACCCATACTCTATCTGCTCCTCGTCCATTGTGCCACAGTTCAACTGTACAGTAATAAACACTCACAACAGCAATCCTCTATCTATTCTTCTTACTTCCTGTTCTTATGCCTAACTTTCTTACCAATCCCAGTGGTAATCTGAATGTGCAGACTGAATGCTTTATGTATGATATACCTCTTACCAGGATATCCCTCTTGATTCCTTGTCTCCAGACAAGTTGGTACGACTCTTTACCACTTTTCTCTCTGCAGCTGTGCTTGCCACTCATTACAAAGACAAGACTTACACATGGATACTGCATGGAGAGATGCCCAGCACCTCACTGTGAACACTGCCAGACCAAGCTGTCATTCATCATTATCTTAATAGGTGCCTATCTATGCAGAATTCACTTCTGACATCTTCAATGCCCTGACATGCCTACTCGAAGTGATATCCTCGCCCAGTTACAATGTCAATGCAGATTCACTTTTGGGTTTTTTAACAGACTAACCCACTGCACTAATTCTGACATAAGCTTGCACATCCACTAACTTCTAACTCCACCAATTTTTACACATCACAATCTTCAGTGCTGTATGACACATACAATTCTTATTTTAAATACAGCCTCTCCTCACTTAGCGACGTACTCGTTTACCGATGCTTCGGACTTACAATGGGCTCTCTGACCAGTATTCATACCTAAATGTATATTAGAGCTGATTTCCTCTATTCCGTTTACATATTTCAATATACAGTACAGTAGGGCCCCGCTTTATGGCGTTTCGCCTTACAGCGTTCCGCTAATGTGGCAATTTCAAATTATGACCAAAACTTGCTATACAGCGAGCGATTTTTGAAATATGGTGCACCCCACCCAGTTTGTTTACATTCTCCGTGAGCACATCTCTATTACGTCTGGAAATTTTCGAAAATTTCAAGTGTTTTAAAGATATACTTACACACTGTGCTGGCATGCAGGTACACATTAAAATCACTAAGTGTGTCCCTCTAGTCTTAACGCAATACCTTACTTTTGATATACCTTTGAAGAGTTTCTCTACTCTCTGAGCCCGGCCATGGGCCAGGCTCGTCTGGTGCTTGCCTGGTCAATCAGGCTGTTGCTGCTTGAGGCCCACTGCCCCATATATCCATCACAGCCTGGTTGATCTGGCACCTGGTGAAGATACTTGTCCAGTTTCCTCTTGAAGGCTTCTACACTTGTCCCAGCAGTGTTTTGGATATCTTCTGGTAAGATGTTGAATAGTCTGGGACCCCAGATGTTGATACAGTGTTCCCTTATTGTTGTCCCCGCACCCCTGCTCCTCACTGGGTTTATTTTACACTTCCTCCCATATCTCTCACTCCAGTATGTTGCTATGGCAGTGTGCAGATTTGGGACCAGGCCAACTTCAGGACAGTGGTACCTTCTTTTTTCAGAATGTGTTACGTGCATTACCAAACGTATTGAATACACCTTAGACCAATTACACTAAAGCATTTAAATAAACTTACAAGTGAGTGACCATGTACGTACACTGACATGTTACTCTCTCCTCCACTCCAATGAGTACAAGTTCAAGACTTGAAGGCATTCCCAATAATTTAGATGTTTTACTGGCTCAATGTGAGCCATAAACAATCTGTATTTGTTCCAGCTCTGATATTTCTCTTGCTTTGAATGGGGCAGTCAGCACTGAGCAATATTCTAAGAGAGGGAGCACTAGCGATTTGAAGTGTGTCACCATTGGCATTATTTCCTTTGTTTTGAAAGTTCTCAATACGTACTCACCCCGTCATCTTCCTGGCTGTCGTGATCTTTGTCTTGTTATGGCCTTTAAAAAAAAGGCCAGCTGACATAATTATTCCCAGGTCCTTTACGTGTTTCTTTCATTCTATTTTTTGAAAGTTCTCAATACGTACTCACCCCGTCATCTTCCTGGGTGTCGTGATCTTTGTCTTGTTATGGCCTTTAAAAAAAAAGGCCAGCTGACATAATTATTCCCAGGTCCTTTACATGTTTCTTTCATTCTATTTGGTAACCCTCTTGAGTTTTGTATATAGTGTTCCTTTTGAGTTCTTCATTCTTTCCATACCTAAGCAGCTGGAACTTATCACTATTGAATGCCATGTTGTTCTCCACTGCCCACTGGAAAACCCTGCTTATGTCTTCCTGTAATTTTTCAGTGTCTTCTACCGTAGTGACTTTCATGCTTATTTTAGTGCCATCTGCACATGATGATACAAAAGTGTGCCGGGTGTTTTTATCTATGTCTGCTATGAAGATGAGAAATAGCAGAGGTGCCAGGACAGTGCCTTGGGGCACTCAGCTTTTGACCTCGCTGATGCTGGATCTTGCCCTGTTCACTACTACCTTTTGTGTTCTGTGTGTTAGGAACCCGAAAATCCATCTGCCTACCTTTCCCGTAATGCCCATGGCCGTCATTTTGTGTGTTATTACTCCATGATTGCATTTGTCAAATGCCTTTGCAAAATCTGTGTAAATCACATCTGCATTTTGGTCATCTTCCAATGCCTCCATAATTCTGTCATAATGGTTCAGCAGCTGTGACAGGCATGATCGTCCTGCTCTGAAACCATGCTGGTTCGGGTTATGATGGTTGTGCTGGTCCATGAATTTGTAATCTGCAGTCTCATCACTCGAAGATTTTTATGTGAGAAGTTAGGGCTACTGGTCTGTAATTTTTTTGCTAGTGCTCTACTACCTTCCTTATGCAAAGGAGCTATATCTGTACTCTTTAAGGCCTCCGGTATTTCACCTAGATCTAAGCTCTTTTTCCAAAGAATACTGAGGGCTTGTGCTAATGGTACTTTGCACTTCTTTATAAATAGAGCATTCAATCTGGTCCAGGTTCTGAGTGAGTGGGCATGTTGTCCATTTCTTTTTTGAAATCTATGGGAATGTACTAATGCCAGTCAGTTGGTCTGTGCGGCCTTCTGCTGGAGTGAAAAATATTTCTGCATTTTCTACCTTGCTGTCATTTAGTGGGTTGCTGAACACTGACTCATACTGTTCTTTTAGGATTTCACTCATTTCCTGTTCATCGTCAGTATACGAATCTCCTCTCATTAATGGTCCAATTTTACAGGTAGTTCTAGTTTGGATTTTGCATAGGAATAGAAATATTTTGGGTTTCTTGCAATATCCTGTATGGCCCTTTGTTCCCTTTGTACTTCTTCTGTTAAGTATGACATCCTAAGTTTTTGCTCTAATTCAGTGATCTCTCGGCAAAGACTGTCTTAGTAATACTAATAGTATGTAATAATAATCACTCTTGGGCACATTAAATGTCTTATTTTACATTAATATAGACATTTTCATTAATTCATTAATTCATCAGAGAAAACGTGTATGAATCTGCGTCTGGCCAAGTCACTCCCCATAACACACAAAGCTTTTGTTCACAAATTCTTGGCATGAATTATTCATTACTTCTCCCTTTGTTTATGATGGCATCTAAAGGTAGTTGTTAGAAACGATTAAACTCAGTGAAAGAAGGTATGTCGATGGTAATAATGTGGCTCTGGGCTGCATTAAATATCGTATAGCTATATAGGTAGGTGCAGCTATGTAGCCAGGCGGACTACATACTGTAGCTACATCTACCGGCTACCTACACCTGAATTACTACAAATAAATACTACTCACCTTTCATCCTACATTAAGACTACACATATTTTAAGGTAAATAATGAATGTAATGTGTATGTATTTTACATTTTATTGTTTTTTTTAATGCCTAGTTCTATTACTAACTTAATATAAGTTAGTGTAAACTTGTTGTCTGGCATTTACAGTGGACCCCCGAGTAACGAACACCCCAGAAATCGTACAATTAAGTAAGTATAATATTGTAAGTGTTTTTGTAAGTGTATTTTTGGGGGTCTGAAATGGACTAACCTACTTGACATTATTTCTTAAGGGAGTAAATTCGTTCGGTAATGGCACTTGAGCAGGCTTCTGGAATGAATTTTGTTTGTTACTCGGGGGTCCACTGTATATGCATTTATAAGTGGAAAAAAATGGCGTTCTGCTTTCCAGCAATGTCTGCTTTCCGGCAGTAGCCTGGAACCTAACCTGCCGTATAAGTGGGGCCCTACTGTACACTATTGTATAAACATTTAAAAATATGCCAGAAATGTTATAAATGGTGCAAAGGTGACATTAAAGCAATATCAAAGATGGTTGACATAAACTCACTACCATTATAGTATGCTTCTCACTTAGCGACGAATTCATTTAACGACATGGTCTCAGGAACGGAACTCCATCATTAAGTGAGGAGAGGCTGTATAATAATGCTAATAGCTCACTTGCACCTCCATCACCCACCTGCACTTGCACAGTGGAAGACTCTAGGCCAGAGTAGATGATGGGGAGAATGTCTGTAGTGATATCCTCCTGTGGTGTCTTCTCCAGGATGATGTGAATGTTCTCTAACAGCGTCACTGTCGCCTGGATGCTCTTCGGCAAGTTAAACACCACTCTGAAAGAGGGAGGGAGATGTGAGTGAAGGAGGGGAGACATGAGTGAAGGAGGGAGGGTGATATAAGTGATAGAGGGGGGGAGGGAGACGTGAGTTAAGGAGGGAGACGAGTGATAGAGGAAGAGGGACAGGTCAGTGAAGGAGGAAGACGTGAGTGAAGGAGGGAGACACAAGTGAAGGAGGAAGACGCGAGTGAAGGAGGAAGGGAGATGAGCGAGAGGGAGAGGGACAGGTCAGTGTGCCAGAGAGTTATTGATTTGAATGTAGGAAGGAGTAATTGACTATAAATCCTGGCACTTGCTTCACATATATACATACATACACACATACATATACACACAAGCTAGAGAAAGTTCAAAGGTTTGTAACAAGACTAGTCCCGGAGCTAAGGGGTATGCCCTATGAGGAGAGGTTAAGGGAAATCGACCTGATGACATTGGAGGACAGGAGAGATAGGGGGGACATGATAACGATATATAAAATACTGAGAGGAATTGACAAGGTGGACAGAGACAGAATGTTCCAGAGATGGAACACAGCAACATGGGGACACAGTTGGAAGTTGAAGACTGAGATGAATCACAGGGATGTTAGGAAGTATTTCTTCAGTCACAGAGTGGTCGTGAAGTGGAATAGTTTGGGAAGCGATGTAGTGGAGGCAGGTTCCATTCATAGCTTTAAGAAGAGGTATGATAAAGCTCATGGCGCAGGGAGAGTGACCCAGTAGCGGTCAGTGAAGAGGCGGGGCCAGGAGCTATGACTCGACCCCTGCAACCACAACTAGGTGAGTACACACACACATACGTTTAAATAGGTAATTACAAATCAGTACTTAAATATATATAACTAGGGTCCCCCAAAAGGTAAGTACCAGCGTATTTTTCTACATAAAAAATTAATCACAAGGAAGAAATACTTGTTTACACAAGGAGAATAAAAGTCACAATATCATGGCTGAAAGAATTCACAAAAACCTCAGCTGGGAGAGGACATGCCAGGAGCTGTAAATCAACCCCTGCAACCACAATTAGGCGAGTACATGAAATGTAATGCTACGGAGTGTGTAGAAAATGATATATGTTGTAAAAGAAGCTTTTACTGAGACAATGTTTCGCCTCTATGTAGAGCTTTATCAGTGTGACTTGATAAAGCTCTGCACAGAGCAACATATGAATTAATAAAGCTCTACACAGTGTGAAACATATCTTGATAAAGCTCTAAACTGTAAAACACATCTTGATAAAGCTCTAAAATGTGAAACATATCTTAATAAAGCTCTAAACAGTGCAAAACATGTCTTGATAAACCTCTAAACTGTGAAACATATCTTGACAAAGCTCTAAACAGTGCAAAACATGACTTGATAAAGCTCTAAACAGTTTGAAACATGACTTGACAAAGCTCTAAACAGTGTGAAACATGACTTGATAAAGCTCTAAACAGTGTGAAACATGACTTGATAAAGCTCTAAACAGTGTGAAACATGACTTGATAAAGCTCTAAACAGTTTGAAACATGACTTGATAAAGCTCTAAACAGTGTGAAACATGACTTGATAAAGCTCTAAACTGTGAAACATGACTTGACAAAGCTCTAAACAGTGTGAAACATGACTTGATAAAGCTCTAAACAGTGTGAAACATGACTTGATAAAGCTCTAAACAGTGTGAAACATGACTTGATAAAGCTCTAAACAGTGTGAAACATGACTTGATAAAGCTCTAAACAGTGTGAAACATGACTTGATAAAGCTCTAAACAGTTGAAACATGACTTGAAAAGCTCTAAACAGTGTGAAACATGACTTGATAAAGCTCTACAGTTTGAAACATGACTTGATAAAGCTCTAAACAGTGTGAAACATGACTTGATAAAGCTCTAGTGTGAAACATGACTTGATAAAGCTCTAAACAGTGTGAAACATGACTTGATAAAGCTCTAAACTGTGAAACATGACTTGACAAAGCTCTAAACAGTGTGAAACATGACTTGATAAAGCTCTAAACAGTGTGAAACATGACTTGATAAAGCTCAAAACAGTGTGAAACATGACTTGATAAAGCTCTAAACAGTGTGAAACATGACTTGATAAAGCTCTAAACAGTGTGAAACATGACTTGATAAAGCTCTAAACAGTTTGAAACATGACTTGACAAAGCTCTAAACAGTGTGAAACATGACTTGATAAAGCTCTAGTGTGAAACATGACTTGATAAAGCTCTAAACAGTGTGAAACATGACTTGATAAAGCTCTAAACTGTGAAACATGACTTAATAAAGCTCTAAACAGTGTGAAACGACTTGATAAAGCTAAACAGTGTGAAACTACTTGACAAAGCTCTAAACAGTGTGAAACGACTTGATAAAGCTCTAAACAGTGTGAAACATGACTTGACAAAGCTCTACACACAGCAAAACATGACTTAATGAAGCTCTACACATCAAAACAAGACTTGAAAAAGCTCTACACAGCAAAACAAGACTTGATAAAGCTCTACATAGAGCAAAACAAGCCTTGATAAAGTTCTACACACAGCAAAACATGATAAAGCTCTACACAGACTGCAAAACATGATAAAGCTCTGCACAGACAGCAAAACATGATAAAGCTCTGCACAGACATCAAAACACGATAAAGCTCTACACAGATCAAACATGATAAAGCTCTACACAGACAGCAAAACACGATAAAGCTCTACACAGAGCAAACATGATAAAGCTCTACACAGAGCAAAACATGATAAAGCTCTACACATAGAGCAAAACATGATAAAGCTCTACACAGAGAGCAAAACATGATAAAGCACTACACAGAGCAAAACGTTGTCCCAACAAAAAATATACAAGTGTGTCTTTCACCTCACATGTAACCGAAGTCTGGGACGCTCCCCCTCTTTTAATGTCAACACAGCTAGCTTTTGTTCCCACTATGTAACTATTACATAGAACAGACCAGCAGCACACTCATGGTGTATCCAATTTTGCTACCAAAAAAAAATATGCATGCTTGTGAATGCAAAAATTACACGAAATAAAGATATTCAAATGACTCTTCTCTACAAGCTCTGGAGAGTTTCAACTAGTAAAGTAACGTGGATGACGGTTTGTGTAATAATAATCTTTATTTCTACAAGGACATGTACAAGATATACAGGCCTAGTTGACATCAATGACATACTACTATATAGAAACCCCTTGTTATGCAGAGCATTTCGGGCAAATTAGGTAAATTGTCCCAGGATGCGACCCACACCAGTCGACTAACACCCAGGTACCGCACAGGAAACACAGCTTACAACACGAGGGATGAAAGCACCAAACATTACCAGGATACCTCAGGCATATGTTTAAAGGTCATTGTTCATAATAAAGTTACTAATAATGCAATGGAACTGGTCAACAAACTGTGAGACAGTAGAGGGCCGCGAGTGACTAACTCCCTTAAGGTTTACTATACGTATCTGCTGAAGAGGATCTCAAATGAAGGTCGAAGTATAGAAAAGACTCTATTATTATTCCTTTCTCCATCTATCCAAGTAAAACCAGAATAGAGTTACGTTAACAATATATTCTCCCCAAGAGAACACAGAGCGCCTAGGGAATGGAAAGTAATTACGATTGATTGGAGGGGAACGTAACTCTCAACAGTGCGCCCACGAGTCCAATACCAGGGTCTTTAAACCAGGATTTAAATCCTAGGGGTCTTAAACCAGGATTTAAATTCCAGGGTTCCTAAACGAGGGTTTAAATCCCAGGGTTCTTAAATTGGGATTTCAATCCCAGGGTTCCTAAACTAGGCTTTCAATCCCAGGGTTCCTAAACTAGGCTTTCAATCCCAGGGTTCTTAAACTAGGATTTCAATCCCAGGGTTCCTAAACTAGGCTTTCAATCCCAGGGTTCTTAAACTAGGATTTCTATCCCAGGGTTCCTAAACTAGGCTTTCAATCCCAGGGTTCCTAAACTAGGCTTTCAATCCCAGGGTTCCTAAACTAGGATTTAAATCCCAGGGTTCCTAAACTAAGATTTCAATCCCAGGGTTCCTAAACTAGGATTTCAATCCCAGGGTTCCTAAACTAGGATTTAAATCCCAGGGTTCCTAAACTAGGATTTAAATCCCAGGGTTCCTAAAGCAGGATATAAATCTGTGGACTTAAAATCATTAGTTTTTAAAAATATCGAAAAAATCGTGTCTTAACAAAAAAAAATTCAGTATGTGAAATTTCTTAAATTACGGAACATTCGTAGACACTAGTTAATATACAGTGAAAGCGGGGTTCAACCCCCTTAGCACCCACTACTACCCCGGTGGATGCTTCACTAGTAGCGCCAGTTCTCTGGATCAAGAGCCCTGTGTTAGCATCAAGGTATCCTAGTTGGGTGTTAGTGACGGGCCGAGGTGGCCAGAGTAACATTCTCATTTAATTCGTCAAATTTTCAATCTAGCCTCAAATACTTGTTTCTTTTGAATTGTTTTAACTTAATTTAGGTTAGTTTACGCTACCTATGGTTATGTTAGGGTACGTTAAGTAAGACTAGGTTACGTAAGGTTAGGTCGTTACGTTACATAAGATTAGCTTACGTTACGTTAGGTTACGTTACGTAAGACTACTTTAAGTTACGTTACGTAAGACTACTTTAAGTTACGTTACGTAAGACTACTTTAAGTTACGTTACGTAAGACTACTTTAAGTTACGTTACGTAAGACTACTTTAAGTTACGTTACGTAAGACTATGTTAGGTTACGTTACATAAGACTATGTTAAGTTACGTTATGTAAGACTACGTTAGGTTACGTAAGGTTAGGTTACGTTACGTAAGATTAGGTTACGTTACATAAGATTAGGTTACGTTACATAAAATTAGCTTACGTTACGTAAGGTTATGTTACGTTACCTGGAGTATACCTGGAGAGAGTTCCAGGGGTCAACTTCCCTGCGGCCCGGTCTGTGACGAGGCCTCATGTTGGATCAGAGCCTGATCAACCAGGCTGTTACTGCTGGCCGCACGCAGTCCAACGTACGAACCACAGCCTGGCTGGTCAGGTACGGACTTTAGGTGCCTGTCCAGTGCCTGCTTGAAGACAGCCAGGGGTTTGTTGGTAATCCCCCTGATGTATGCTGGTAGGCAGTTGAACAATCTTGGGCCCCTGACACTTATTGTGTTGTCCCTCAACGTGCTAGTGGCACCCCTGCTCTTCATTGGGGGGATGTTACATCGCCTGCCGAGTCTTTTGCTTTCGTAGGGAGTGACTCTCGTGTGCAAGTTTGGTACTAATCCCTCGAGAATTTTCCACGTGTATATAATAATGTATCTCTCCCGCCTGCGTTCTAGGGAGTACAGGTTTAAGAACTTCAAGCGTTCCCAGTAATTTAGGTGGTTTATCGCAGTTATGTGTGCCGTGAAGGTTCTCTGAACATTTTCAAGGTCAGCAATTTCACCTGTCTTGAAAGGTGCAGTTAGTGTGCAGCAATATTCCAGCCTAGATAGAACAAGTGACCTGAAAAGTGTCAACATGGGCTTGGCATCCTTGGTTTTGAAGGTTCTCATTATCCATCCTGTCATTTTTCTAGCAGATGCGATTGCTACGGTGTTATGGTCCCTGAAGGTGAGATCCTCTGACATGATCACTCCCAGGTATTTGACATTAGTTTTTCGCTCTATTGTGTGGTTGGAATTTGTTTTGTACTCCGATGAGATTTTAATTTCCTCACGTTTTCCATATCTGAGTAATTGAAATTTCTCATCATTGAACTTCATATTGTTTTCTGCAGCCCATTTAAAGATTTTGTTTATGTCTGCTTGGAGTCTTGCAGTGTCTTCAACGGTGGACACTGTCATGCAGATTCGGGTGTCATCTGCAAAGGAAGACACAGCACTGTGGCTTATATCCCTGTCAATGTCCGATATGAGGATGAGGAACAGGATGGGAGCGAGTACTGTGCCTTGTGGAACAGAGCTTTTCACAGTAGCTGCCTCAGACTTTACTCTGTTGACTACTACTCTTTGTGTTCTATGTGTTAGGAAATTATAGATCCATCTACCAACTTTTCCTGTTATTCCTTTACCACGCATTTTGTGTGCTATTACACCATGGTCACACTTGTCAAAGGCTTTTGCAAAGTCTGTGTATATAACATCTGCATTTTGTCTTCTAGAGCATGCAGGACCTTGTCGTAGTGGTCCAGTAGTTGGGACAGACAGGAGCGACCTGCTCTAAACCCATGCTGCCCTGGGTTGTGTAATTGATGGGTATCTAGATGAGTGGCGATCTTGCTTCTTAGAACAATTTCAAAGATTTTTATGATATGGGACGTTAGCGCTATTGGTCTGTAGTTCTTTGCATAAGGTTACGTTACGTTACGTAAGGTTAGGTTACGTTACGTAAGGTTAGGTTACGTTACGTAAGGTTAGGTTACGTTACATTAAATAAGGTTAGGTTATGTTACGTAAGGTTAGGTTACGTTACGTAAGGTTAGGTTACGTCATGTAAGGTTAGGTTACGTTACGTAAGGTTAGGTTACGTTACGTAAGGTTAGGTTACATTACGTAAGGTTAGGTTACGTTATGTAAGGTTAGGTTACGTTACGTAAGGTTAGGTTACGTTACGTAAGGTTAGGTTACGTTACGTAAGGTTAGGTTACATTACGTAAGGTTAGGTTACGTTATGTAAGGTTAGGTTACGTTACGTAAGGTTAGGTTACGTTACGTAAGGTTAGGTTACGTTACGTAAGGTTAGGTTAGGTTAGATCGTATAAGTCCATAAAAAAACCTCTCCAGACAATACACAAGCAAATCACCAAGGTCAACCGTTTTACGTCTAGCAACATCGGGGAGAGAAAAAATAAATAACTTTATATTGTGAAGGTTCCTGCGTGTGGGTGAGAGAATGTTGGGAAAAGTTTGACCACTACCACCCAGCTAGGGAAGAGCATGAGGAAAGCAATCACTGTGCAACAGTGCCTCCTGCAGGAACTGCATGACTGCAACAAACAAAAGTGCATAAAGTTGCTAAAGAAAGAAAAATCAAGATTAAGTTGTAAAGATCAAATAAGTTCCCTTCTCTCTCTCTCTCTCTCTCCCTCCCATCTATTTACCATTCACCCACTCTCTTCCTCTTTACGTCCCTAGTCCTTTTTTTTTTACATTATTTTTCCTCTCACCCCTCATTCTCCTTCCTCTCCCAACTACCTCTTCCCCGGCTCTTACACCTACCCCTGCCATCCACCTTCCTCTTCGTAAGCACCTAACCCTGCCATTTGCTCCTACCCCTCTGGTTACCACCTACACTCTCTCCTAGTCCCTACCCTGCCCCTCTCCCTCTCCTAGTCCCTACCCGGCCCCTTCCTCTCCTAGTCCCTACCCTGCCCCTTCCCTCTCCTAGTCCCTACCTTGCCCCTCCCTCTCCTAGTCCCTACCTTGCCCCATCCCTCACCTAGCACCTTCCCTCTCAACTTCTGGAGAGTCTCCCGCCCTCCTGCCCGGTGTGTCAGTAGTATTCATGTATTCAAAGCCTCACAGTGCAGTAGTTGCTATCCCACGCTCTCCCTTCCTTAATGCATACCCCCCCCCCTCTCTCTCTCTCTCTCTCTCTCTCTCTCTCCACACACACACCTACACTTTTCCACAATTTCCAATACATACCCACACTCTCTCATGCACACCCACACTCTCCTACACTTCCACATTCTCTCCCACACACACTCCTACATTCTTCCACTCTTCAATACACACCCACACTCTCACTCCTACTCTCTTCCACACTCCAAATACACACCCACACTCTCACACTCTTCTACACACTCATGTAGTCTCCGGCACATACTCCCACACAGACACATACTCCCACACAAACACATACTCCCACACAGACACATACTCCCACACAGACACGTACTCCCACACAAACACATACTCCCACACAGACACATACTCCCACACAGACACATACTCCCACACAGACACATACTCCCACACAAACACATACTCCCACACAAACACATACTCCCACACAGACACATACTCCCACACAGACACATACTCCCACACAAACACATACTCCCACACAGACACATACTCCCACACAGACACATACTCCCACACAAACACATACTCCCACACAAACACATACTCCCACACAGTCACGTACAAAATACTGAGAGAAATTGACAAGATTGCTAGGGACAGAATGTTTCAGAGATGGGACACAGATGGATAGGGACAGAATGTTTCAGAGATGGGACACAGATGGATAGGGACAGAATGTTTCAGAGATGGGACACAGATGGATAGGGACAGAATGTTTCAGAGATGGGACACAGATGGATAGGGACAGAATGTTTCAGAGATGGGACACAGATGGATAGGGACAGAATGTTTCAGAGATGGGACACAGATGGATAGGGACAGAATGTTTCAGAGATGGGACACAGATGGATAGGGACAGAATGTTTCAGAGATGGGACACAGATGGATAGGGACAGAATGTTTCAGAGATGGGACACAGATGGATAGGGACAGAATGTTTCAGAGATGGGACACAGATGGATAGGGACATAATGTTTCAGAGATGGGACACAGATGGCTAGGGACATAATGTTTCAGAGATGGGACACAGATGGATAGGGACAGAATGTTTCAGAGATGGGACACAGATGGATAGGGACAGAATGTTTCAGAGATGGGACACAGATGGATAGGGACATAATGTTTCAGAGATGGGACACAGATGGATAGGGACAGAATGTTTCAGAGATGGGATACAGATGGATAGGGACAGAATGTTTCAGAGATGGGACACAGATGGATAGGACAGAATGTTTCAGAGATGGGACACAGATGGATAGGGACAGAATGTTTCAGAGATGGGACACAGATGGTAGGGACAGAATGTTTCAGAGATGGGACACAGATGGATAGGGACAGAATGTTTCAGAGATGGGACACAGATGGTAGGGACAGAATGTTTCAGAGATGGGACACAGATGGATAGGGACAGAATGTTTCAGAGATGGGACACAGATGGATAGGGACAGAATGTTTCAGAGATGGGACACAGATGGATAAGGACAGAATGTTTCAGAGATGGGACACAGATGGATAGGGACAGAATGTTTCAGAGATGGGACACAGATGGCTAGGGACAGAATGTTTCAGAGATGGGACACAGATGGATAGGGACAGAATGTTTCAGAGATGGGACACAGATGGATAGGGACAGAATATTTCAGAGATGGGACACAGATGGATAGGGACAGAATGTTTCAGAGATGGGACACAGATGGATAGGGACAGAATGTTTCAGAGATGGGACACAGATGGCTAGGGACAGAATGTTTCAGAGATGGGACACAGATGGATAGGGACAGAATGTTTCAGAGATGGGACACAGATGGATAGGGACAGAATGTTTCAGAGATGGGACACAGATGGATAGGGACAGAATGTTTCAGAGATGGGACACAGATGGATAGGGACAGAATGTTTCAGAGATGGGACACAGATGGATAGGGACAGAATGTTTCAGAGATGGGACACAGATGGATAGGGACAGAATGTTTCAGAGATGGGACACAGATGGATAGGGACAGAATGTTTCAGAGATGGACACAGATGGGGGACAGAATGTTTCAGAGATGGGACACAGATGGATAGGGACAGAATGTTTCAGAGATGGGACACAGAGAGGAATTTTCAGAAGGACACAGATGATAGGGACAGAATGGTTTCAGGGACAGACAGAGATGGGACAGAATGTAGGACAGAAGTCAGAATGGGACACAGATGTAGACAGAATTTCAGAATGGGACAGATGGTAGGGACAAATGTTTCAGAGATGGGACAGATGTAGGACAGAATGTTTAGAAGGACAGATGGATAGGGACAGAAAGTTTCAGGATGGGACACAGATGGTAGGGACAGAATGTTTAGAGATGGGACAAAGAGGACAGAATGTTTCAGAGATGGACACAGATGATAGGACAGAATGTTTCAGAGATGGGACACAGATGATAGGGACAGAATGTTCAGAGATGGAAGAGAAGGGAAGAAATTTCGAGATGGACAAGAGCATAGGACAGAATTTAGAATGGACACAATGGTAGGGACAAATGTTTCAGAATGGACACAAGGATAGAAGAATTTTCAGGATGGGACACAGATGGATAGGGACAGAATGTTTCAGAGATGGGACAGATGGAATAGGGACAGAAGTTTCAGAGATGGGACAGGAAGAATGTAGAAGGGAAAGTTTAGAGATGGACAGATGTAGAGAGGAACAGATGATTTCAGAATGGACAAGATGGAGACAGAATGTAGGATGACACAATGTGGAAAGATTCAGAGGGACACAGATGGATAGGGACAGAATTTTCAGAGATGGGACACAGATGGATAGGGACAGAATGTTTCAGAGATGGGACACAGATGGATGGGACAAATGTTTCAAGATGGGACACAGATGATAGGGACAGAATGTTTCAGAGATGGGACACAGATGAAAGGACAAATTTTCAGAGATGGGACACAGATGGAAGGACAGAATGTTTCAGAGATGGGACAAGATGGATAGGGACAGAATGTTTCAGAGATGGGACACAGATGGATAGGGACAGAATGTTTCAAGATGGGACACAGATGGATGGGACAAATGTTTCAGAGATGGGACACAGATGGATAGGGACAGAATTTTCAGAGATGGACACAGATGGTAGGGACAGAATGTTTCAGAGATGGGACACAGATGGATAGGGACAGAATGTTTCAGATGGGACACAGATGGATAGGACAGAATGTTTCAGAGATGGGACACAGATGTAGGACAGAATGTTTCGAGATGGAACACAGATGGAAGGAGAATGTTTCAGAATGGGACACAGATGGATAGGGACAGAATGTTTCAGAGATGGACACAGAGGATAGGGACAGAATGTTTAGAGATGGGACACAGATGGTAGGGACAGAATGTTTCAGAGATGGGACACAGATAGTAGGACAAATTTCAGAATGGGACACAGATGGTGGGACAGAATGTTTAGAAGGACACAGATGGACAAATGTCAGAGTTGAAAGATGGAGAAGAAATGTTTCGAGATGGACAAGAGGATGGACAGAATTTAAGAATGGACACAGTATAAGGACAGAATGTTTCAAGATGGGAACAGATTAGAAGAACAAGATGGACAGATGTAGGACAAATTTAGAGATGGGACAAATGATGGAAGAATGTTTCAGAATGACACAGATGAAGAGACAAATTTAGGATGGACACAGATGTAGGACAGAATTTCAGAATGGGACACAGATGTAGAGAATGTTTCAGAGATGGACAAGATGAGGGACAAATTTTCAGAGATGGGAACAGATGATTCAGAGATGGGACACAGATGGATAGGGACAGAATGTTTCAGAGATGGGACACAGATGGATAGGGACAGAATGTTTCAGAGATGGGACACAGATGGATAGGGACAGAATGTTTCAGAGATGGGACACAGATGGATAGGGACAGAATGTTTCAGAGATGGGACACAGATGGATAGGGACAGAATGTTTCAGAGATGGACACAGATGGTAGGGACAGAATGTTTCAGAGATGGACACAGATGGATAGGGACAGAATGTTTCAGAGATGGGACACAGATGGATAGGGACAGAATGTTTCAGAGATGGGACACAGATGGATAGGGACAGAATGTTTCAGAGATGGGACACAGATGGATAGGGACAGAATGTTTCAGAGATGGGACACAGATGGATAGGGACAGAATGTTTCAGAGATGGGACACAGATGGATAGGGACAGAATGTTTCAGAGATGGGACACAGATGGATAGGGACAGAATGTTTCAGAGATGGGACACAGATGATAGGGACAGAATGTTTCAGAGATGGGACACAGATGGAAGGACAGAATGTTTCAGAAGATGGACACAGATGGATAGGGACAGAATGTTTCAGAGATGGGACACAGATGGATAGGACAGAATGTTTCAGAGATGGGACACAGATGGATAAGGACAGAATATTTCAGAGATGGGACACAAATGGATAGGGACAGAATTTTCAGAGATGGGACACAGATGGATAGGGACAGAATGTTTCAGAAAATGGGACACAGATGGAATGGACAGAATGTTTCAGAGATGGGACACAGATGGATAGGGACAGAATATTTCAGAGATAGGACACAGATGGATAGGACAGAATGTTTCAGAGATGGGACACAGATGGATAGGACAGAATGTTTCAGAGATGGGACACAGATGGTAGGGACAGAATGTTTCAGAGATGGGACACAGATGGATAGGACAGAATGTTTCAGAGATGGGACACAGATGGAATAGGGACAGAATGTTTCAGAATGGGACACAGATGGATAGGGACAGAATGTTTCAGAATGGACACAGATGATAGGGACAGAATGTTTCAGAGATGGACACAGATGATAGACAGAGGAAGCAGAATGATTTCAGAGATGGACACAGATGGATAGGGACAGAATGTTTCAGAGATGGACACAGATGGATAGGGACAGAATGTTTCAGAGATGGGACACAGATGGATAGGGACAGAATGTTTCAGAGATAGGACACAGATGGATAGGGACAGAATGTTTCAGAGATGGGACACAGATGGATAGGGACAGAATGTTTCAGAGATGGGACACAGATGGATAGGGACAGAATGTTTCAGAGATGGGGCACAGATGGATAGGGACAGAATGTTTCAGAGATGGGACACAGATGGTAGGGACAGAATGTTTCAGAGATGGGACACAGATGGATAGGGACAGAATGTTCGAGATGGGGCACAGATGGATAGGGACAGAAATGTTTCAGAGATGGGCACAGATGGATAGGGGCAGAATGTTTCAGAGATGGGACACAGATGGATAGGGGCAGAATGTTTCAGAGATGGGACACAGATGGATAGGACAGAATGTTTCAGAGATGGGACACAGATGGATAGGGACAGAATGTTTCAGAGATGGGACACAGATGGATAGGGGCAGAAATGTTTCAGAGATGGGACACAGATGGATAGGGACAGAATGTTTCAGAGATGGGACACAGATGGATAGGGACAGAATGTTTCAGAGATGGGACACAGATGGATAGGGACAGAATGTTTCAGAGATGGGACACAGATGGATAGGGACAGAATGTTTCAGAGATGGGACACAGATGGATAGGGACAGAATGTTTCAGAGATGGACACAGATGGATAGGACAGAATGTTTCAGAGATGGGACACAGATGGATAGGGACAGAATGTTTCAGAGATGGGACACAGATGGATAGGGACAGAATGTTTCAGAGATGGGACACAGATGGATAGGGACAGAATGTTTCAGAGATGGGACACAGATGGATAGGGACAGAAATGTTTCAGAGATGGGACACAGATGGATAGGACAGAATGTTTCAGAGATGGGACACAGATGGATAGGACAGAATGTTTCAAGATGGACACAGATGGATAGGGACAGAAATGTTTCAGAGATAGGACACAGATGGATAGGGACAGAATGTTTCAGAGATGGACACAGATGGATAAGGACAGAATGTTTCAGAGATGGGACACAGATGGATAGGACAGAATGTTTCAGAGATGGACACAGATGAATAGGGGCAGAATGTTTCAGAGATGGGACACAGATGGATAGGGACAGAATGTTTCAGAGATGGGACACAGATGATAGGACAGAATGTTTCAGAGATGGACACAGATGGTAGGACAGAATGTTTCAGAGGGACACAATGGATAGGACAGAATGTTCAGAGATGGACACAGATGGATAGGACAGAATGTTTCAGAGATGGGACACAGATGGATAGGACAGAATTTTCAGAGATGGGACACAGATGGTAGGGACAGAATGTTCAGAGATGGACACAGATGGATAGGGACAGAATGTTCAGAGATGGACACAGATGGATAGGACAGAATGTTTCAGAGATGGACACAGATGGATAGGACAGAATGTTCAGAGATGGACACAGATGTAGGACAGAATTTTCAGAGATGGGACACAGATGGATAGGGACAGAATGTTCAGAGATGGGACACAGATGGATAGGGACAGAATGTTTCAGAGATGGACACAGATGGTGGACAGAATGTTTCAGAGATGGACACAGATGGAGGGACAGAAGTTTCAGAGATGGACACAGAGGAGGGACAGAATGTTTCAGAATGGGACACAGATGGTAGGACAGAATTTTCAAGAGGACACAGATGGATAGGGACAGAATGTTTCAGAGATGGGACACAGATGGATAGGGACAGAATGTTTCAGAATGGGACACAGATGGATAGGGACAGAATGTTTCAGAGATGGGACACAGATGGATAGGGACAGAATTTCAGAGATGGGACACAGATGGATAGGACAGAATGTTTCAGAGATGGACAAGATGGTAGGACAGAAGTTTCTGGACACAGATGTAGGACAGAATTTAGATGGGACACATGGATGGACAGAATTTTCAGAGAGGGACACAAGGATAGGACAAAGTCAGAGATGGACAAAGATAGGAGAATGTCAGAGATGGGACACAGATGGATAGGGACAGAATGTTTCAGAGATGGGACACAGATGGATAGGGACAGAATGTTTCAGAGATGGGACACAGATGGATAGGGACAGAATGTTTCAGAGATGGGACACAGATGGAAGGGACAGAATGTTTAGAGATGGGACACAGATGGATAGGGACAGAATGTTTCAGAGATGGCACACAGAATGGATCCAGGGACAGAATGTTCAGAGATGGGACACAGATGGATAGGGACAGAATGTTTCAGAGATGGGACACAGATGGATAGGACAGAATGTTTCAGAGATGGGACACAGATGGATAGGGACAGAATGTTTCAGAGATGGGACACAGATGGATAGGACAGAATGTTTCAGATGGGACACAGATGGATAGGGACAGAATGTTTCAGAGATGGGACACAGATGGATAGGACAGAATGTTTCAGAGATGGGACACAGATGGATAGGGACAGAATGTTTCAGAGATGGGACACAGATGGATAGGACAGAATGTTTCAGAGATGGGACACAGATGGATAGGACAGAATGTTTCAGAGATGGGACACAGATGGAATGGGACAGAATGTTTCAGAATGGGACACAGATGGATAGGGACAAATGTTTCAGAGATGGGACACAGATGGATAGGACAGAATGTTTCAGAGATGGGACACAGATGGATAGGACAGAATGTTTCAGAGATGGACACGAATGATAGAGGACAGAATATTTCAGAGATGGACACAGATGGATAGGACAGAATTTTCAGAATGGACACAGATGATAGGACAGAATGTTTCAGAGATGGGACACAATGGATAAGGACAGAAATGTTTCAGAGATGAGACACAGATGGATAGGACAGAATGTTTCAGAATGGGACACAGATGATAGGACAGAATGTTTCAGAGATGGACACAGATGGAATAGGACAGAATTTTCAGAGATGGGACACAGATGGATAGGACAGAAATTTTCAGAGATGGACACAGATAATAGGGACAGAATGTTTCAGAGATGGGACACAGATGATAGGAGAGATGGGACACAGATGGATAGGGACAGAATGTTTCAGAGATGGGACACAGATGGATAGGGACAGAATGTTTCAGAGATGGGACACAGATGGATAGGGACAGAATGTTTCAGAGATGGGACACAGATGGATAGGGACAGAATGTTTCAGAGATGGGACACAGATGGATAGGGACAGAATGTTTCAGAGATGGGACACAGATGGCTAGGGACAGAATGTTTCAGAGATGGGACACAGATGGATAGGGACAGAATGTTTCAGAGATGGGACACAGATGGCTAGGGACAGAATGTTTCAGAGATGGGACACAGATGGCTAGGGACAGAATGTTTCAGAGATGGGACACAGATGGATAGGGACAGAATGTTTCAGAGATGGGACACAGATGGCTAGGGACAGAATGTTTCAGAGATGGGACACAGATGGATAGGGACAGAATGTTTCAGAGATGGGACACAGATGGCTAGGGACAGAATGTTTCAGAGATGGGACACAGCAACAAGGGGTCACAACTGAAAGTTGAAAACTAAAATGAGTCACAGAGATGTTAGGAAATGTGTCTTCAGCCTTAAAGATGTAAGTGGAACAATCTGGAGAGTGAAGTGGTAGAGGCGGGATTCATACATGGTTTTAAGAAGAGGTACGACAAGGCTCTTGAACCCGGGAGAGTGTAGACCTAGTAGCGACCTGCGAAGGATTGGGTCCAGGAGCTGTGAATCGACCCTTGCAACTACATATAGGTAAGTACACATACACACACACACTCAGGTATTCATATTCCACTACCACACATATACACTTTCACACAAACAACTATGCTTCTGAAGAGGTGTGACTGACCAATAGGCAACATTTTGAATTAATGGGAGGAATCTGAATGTGGACCTGTTATGAGTGGTGTTCCACAGGGGTTAGTGTTGGTACCCTTGTTGTTCACAGTATAAACGACATTATGTATATGAATGGTATTCAATACCAACAAGATGAAGGATTAGAAACATGTACAACATCTAGGTATCTTTTTTGTAGACGTTTCGCTAACTATTGGCTTTATCAATACAAATTCAAGGACATAATGTGAAGAATGTATAGGCATGCCTAGGCATGCTAGTGGCCTTCTTTGTAATGAATATTTTATAATATATAACCCACACATTGTAAGCTTTGTAAGGGAATAAACATTTTCATCTTCATATATATATACAAAAGATAAGATAATTAGTGAAATAAAGATAATGTAATTAGTCCATAAACCTTGGAGAAAAGGTCTTTGAGGAGGTGAGTCCCTCAGCCTGGAGAAGAGTTCAGCTGGTGAAGAGTACCCTAGTGTTGAAGAATCTGAATCACAGACAGTACTGAATCACAGACAGTACTGAATCACAGACAGTACTGAATCACAGACAGTACTGAATCACAGACAGTACTGAATCACAGACAGTACTGAATCACAGACAGTACTGAATACAGACAGTACTGAATCACAGACAGTACTGAATCACAGACAGTACTGAATCACAGACAGTACTGAATCACAGACAGTACTGAATCACAGACAGTACTGAATCACAGACAGTACTGAATCACAGACAGTACTGAATCACAGACAGTACTGAATCACAGACAGTACTGAATCACAGACAGTACTGAATCACAGACAGTACTGAATCACAGACAGTACTGAATCACAGACAGTACTGAATCACAGACAGTACTGAATCACAGACAGTACTGAATCACAGACAGTACTGAATCACAGACAGTACTGAATCACAGACAGTACTGAATCACAGACAGTACTGAATCACAGACAGTACTGAATCACAGACAGTACTGAATCACAGACAGTACTGAATCACAGACAGTACTGAATCACAGACAGTACTGAATCACAGACAGTACTGAATCACAGACAGTACTGAATCACAGACAGTACTGCCTGTGCTTCAAGACTACGCTGCTCTTCAACTCCAAGGTTGATTATTACCTCAAGTTCTGTATACAGTTCTACATTCTTCATATTATGTTCTTGAATGTGTATTGATAAAGCCACTTTATGGCAAAACGTCTACAAGTTAGGTTAGGTTAGGTTAGCTCCATGGTCTGAACACGTGTTGACCTGTGCACCTAACAGTAGACAGGTACCTGGGTGTTGGTGGACTGTTGTAGGTGGCATCCTGGGGGAAGAGCTAAAGACAACAATGGAGAACAAGAAACACTGCAAGAAGTCTACTGTGTGGGCGAAACATTTCATCAATAAAGATACCTAACTGTTGTACCTGTGTCTTAATCATCATGAGTCAGTAGGCCTACTGCAGTGCTCCTACCTTATGTTCTCACTGTATTTATCATTACTAACTGCTATTTTAGAGAGAGAACTGATGTAGGTAACAGTTCATAGCTTGTAAACAATATATATATATATATATATATATATATATATATATATATATATATATATATATATATATATATACTACTACTACTACTATACAGAAAGCCGCTTGTTATGCTGAGCATTTCGGGTAAATTAGTTCAGTGTCCCACACCAGTCGACTAACACCCAGGTACCCACTTTACTGATGGGTTAATTAACATAGACAACCGGTGTAAAGAGACACGCCCAATGTTTCTACCCTCGCTGGGAATCGAACGCAGACCCTCGTCGTGTGACGCGAGAGCTTAAGCCACCAGACCACGGGGTAGGTACCTTAACCTGACCTTGTAAAACCCTGCGTAAGAGAGAGAAAGAGCGAGAAACAAAACAATTTCTCACCACCTCTTGCCAACAAGAAATAAAACAATATAATAAAAGTAAGAGAAGGAGTAAAAATATCTGACTTCCTTGGCGGTGGCGCCGACAATTTCCACCTCACTAGCAACTATTTTTGTCAACATTTTCATTGTTTTTTTTATGAATAAATTCTCCAAAGTACCACCTATTGAACACAATATAATAAAGGAATATGAAGTCCCGAATCTTCAATATTTTTTTTTTTTATATATATACGTATATGTTGAGAGCGGCTTACCAAGCAGCGTTCATCTCCCGGGCTTAAGTGTTCGGATCCGTACCTGAAGTGCGGCAGCACGATGTTTTCATATTCATCTGTTGATATATCTGAGATGAGCTGCAGAATCGGCTGCAAGACTGCGGCAAGAACCTCCTGTGTTCGCATCTCCTGCTGCAGAGACGGCCACACGTGAAGGAACCACAGTTTCTGAGGGGATGAGACAAAAAAAAAAAAAGATGAAGCCCAAGTCAGTATTATGGGAATCGGAGGAGTGGAGGTTGAAAAGGTGGAGTGTACACGGAACACTGTTGCTCGCAGCCTCACCTGAAAAGGTGGAGGAAAACGAAGGGAAAAAAAATGTACTTGTATTAAATTTTAAGAAAGTAATAACTTCCACCTTGAAAAGAAGAAATTTATAAAAATATAAAGGTGAGGAGAAGAAATAAACTGAAGTCAAAACTTCAGCCATATATATATATATATATATATATATATATATATATATATATATATATATATATATATATATATATATATATATATATAATAGCACTAGGCCTTTCGTGTTGCAATCAACACATCACCAGGAGCCTGGATTTCTATTTCTGCAACACTGCTAGCTCCTGATGATGTGTTGACTGCAACACGAAAGGCCTAGAGCTATCAATAAACTTCTCCCTGTGGTTAAAGCCTGGGAGGTGAGGTGTTTTAGTATTAACCATCATGAGAGGCTAGGTCAGTCGGGGTTACCTGGACACAAAGAATTGCGTGTAAATGGACACGGCAATATTTCTGTTTCTTCAAGAGATGTACAAGTGAGAGCAACAGCAGCAGCTGGCAACAACAGCAGCAGCTGGCAACAACAGCAGCAGCTGGCAACAACAGCAGCAGCTGGCAACAACAGCAGCAGCTGGCAACAACAGCAGCAGCTGGCAGCAGGTAGGTCACCTCTCACTACAACAATCAACACAACGTATACATTGTTGAACTACGTATCTTGTTATTGCTTAATTTCCTTTTTGCTACGAATTCCAACTGTTGATTGTTGTCACCCTCCGTTGCTAGACTGTTGCAATACACAAATAACCCGCACACACAGGAGTCACCGCCTCACCACTACGTTACGCTCCACTTGGACCATTCACAAAGTCAGTGTAACTTTGTAAATGGTCCAAGTGGAGCAACGTCGTGTGTGAGGGTTATTTGTGTATCGTGTTGCAGCGGGAGAAACGTTCAACAGGTGGCATCCACAGCAGCTAGACTAGAGGAGGGACGAGGGGAGGGGAGGGACGGGGGAGGGGAGGGACGGGGTGGGGGAGGGGAGGGGTGCAAAATGTTGACACCGCAAAGGTTAATATGAAAACATACACCTTCGATATACCTTTGATGAGTTCCGAGTCTTTCTACGCCCGGAGCCCGGTCATGGGCCAGGCTCGTCTGGTGTTAGCCTGGGCAACCAGGTTGTTGCTGCTAGAGGCCCAATACCCCACATATCCATCACAGCCTGGTTTATCTGGCACCTGGTGAAGATGCTTCTCCTGTTTCCTCTTGAAGACTTCTTTACAAGTGTGAGGCCCAGAGCTAGTTACAAGTGTGAGGCCCAGAGGTAGTTACAACTGTGAGGCCCAGAGCTAGTTACAAGTGTGAGGCCCAGAGCTAGTTACAACTGTGAGGCCCAGAGGTAGTTACAACTGTGAGGCCCAGAGCTAGTTACAAGTGTGAGGCCCAGAGCTAGTTACAAGTGTGAGGCCCAGAGCTAGTTACAAGTGTGAGGCCCAGAGCTAGTTACAAGTGTGAGGCCCAGAGCTAGTTACAACTGTGAAGCCCAGAGCTAGTTACAAGTGTGAGGCCCAGAGCTAGTTACAAGTGTGAGGCCCAGAGCTAGTTACAAGTGTGAGGCCCAGAGCTAGTTACAACTGTGAAGCCCAGAGCTAGTTACAAGTGTGAGGCCCAGAGCTAGTTACAAGTGTGAGGCCCAGAGGTAGTTACAACTGTGAGGCCCAGAGGTAGTTACAACTGTGAGGCCCAGAGCTAGTTACAAGTGTGAGGCCCAGAGCTAGTTACAACTGTGAGGCCCAGAGCTAGTTACAAGTGTGAGGCCCAGAGCTAGTTACAAGTGTGAGGCCCAGAGCTAGTTACAACTGTGAAGCCCAGAGCTAGTTACAAGTGTGAGGCCCAGAGCTAGTTACAACTGTGAGGCCCAGAGCTAGTTACAACTGTGAGGCCCAGAGCTAGTTCAAGTAGCGAGAGTGTGAGGCCCAGAGCTAGTTACAAGTGTGAGGCCCAGAGCTAGTTACAAGTGTGAGGCCCAGAGCTAGTTACAATGTGAGGCCCAGAGCTAGTTACAACTGTGAGGCCCAGAGCTAGTTACAAGTGTGAGGCCCAGAGCTAGTTACAACTGTGAGGCCCAGAGCTAGTTACAAGTGTGAGGCCCAGAGCTAGTTACAACTGTGAGGCCCAGAGCTAGTTACAAGTGTGAGGCCCAGAGCTAGTTACAACTGTGAGGCCCAGAGCTAGTTACAAGTGTGAGGCCCAGAGCTGGTGACAAAGTTGATCCTCGTCTCTAAGTATAGTTGTCACAGCTTCCTTAACAACAGAGCTAAGAGGTAATGTTAGGTAAGACGTTTAAGTGAGGTGAAGTAGGTAACAGTTCTTACCTTGTAAACAATGGTGACAACTCTTTAACACTATAAAAAAACATGGAACCCAGGTAACATAAAACCTTTACGAACTAACATACACACAGTCAACAAAGTGAGTCATCACAAATATGAAAATAGAAACTGATAAAATTACATAATAATAACAATAATAATAATAATTTCATGGCAATTAGTCAGTATATGCATTAAAGTTGTTGTACAGACAAGGGTAACATGGCCTGTCAACGTTGTTACCCTAACGATACACCCATCATTAACCAGCTAATATATATATATATATATATATATATATATATATATATATATATATATATATATATATAATATAAAATAATAATAACGGTATACAGTCATACGTGCAATACAATCATCGGAGTTAATGATCAGTAAGGTAATCGTGTCAAAATCACAGGAACGCAATGTTGCAAATAAACCACGGAAGGTAGAAATACGTTCACAAGGATTTTTAGCAAACTACAAACATCGTAGGTTGACATATTTACACAAATTAACAAAGAAGGTCAATAAATTATTTGCACAAGAATTTCACAAATTTACAAAACTGAATTATTATTTTGAGACAAAATTTACACAATATTCTACAGTAAATACTGAATTTACAAACCTTGAGACAAAGGCATGTGAATTTTTGGTAAATGACTGTGTAAATCTGGCAAAGGCTGAATATGAGACTTGAAAGGCTGGGTGAGAGAGGAAAGGCTGGGTGAGAGAGGAAAGGCTGGGTGAGAGAGGAAAGGCTGGGTGAGAGAGGAAAGGCTGGGTGAGAGAATAAAGGCTGGGCAAGAGAATAAAGGCTGGGCAAGAGAATAAAGGCTGGGCAAGAGAATAAAGGCTGGGCAAGAGAATAAAAGGCTGGGCAAGAGAATAAAGGCTGGGCAAGAGAATAAAGGCTGGGCAAGAGAATAAAGGCTGGGCAAGAGAATAAAGGCTGGGCAAGAGAATAAAGGCTGGGCAAGAGAATAAAGGCTGGGCAAGAGAATAAAGGCTGGGCAAGAGAATAAAGGCTGGGCAAGAGAATAAAGGCTGGGCAAGAGAATAAAGGCTGAGCAAGAGAATAAAGGCTGGGCAAGAGAATAAAGGCTGGGCAAGAGAATAAAGGCTGAGCAAGAGAATAAAGGCTGGGCAAGAGAATAAAGGCTGGGCAAGAGAATAAAGGCTGAGCAAGAGAATAAAGGCTGAGCAAGAGAATAAAGGCTGGGCAAGAGAATAAAGGCTGGGCAAGAGAATAAAGGCTGAGCAAGAGAATAAAGGCTGGGCAAGAGAATAAATGCTGGGCAAGAGAATAATGGCTGGGCAAGAGAATAAAGGCTGGGCAAGAGAATAAAGGCTGAGCAAGAGAATAAAGGCTGGGCAAGAGAATAAAGGCTGGGCAAGAGAATAAAGGCTGAGCAAGAGAATAAAGGCTGAGCAAGAGAATAAAGGCTGAGCAAGAGAATAAAGGCTGGGCAAGAGAATAAAGGCTGGGCAAGAGAATAAAGGCTGAGCAAGAGAATAAAGGCTGAGCAAGAGAATAAAGGCTGGGCAAGAGAATAAAGGCTGAGCAAGAGAATAAAGGCTGAGCAAGAGAATAAAGGCTGGGCAAGAGAATAAAGGCTGAGCAAGAGAATAAAGGCTGGGCAAGAGAATAAAGGCTGGGCAAGAGAATAAAGGCTGGGCAAGAGAATAAAGGCTGGGCAAGAGAATAAAGGCTGGACAAGAGAAGAAAGACTGGGTGAGATAATAAAGGCTGGGCAAGAGAATAAAGGCTGGGCAAGAGAATAAAGGCTGGGCAAGAGAATAAATGCTGGGCAAGAGAATAAAGGCTGGGCAAGAGAATAAAGGCTGGGCAAGAGAATAAAGGCTGGGCAAGAGAATAAAGGCTGGGCAAGAGAAGAAAGACTGGGTGAGATAATAAAGGCTGAGCAAGAGAATAAAGGCTGGGCAAGAGAATAAAGGCTGGGCAAGAGAATAAAGGCTGAGCAAGAGAATAAAGGCTGAGCAAGAGAATAAAGGCTGAGCAAGAGAATAAAGGCTGAGCAAGAGAATAAAGGCTGGGCAAGAGAATAAAGGCTGAGCAAGAGAATAAAGGCTGAGCAAGAGAATAAAGGCTGAGCAAGAGAATAAAGGCTGGGCAAGAGAATAAAGGCTGGGCAAGAGAGGAAGGAAAAGGAATATTAAGTGTCAAATATAAAACTATCTTCACATTAAAAGATCTCTCTACTCGTCACTTAAGAGGATATTCACACAATCTCTCTGTGATTCTTTAACATCACTTGTACTCTCTCGTCTCTCTTCTCTCTCTCTCTCTCTCTCTCTCTCTCTCTGCTCTCTCTCCTCTCTCTCTCTCTCTCTCTCTCTCTCTCTCTCTCTCTCTCTCTCTCTCTCTCTCTCTCTCTCAAGGTTCTCAATGTACCACTGAATACATGGTGTGGATAAATCTGCGCTCAAGAGAAACAAATCACGTGGGTTTAGCGCCTAACAGATTATTATTATTATTATTAATATAATATATATATATAATATTGCTCGGGGAAATATTGCTTGAAGTCACGTCTATAGAGAAGCGTTAAACGCATAGGGGTCCGTGTAGAACCTGGAGGGAGAGGAAGAAGCTGTTAAGTTTGATCCTAGGAAGAGGATGGGTAGCTCCGCTACCCTGGATCAAGAGTTCCTTACCAGCATTAAGGAAAAATTTTGAAGGATATCCCTCCTTCCTCCTTCCCTCCCCAGTCCCTCCTCCCTCCCTCTCCATTCTTCCCCCTTTCTCTTTATCCCTGTATTGGTTACCATAACATTACTTGAAGAAAGTAACACTAGCAGCACCAGCAACAACAGTAACACTAGCAGCACCAGCAGCAACAGTAACACTAGCAGCACCAGCAGCAACAGTAACACTAGCAGCACCAGCAACAACAGTAACACTAGCAGCACCAGCAGCAACAGTAACACTAGCAGCACCAGCAACAACAGTAACACTAGCAGCACCAGCAGCAACAGTAACACTAGCAGCACCAGCAGCAACAGTAACACTAGCAGCACCAGCAACAACAGTAACACTAGCAGCACCAGCAGCAACAGTAACACTAGCAGCACCAGCAGCAACAGTAACACTAGCAGCAACAGTAACACTAGCAGTAACACCAGCAGCAACAGTAACACTAGCAGCAACAGTAACACTAGCAGCACCAGCAGCAACAGTAACACTAGCAGCACCAGCAGCAACAGTAACACTAGCAGCAACAGTAACACTAGCAGCACCAGCAGCAACAGTAACACTAGCAGTAACACTAGCAGCAACAGTAACACTAGCAGCACCAGCAGCAACAGTAACACTAGCAGCAACAGTAACACTAGCAGTAACACCAGCAGCAACAGACTCCAACAAACACTTACCCACTAACACCACACACACAACACTTACAAACACCTGCAAAGTCCCCCCCCCCACATCAAGTACTCCTGCAACAAATGCAACAACCAAAACCCTCGTGCAACTTGCAACAACCCTGGCAGCACCCACCACCACATTACCGTCAACCTCTGCCCCTTCTTACCCTCTTTTCTTTTACTTATCTTCACTTCACCTTTCTCTCGGCTTCTTGCAGAAAAAAATCACTGAAACAATATATATATATATATATATATATATATATATATATATATATATATATATATATATATATATATATATATATATATGTATGGTTAAAAATTTTGAGTTTGTCGTTCTGAAGATTTTTTCTCTTTCTCTCTCTTGTGTTTTATTACTGTCTTGCATTCTGGTTGTCTTATCATCTGCTGTATCTTCTACCCATCTACCTTACAATGTGCCATCTGTACGCTACAGAATGCTACCTGCAATCATCCACTGTCTCCATTCCTCTCTCTCTCTCTCTCTCTTCTCTCTCTCTCTCTCTCTCTCTCTCTCTCTCTCTCTCTCTCTCTCTCTCTCTCTCTCTCTCTCAGAACAAGATCATAAATGTGTCCATTAACTAAGCCTCCCTCTCAAAAAATATGAGATTTATATTAAACAGCAAATTTGAATTCAGTGAATATTTACCCAGGAGAAAATGCAATTAATAATTGATCAATTGCCATCGTTACCACTACCTCCTCCTCCTCCTCCTCCTCCTCCTCCTCCTCCTACTCCTCCTCCTCCTACTCCTCCTCCTCCTCCTTCTCCTGCTGCAGCAGGAGCACCTTTTATTTATATTTCTTTATATTTCGCTCTATCTTTATCCTCTTCCAGTACCTCTCCTTCAATCATTCCTTCAGCATAACTACTGTACTACTACTATTACTACTACTATTACTACTACCACCATTACTATTACTATACTACCACCACAATTACTACTACTAATTCTACTACTACTACTATTACTACTACCATTACTACTACTATATTACCACCACAATTACTACTACTAATTCTACTACTACTACTTCTACTTCTACTACTACCACTACTACTATTGCTACCACTACTACTATTGCTACCACTACTACTATTGCTACAACTACTACTATTGCTACAACTATTATTCTAATGCTTCGTCTATTACCACTTTCATTTACCTTATCTTCGCTTTCCCCTGTTCCTCGTTCCACAGTTACTGTGTTATCTTGTTCTTCCCTTTGTTCTGTCACTGTCTCTCCCATTCATCACAGTTATTCAACTTTCTCTCACTTCTCATCTTCCACTTATTTTTTCCCTCGTGTGCCCTCTGCCCTCATTCCTTGACCGTAATTCCTTTTATCATATTCCCCTCCTTCCCCTCTCTCTTTAACGCACACGCACACACACACACAGGTTCAATTCTCAGTGGGCAGAACTCAGTGTTCAAACACCAACTGACTACACGCCTGTGCTAATGACAGTGCCTAGGACAATGAGTAACTAACAGGTCTGATAAAGCTCATGGGCTACATGAAGGCGGCTAGGCTGGCTCACCTGCAACCACAACTGGTGAGTCAACACAGGTCAAGTAGTTCATCTTACTAATTAGGTGGTTCACTGAACAAGCGTAACTAAGGTCAATTAGTGAAAGAGGCCACAGCCAGTTGTAAAAGGGGAAAGGGGAGGGAGGAGGGAGGGATAGGTGAGGAGTAAGGAGAAGCGTTAAAGAGGATAATTTTTTAGGATTAAAGAATAAAACCCCAACACACACACACACGCACACACACACACACACACACACACACACACACACACACACACACACTAGGCCAGAACGACCTCCTCTGACTCTACTTAACCAACAAAATATTAGTATATTAAAAAAAACAGCGATAAACCCATATGGTCAGTAAGGGCTCAGCAACTGCCAAAGTAACACAGAAAAAAATGTAAATGGTGACTAACCAGAATTTGTGTTTTGACTGACAAAACTCTTAAAGGTATTATTATTATTAAAAGACCCACGCGGGGGCGTTGAACCGGGTCGCTGGGGCGTTGAACAGGGTCGCTGGGGCGTTGAACCGGGTCGCTGGGGCGTTGAACCGGGTCGCGGGGGCGTTGAACCGGGTCGCGGGGGCGTTGAACCGGGCCGCGGGGGCGTTGAACCAGGCCGCGGGGGCGTTGAACCGGGTCGCGGGGGGCGTTGAACCGGGCCGCGGGGGCGTTGAACCGGGCCGCGGGGGCGTTGAACTGGGCCCCGGGGCGTTGAACCGGGCCGCAGAGGCGTTGAACCGGGTCGCGGGGGCGTTGAACCGGGTCGCAGAGGCGTTGAACCGGGTCGCGGGGGCGTTGACCCCCGGAACCCTCTCCAGGTATACTCCAGGTATCCAGGTATTAGAAAAAATAAAAATCCCCCATAAATCCACTAGACTCGCCACTGAAATATAAATCCCCCGCGCCAGCACACCCAGTAATCCCTCTCATAGGCAGGATTTTCCACACATTTATAGGCTGTAATCCATCAAACCGGAAATTCTACCTTTACAAATGATAATTTTGAGAGGATTAAAAAAAAAATAATAGACTTCGAAAAAGAAAAATTATTAGGATTTTCGAGAATTATCATTAATTGCAGCGCTAAACCCTTGCGTGTGACCCAGCTGAGGGCCTGACTAGTGCAGGCTCGACCCTCCGTCCACAAATCACAACCACCACTTACTGTTATATATATATATATATATATATATATATATATATATATATATATTATATTTTTTTTTTTTTAACACATCGGCCGATTCCCACCAAGGCAGGTGGCCCGAAAAGAAAAACTTTCATCATCATTCACTCCATCACTGTCTTGCCAGAAGGGTGCTTTACACTACAGTTATAAAACTGCAACATTAACACCCCTCCTTCAGAGTGCCGGCACTGTACTTCCCATCTCCAGAACTCAAGTCCGGCCTGCCGGTTTCCTGAATCCCTTCATAAATGTTACTTTGCTCACACTCCAACAGCACGTCAAGTATTAAAACCATATGCCTCCATTCACTCCTATCAAATACGCTCACACATGCTTGCTGGAAGTCCAAGCCCCTCGCACACAAAACTTCCTTTACCCCTCCTCCAACCTTTCCTAGGCCGACCCCTTCCCGCCTTCCCTCCACTACAGATTTATACACTCTCGAAGTCACTCTGTCTCGTTCCATTCTCTCTACATGTCCAAACCACCTCAACAACCCCTCCTCAGCTCTCTGGACAATCGTTTTGTTGATCCCGCACCTCCTCCTAATTTCCAAACACCGAATTCTCTGCATTATATTCACACCACACATTGACCTCAGACATGACATCTCCACTGCCTCCAGCCTTCTCCTCGTTGCAACATTCATCACCCATGCTTCACACCCATATAAGAGCGTTGGTATAACTATACTCTCATACATTCCCCTCTTTACTTCCATGGACAAGGTTCTTTGTCTCCACAGACTCCGAAGTGCTCCACTCACCCTTTTCCCTCATCAATTCTATGATTCACCTCATCCTTCATAGACCCATCCGCCGACATGTCCACTCCCAAATATCTGAATACATTCACCTCCTCCATACTCTCTCCCTCCAATCTGATATCCAATCTTTCGTCACCTATTCTTTTTGTTATCCTCATCACCTTACTCTTTCCTATATTCACTTTCAATTTTCTTCTTTTACACACCCTACCAAATTCATCCACCAACCTCTGCAGCTTCTCTTCAGAATCTCCCAAAAGCACAGTGTCATCAGCAAAAAGCAACTGTGACAACTCCCACTTTGTATTTGCTTCTTTATCTTTTAGCCCAACACCTCTTGCCAAGACCCTCGCATTCACTTCTCTTACAACCCCATCTATAAATATATTGAACAACCACGGTGACATCACACATCCTTGTCTAAGGCCCACTTTTACTGGGAAATAGTCCCTTCCCTCCTACACACTCTAACCTGAGCCTCACTATCCTCATAAAAACTCTTCACTGCTTTCAGTAACCTTCCTCCTATTCCATACACCTGCAACATCTGCCACATTGCCCCCTATCTACCCTATCATACGCCTTTTCCAAATCCATAAATGCCACAAAAACATCTTTACCCTTATCCAAATACTGTTCACCTATATGTTTCACTGTAAACACTTGGTCTACACACCCCTACCTTTCCTAAAGCCCCTTGTTCATCTGCTATCCTGCTTTCTGTTTTACTCTTAATTCTTTCAATAATAACTCTACCATACACTTTACCAGGTACACTCAACAGACTTATTCCCCTATAATTTTTGCACTCTCTTTTGTCCCTTTGCCTTTATACAAAGGAACAATACACGCTCTCTGCCAATCCCTAGGTACCTTACCCTCTTCCATACATTTATTAAATAATAGCACCAACCACTCCAAAATTATATCCCCACCTGCTTTTAACATTTCTATCTTTATCCCATCAATCCCAGCTGCCTTACCCCTTTCATTCTACCCACTGCCTCACGAACTTCCCTACACCCACAACTGGCTCTTCCACACTCCTACAAGATGTTATTCCTCCTTGCCCTACACACGAAATCACAGCTTCCTGTCTTCATCAACATTTAACAAATCCTCAAAAAATATATATATATAAAATATATATATACATATATATATATAATATATATATATATATATATATATATATATATATATATATATATATATATATATATATATATATATATATATATATATATATATATATATATATATATATATATATATATATATATAACCACAACGGAACAAGAGGAAGACTGGTAATAACAACAGTAATAACAAACAGGGAACGGAAGAGAGAGAGAGAGACAACAGTCACAGCAACAACAGAATCATCATTCCACCTCTTCCACAATAACAGGAAACCCCCACCTCCCTCCCCTCCCCTCCACCGTTAATCCCTCCTCCGTAAAACGCCGTTGAGTTAAAAGCCAAATAAATCCCTTTTCCCCCCAGGGAAGGGGGATTGAAAGCCCCATTCCCCCTGCCTCCCCCTCCCGGTGAAAGCTGACTAATTCAGTCAGTGCTGACATCTGACTGAACGTCAGCCAGGATGAGTGAGTCGATGAGTCATTTTTGCAACATTTACTCATTACTGAGTGTCTGTACTCATCATTACTGTCTGTACTTATTATTACTGAGTGTCTGTACTCATCATTACTGTCTGTACTTATTATTACTGAGTGGCTGTACTCATCATTACTGTCTGCACTTATTATTACTAAGTGGCTGTACTCATCATTACTGTCTGTACTCATTATTACTGAGTGTCTGTACTCATTATTACTGAGTGGCTGTACTCATTATTACTGAGTGGCTGTACTCATTATTATTGAGTGTCTGTACTCATTATTACTGAGTGTCTGTACTCATTATTACTGAGTGGCTGTACTCATAGCTTCTGAGTGTATGTACTCAGGATCATCCCTGAGTGTGTGTTGATTACAGTCACAGCTGAGGACAGAGAGAGACGGTGACTGGGACACCTGGATGTCCAGCTAAGGTAACAGAACATACTGGAGGTAACAGAACACACTGGAGGTAACAGAACATACTGGAGGTAACAGAACACACTGGAGGTAACAGAACACACTGGAGGTAACAGAACACACTGGAGGTAACAGACCACACTGGAGGTAACAGAACACACTGGAGGTAACAGAACACACTGGAGGTAACAGAACACACTGGAGGTAACAGAACATACTGGAGGTAACAGAACAAACTGGAGGTAACAGAACATACTGGAGGTAACAGAACACACTGGAGGTAACAGAACACACTGGAGGTAACAGAACACACTGGAGGTAACAGAACATACTGGAGGTAGAAGAACACACTGGAGGTAACAGAACACCCTGGAGGTAACAGAACACCCTGGAGGTAACAGAACACACTGGAGGTAACAGAACACACTGGAGGTAACAGAACACACTGGAGGTAACAGAACACACTGGAGGTAACAGAACATATATATATATATATATATATATATATATATATATATATATATATATATTTTTTTTTTTTTATTAACACACGGCCGATTCCACCAAGGCAGGGTGGCCGAAAGAAAAACATCATCATTCACTCCATCACTGTCTTGCCAGAAGGGGCTTTACACTACAGTTATAAAACTGCAACATTTACACCCTCCTTCAGGTGCCGCCTGTCTTCCATCTCCAGAACTCAAGTCCGGCCTGCCAGGTTTCCTGAATCCCTCATATGTTACTTTGCTCACCTCCAATAGCACGTCAGTATTAAAAACCATATGCCTCCATTCATCCTATCAAATACGCTCACTGTTGCTGAATCCAAGCCCTCGCACCAAACCTCCTTACCCTCCCTCCAGCCTTTCCTAGGCCGACCCCTACCCCGCCTTCCCTCCACTACAGATTTATACACTCCGAAGTCACTCTGTCTCGTTCAGTCTCTACATGTCCAAACCACCTCAACAACCCCTCCTCAGCTCTCTGGACAATCGTTTTGGTAATCCCACCTCCTCCTAATTTCCAAACTCCGAATTCTCTGCATTATATTCACACCACACATTGACCTCAGACATGACATCTCCCTGCCTCCAGCCCCCCTTCAAAAACCCATTTAAATAAAGGTTTTCTATCTCTCTACATTCCCCTCTTTCTTCCATGGACAAGGTTCTTTGTCTCCACAGACTCAAAAGTGCTCCACTCACCCTTTTCCCTCATCAATTCTAGTTCACCTCATCCTTATAGACCCATCCCCCCAAACATGTCCACTCCCAAATATCTGAATAAATTTTCCATCTCTCTCCCTAATCTATATCAATCTTTCGTACCTATTCTTTTGTTTCCTCA
>WNWK01002179.1:0-155000 GCA_009830355.1 Cherax destructor
CCCCTCCTTTAATCCTGACTCATTGACTTTTTGACAGAAACTGACTTACTACACAAACTCTGAAGATTATACCTCTAGCACCTCCCTCAGTCCCTTCTACCTCGATCTCTTGCTACCCTCCTCCCCTGCACTATCCACCGTCATCTTGCACTCCATACCCTACTAATCGTCCATCTCCCTCTTACAACCCACTCTCCCTGCATCCTACAATAACCTGCAGCGCTGTATAACCCCTGTGGTTTAGCACTTCTATTTGATTATAATAATCCACACCTCTTCCTAATTTCCACACTCCAAATTTTCTGCATAATATTTACACCACACATTGCCCTTAGACAGGACATCTCCATTGCCTCCAGCCGCCGCCTCGCTGCAGCATTTGCAACCCATGCTTCACACCCATATAAGAGTGTTAGTACCACTATACTTTCGTACATTCCCTTCTTTGCCTCCATGGATAACGTTTTTTGTCTCCACAGATACCTCAACGCACCACTCACCTTATTTCCTTTATCAATTCTATGGTTAACCTCATCCTTCCTAAATCCATCCGCTGACAAGTCAACTCCCAAATATCTGAAAACATTCACTTTTTCCATAATCCCTCTCTCCAATGTGATATCCAATTTTTCTTTATTTAAATCATTTGATACCCTCATCACCTTACTCTTATCTATGTTCACTTTCAACTTTCTACCTTTACACACCCTCCCAAACTCGTCCACTAACCTTTGCAACTTTTCTTTAGAATCTCCCATAAGCACAGTATCATCAGCAAAAAGTAACTGTGTCAACTCCCATTTTGCATGTACAGTGGTACCTTGAGTTACGATATTTTTTCGTTCGAGAATGCTGTTCAAGTGCCATTACCAAATGAATTTATCCCCATAAGGAATAATGTAAAATAGACTAGTCCTTTTACACCCCCAAAAATATACCTACAAAAGCATTTAAAAAAATAAACTTACATAAAAGGGTGATTTTGGGGACCATCGTAACTCGAGGTACCACTGTATATAAGAAAAAATATCCATAAAATCTCAAAAAGAAATGTATTATAGTAAATTTTTAACCTATACTGTATTTTACTATGAATATTAAGAGTAATCCACTTTTGTCAATTTGTAAAAGAAAATGTCAGATCATACATTTCTCATAAACTTTGCAAATCTATATTTTCCTGGCATAGGAGGTTAGCATCTGTACTGTATAAACACCTGTGAAAGATGATATACAGCTGGTCCTCTACTTCCAAAGAGCTGCATTCCTAGTGTTTCAACTTAAAAATGAGTTTGTACAGAAAACAATAGTATAGAAGATGGTTACATTTTACACATGTTCATACTACCTATCAGCATTTTAAAAATTTATTGATTCCTAAATGTGTGTTGGTAGGCTGCAAAACCTGTATGTGGCTACTTCCACAAAAATGATAAGCTTCAGGGGAAAACAAGGTACTATACTGCTGATGTCATTGTTTCTTTAACATGTCGGCCATTTCCCACTGAGGCAGGGTGACCCAAAAAGAAAGAAAAGAAAAAACTTTCATCATCATTCAACACTTTCACCATCACTCATACATAATCACTGTCTTTGCAGGGGCGCTAAGATACGAAAATAATGAAATAAATTTATATTTATTTTCTTTTTAGTAGGCTATATGGGAAAAGGGGTTACTAGCCCCATTGCTCCCAGCATTTTAGTTGACTTTTACAACACACATGGCTTACGGAGGAAAGATTCTTATTCCACTTCCCCATGGATATGAAAGGAAAAGTAATAAGAACAAGAACTATTAAGATAAAATCAAAGAAAGCTCGGATGAGTGTGTATACATAAACATATACATGCATGTGTAGTGTGACATAAGAGTAAGTAGAAGTAGCTGATGTCATATAGGAAATACAGTGGACCCCCGAGTTTCGTAAAAACTTCACTCCTGAAGTCTGCTCAAGTGCCATTACCGAACGAATTTACTCCCTTAAGGAAAAATTTCACGTAGGTTAGTCTATTTCAGACCCCCAAAAATACACTTCCACAAGAACTTACAAAATTATACTTACATAATTGCACGATTTCCGGGGTATTCGTTAACCGAGGGTCCACTGTACTGTAAATACTTTTCCTTCATTACTTTAATGAATCAGCACTGCAAGACTTTCAATAATCTCTTGAATTCTTTAAAAGCTTATATCCAGCTAAATATGCTATCCTGTTTGCCCAATATGTCAGCATTTTTTCTACTACATTTTTTTTTTAACACTGGCTGTCTCCCACTGAGGCAGGGTGACCCCCAAAAAAAAAAAAAAAAAACACTTTCACCATCACTAGCACATAATCACTGTCTTTGCAGAGGCACACAGATATGACAGTATAGAAAATATCCCAAACTTCTTCAAAGTGCAGGCATTGTACTTCCCACCTCTAGGACTCGAGTCCAGCTAACCGGTTTACCTGAATCCCTTCACAAAATATTACCCTGCTCACACTCCAACAGCTTGTCAAGTTCCAAAAACCACTGGTCTCCACTCACTCCTATCTAACATGCTCACACATGCCTGCTGTATGTCCAAATCCCTTGCACACAAGACCTCTTTTACCCCCTCCCTATGAGGGTTTATGAAGGATGAGGTTAACCATAGAATTGATGAAGAAAAAAAGGAGTGGTGCGTTGAGGTATCTGTGGAGACAAAAAACGTTATCCATGGAGGCAAAAAAGGGAATGTACGAAAGTATAGTCGTACCAACACTCTTATATGGGTGTGAAGCATGGGTTGCAAATGCTGCAGCGAGGAGGAGGCTGGAGGCAGTGGAGATGTCCTGTCTGAGGGCAATGTGTGGTGCAAATATTATGCAGAAAATTCGGAATGTGGAAATTAGGAGGTGTGGAGTTACTAAAAGTATTTGTCAGAGGGCTGAAGATGGGTTGTTGAGGTGGTTTGGTCATTTAGAGAGAATGGATCAAAGTAGAATGACTTGGAGAGCGTATAAATCTGTAGGGAAGGAAGGCGGGTAGGGGTCGTCCTAGAAAGGTTGGAGGGAAGGGGTAAAGGAGGTATTGTGGGCGAGGGCTTGGACTTCCAGCAAGCATGTGTGAGCGTGTTAGATAGGAGTGAATGGAGACGAATGGTTTTTGGGACATGACAATCTGTTGGAGTGTGAGCAGGGTAACATTGTGTGAAGGGATTCAGGGAAACCAGTTAATTGATTTAGTTGGACTTGAGTCCTGGAAATGGGAAGTACAATGCCTGCACTTTAAAGGAGGGGTCTGGGATAGTGACAGCTGGGAGGGACAATTCTCAGCTGTCGTATCTGAGCTCCTCTGCAAAGACAGTGATTATGTATGTGTGTGGTGATAGTGTTGAATGATGATGAAAGTATTTTCTTTTTGGGGATTTTCTTTCTTTTTGGGTCACCCTGCCTCGGTGGGAGACGGCCGACTTGTTGAAAAAAAAAAAAAAATCTTTATTTCTATAAGTACATGTACTATAAGTACATACTATATGTATAGAAAGCCGCTTGATATGCAGAGCATTTTGGGCAAATTAGGTCAGTTTTGTCCCAGGATGCAACTCACACCAGTCGACTAACACCCAGGTACCCATTATACTGATAGAGAACATAGACAACCGGTGTAAGGAAACACGCCCAATGTTTCTACACTTGCCGGGAATTGAACTCGGACCCTCGCTGTGTGAAGCGAGAGCTTTAGATACCAGGCCACAGGGCACCCTCCATTCTTTTCTAGGACAACCCCTACCCTTCCTTTCCTCCACTATATAAGGAGACTAACATGAACAGAAAATCAACTCGACTTACCTTTGCCTCACATCCTGTTAGGAAGCCAAGCTCCTGTGAGTAATGAAGAACTTTTTCATGATCCTTTATAGCTGCACCATGAATTAAGTGAATATACTTGTCAACAAAATCTTTGCTATAATCCCGACATGCACCAAAATCCAGAAGTGCTACCTGTGGAGATATATGTAGATTTGATGTTATCAGCTTCACAGACATAATTTCATTAACTTATGACTGCCATACATACTTATATTAGAAATAATTGTAAAATGTCTGATCCACACTAATAGTTATAGTCATATGTCCTGTTTATACATTATAAATTAAAATACATGACTTACCAGGTAAGTATTTTGTCTAACACTAAATATTCAGTAATAATGGTAGAATTACTGACAAAATGTTAGGTAAATGGACACAGATGCAACTAATGGGACATTTTATTGTGGCAACATTTCACTGTCCAGGAGTTTTGTCAAAGCTCCTGGACAGTGAAACATTGCCACAATAAAATGTCACATTAGTTGCATCTGTGTCCATTTACCTAACACTAAATATTCAGTAGTTAGATAAATAAGTACCACCACAGTCAAAATCAGATAAGCAAAGGAAAGGATGTAATTCCTAATAGTGTACCATATTTAAAAAATATTTTCTTGTTAAAGGTAAATAAAATACTAAATTCTTAGATACTGTACTTCACCTCAACATTAGTTGTACAAAATTTCCAGCATTAAACCATGTAAAACCAAATAATAATAAATTGTATGTTGCATATACCTGCTCTGTTTCTGCATTATAGAAAAAGTTGGACCAGTTTGGATCAGTTTGCATGAAGCCAAAGCAAAATAGCTCTAAAAGACACAAGCCAAGTATCTTCTCGCATATAAAATTTCTTGTTTCTTGATCCATATCAATACATTGGTCCACTGGAATACCATCAATCAACTCTGTAGTGAAGACCTAAAACAGAAATAAAACACAATATTATCAATAAAATAAAAATGTTTTACTATCATATTTAAATTGATGCCAATTTAGTTATTAATTACAGCAAGTCATATCAGTGCCGGAACAATTTACAAGCAACTCCCAATTTGGAAAGGAAACTTTAGACAACTTTTTGGTTCATTATTTATCAAGTGAACTGTTTTAACTACAAATAACATTATCATTATAATACATCCATTTTAAATTATTATTATTTAAAGTACAGTAGTCCTCCTGTATCCGCTGTGAATAGTAGCGAATCCTATATACAAGTCGTTTTTCGTTTACATGTACCTACGATAAAGATTAATTGATAAATTACTCGCAATAAGTCGAAAATTAGCACTTTTTCACTGATGGGAAGCACTTCACGGCTTCTTTTAAGCTTTGAAAAACTGCCACCATCACTACTTTTGTGCTCTAGTGACATTATTAAAACAAAATTAAGGGTTATTTTTGGGCCACGGTTAACCGTGGATAAGTGAAACTGCAGAAACCAAATCCGTGAATACGAGGGTTCTACTGTACATAGTTATTACTTCTACTATCATTTGTATATCTTTGCTCTCTTAGCTCTATTACTACAGTAAAGCCTATTAGAACTAATGCTCATATAATTGGCAGCCAAATGTAGTTGTGGGAGAACAGTTGAAAGTGCCATAAAAATTTTGGCAGCTTTTCATGGGGAGAAGAACTTGCCAAATTAGTACAATAATGCTGTACAGTGAATGTGAGACCACTGAGGTAATTATGACTGTGTGCATGCATGTGTGTGTATGTATATGTATGGTAATCTGTGACTGTGTGCATGCATGTGTATGTATATGCTTGTGTTTGTTTGTATGTATGTATAGATATAGTTTAAGTCTACATTATAGTAAATAAAATCTACAGTTCTCAAATAATGAGATAACTGAAATCAACCAAGCCTAAGTTCCTGTGTGATTTTTACTTAAATTATTGTACAACTGTTTCTCTTAATTACTCTTAATACTACTACTACTAGCCCTTTTGCTACTATTCTACTATTATCCTCGTTACTAGAATTGCCACTTCTAGTTCAGTAGTACCAAATGCAAGCAAGTAAGATCACAGTAGAGAATCTAATTTAAAAATATTTTGCTATACAGGGCTCCCTTAAAATTCATGTTGACTATGCTCCAAGAGAGTCCAGCAAATTCAGAAGCTGTGAATAACAATAAATGCTGTTCATATAACTGATATTTATAATTTGAGCTCACTTTTGCCTTTGGGACCATATTTGTTAAATATTGCTCCGAACTCTTTAATGCTGAAATTCACAAAAATGAATGCAAATAAAGAAAAAATTGGTTTGTGGGAAATCCAATATACACTTTTTTTTTACACATGTTCAACAATAATTCCATCATTATTACTTAATTTGACATCATACACAGCATCAAAAGAAAAGGAGCACTTAAAAAAAAAAAAAAAAAAGTGAATTTTGGAAACTATTCACAGACCTATAAGGTTCCACAAATTTATAGGGATTATGTCACAGGCCTTTGAACTCTTTCACCGCATTGTGCATCACTCATTTAGTTTCCTGTCAACAAGGTTCATTTCTCCACAAACAAAAACACATTTTTCAAATATGCTTCAGCATTACTTTTTTCTTTTATTGGGAAGAGCACATAAGATTTCCATATATATATATATATATATATATATATATATACAGTGGACCCTCCGTTAACGAATACCCCGGAAATCGTGCAATTATGTAAGTATAATTTTGTAAGATCTTGTGGAAGTGTATTTTTGGGGGTCTGAAATAGACTAACCTACGTGAAATTTTTCCTTAAGGGAGTAAATTCGTTCGGTAATGGCACTTGAGCAGACTTCAGGAGTGAAGTTTTTACGAAACTCGGGGGTCCACTGTATATGTATATACAGTGGTCCCTCGGTTTTCGTGCATCTCCAAACTCGAACATTTATGTAAGTGTATTTTCGTAAGTGCTGTTGCAAGTGTATTTTTGGGGGTCTGAAATAGACTAACCTACGTGACATTATTTCTTAAGGAAGTAAATTCATTCGGTAATGGCACTTGAGCAGCATTCTGGAACGAATTTTCGGCGAAAACCGAGGGACCACTGTATATATATATGTATAGCACTTATTTCCTTATAATAATAATACAGAAAACCCTCTTACAAACATCACATTGTATGATTTTGTGTAAACTAAGCTGAAAAAGTGCACCCAAAATTTCCTAGCACACTAAAAGCTCTGATAATATACATCATTAATCTAAAAAAAAATTACTTATGCAAAATTTTTGTAGTACCCTCCACAGATTTTCACAATCTACTTGCCAGGTTTTAATCAGATTTTCCTAATGTTCTTCCAAAACTTATGTAACTTACAAATAGTTAATTTATAAAAAGACCTGCAAAAATATTTCTAGTAATTTTTTTTTTCAACGCACTGGCCGTATCCCACCGAGGCAGGGTGGCCCAAAAAGAAAAATGAAAGTTTCTCTTTTTAAATTTAGTAATATATATAGGAGAAGGGGTCACTAGCCCCTTGAAGTAAATATTCAGTGCATTAATATCAAGAATCCACATATTGTATTTAGTGGAAGACGACTTTATTCGGATTATTAACCTCAAAAATTAGTAACTATATTGTACATTATCATAATTACTCATTCCTGTCTTTACCAATGATGTATGTATCTACTCCAACTGCATTTATACAATTGATAAACTTGTACAAAGCATTTTTTGCCAGTCAGAATTCACATCTTTCTCAGTCTAGAAGATGGTCCAAAAATTGCAGGTCTATAACGAACATGGCAAAAGGGCTAAAGTTTAAGGAAAAACACTTCAGTGCCTTACAGGTGTTGATAATCTTCCCCAGCACAAGTGATTTAAACTGGAAAAATCCCAATATTGGCTCTATGATCTAAAAAAAACTCCTCCCTAGAGTTTTCTGTATAGTAAAAAATTGATTGTAAACAAGATTCTCTACTCTACTTACTTGCTGTTTCTTGTGTTACTGCTTATTTTTGCTGCTATTAACTGCATCTAATGCTATTTCTTGATGAAACAATATTTATATTTTTTTATAATTCTAATTCCTGTGCAAAGAGCTGTTTTACCATTTACAGTTCAAGTAACACTTAAAGTTCTTCAGTATAGGTATGCAGAACTATGACCCATATGGTTTTAGTGCTTGTTTTTATAAATAAAAAAATTATTTTTTATAAGCCATGCAAAGTAGTTGTAGTTGTTAATTTTACATTCCAGTTGTTATAATAATAATACCTGCAATAAATAATAATAATAATAATAATAATTCATAGGTCTTAAGCTTATCAATTTATTAAAAATTATGATAAGATTAGCAGCACCTCATAGGGAAGGATTCCTTTGCTACCCTATTTTGAAGATGATGGTACTGTACAAGCAATTTTTACAAGAACATTATTAAAAACACCTGTGATGTGCAAAGCTCCGAAATCACTTCAGGAACATAATACTCAGGATAAGTCTTCACCAATTCACTAAACCTTCGAGTGCACTCTGCTTCCCGTATATAATCGCATTCCCATCTTAACTCTCGCTTGGCCACCTCAACAATAGAGTCCACAAAAAGACCTGCAGAGTACACGAGATGCAAAAGGTGAAAAAATATGTTAACGTTAAAGAGGGCAGTGCTATTATTATTATTATTATATTATTTGGGGGCTGATGGAATTTTGGAAGGCTTCAATCCCACTCCTTGGTGTGGTCACCAAGTAGTTAGGTCATAAATATTACTGGAACAAAGGTAGAAGTTTTCAAGAGGAAATTGGACCACCATTGATCACGTGTGTAAACAGCTATCCAATTTTAAAAGCACAATAAAATTTAAAGCTGACAGTTATTATCTATCATCTTTAAAAAAAAAAAAAGAAAAAAAAAAAGGAGCCAATTATATACAGTGGTACCTCGGCTGAGGCCTGGTCACAGACCAGGCCACGGGGACGTTGACCCCCGGAACTCTCTCCAGGTATTCATCCTTAATCGGTTCCATGACCTTGGACTTATACCAAACAGGATGTATACCAAATAAATTTTCCCATAAGAAATATAGGGAAAATGATTAATCCGTTCCCATGAAAAAAAAATCCTATTGTTATTGGCATATTATACATTGATGAAGTTGTATAAAATAATTTAAACACTGCTTAATACTAAAATATGTACAAATTTAAACACTGCTAAATACTAAAATGTAATTTAAACACTGCTTAATACTAAAATTCATACATAAATACAAAAGAATTAGATGAAATAAATGCAAATTTAACCTCACTTTACTATGCTGAAGAGTCGCGTGCCTACTAGGATAGTGCTGGAAGGAGGAGGAAATGTTATTGTTTGGAAGGAGAGTCCCCTTCTCTTTTCTGCCTCTCTTTTCCTATTTGGACCTGGTTGAAGCTCACCAGGTTTGACTTTTACTAAAAATCTGTCCAAAGAACTTTGCTTCTGCCTTCTCCTCAGCATGTTTTGGAAATGTGACATTGTTTGGTCATTCCAGACAATGCTATTACGGCTTGTTTGGGCTTTGTTGGTTTGGTACTTCTCTGCAAAGTTTTTGATGTCCATCCATTTGGCAAAGATTTCCTTGATTAATGAAGTAGGGGCTTCCTCTTCCAAGCCTGAAGAGAGTGCATCCATCTTAGTCTTGTGCTCCTCCTCCTCAAGTTCCTGCAGCTCCTCAGTGGTCAGCTCTTCCCTGTGCCCCTCCACATCACCATCACTCACATCCAGACCCATGGACCTGCCCAGAGAGACAATATCCTCCACTATAGACACAGCCTCAAAGCCCTCAAGGTTCTATCACGCGAGTCGTATTCCAAACAAAGGTTGTATACCAAGCAAAAAATTTCGCGTCCAAACAGGATGTATAGCAAGTTGGATTTGGATTTATTCCAAAGCGGACGTATACCGAGGTACCACTGTAGTAGTTTTTTAAGTTGAAGGACTAATACGAAACAGGCCCCAACCAAATGAAATACATATTAGATTGGCGCTAAAATAATACATACTGTATTTCAAGCTTTTTTGGAAAAAATTACAAAACCATTGCAACTGCTACTACTAGACAGCTCTTTAGCCTACATCTCAAGCAATGAGAAATAAATCCTTTAAACTTGGTACACTAAAGCTTCTGCACAACAACCACAGAGGGGCACACTGTGATTACTTCACCACTAACACTGAATTTTTTTTAACTAATTTTACCCTACAATAAAAACTCAACAGGCTGTAGATAAACCACATTATGATGTCACTTCATCTCTCATAAGAGGATATTATTATTATAATCAAAAGAAGAGCTAAACCACAAGGGTTATACAGCTCATAAGAGGATAGAATGAGAAACTTGAACCTTCACTCTACTGAGAGATATAGAATAATATAAGTATATAAGTGGAAGATGGACATAAACAAAGGCAGTATAAAGTATTGAGGATATTGAATCAAATAAGAACTAGAAATAATTGATTTAAATTAGATAAATTTAGATTTAGAAAGGATGTAGGTAAGTACTGGTTTTCAAGCAAAGTTATTGATGAGTGGAACAATCTGCCAAGTAGGGTAATAGAAGCTAAAACCTTGGGTAGTTTTAAAAAGAGATTAGATGAATATACGAGTGAGAAGGGCTTTATTTGATTAGTGACTGAAGTATTAAAGCAAATTCTTAGGTAACTAAGAAAAAGTTTGACAAATAGGTGGATGAGAATGGTTAGTTTTTAAGAAGGACCTGCCCTGTATGGGCCAGTATTCCTACTGCAGTGTTCCTTGATTCTTATGTTTGGGTTTGAGAAAGACTTGTCTAGTATGGGCCAGTAGACCTGCTGCACTTTTTCTCCTCCTTTATGTTCTTATCACAGTTCTATGAGGGGTTTTAAATTAAGCACAATTTGAATCTAGTGTATTATGGTACATCTTGCATAAATATAATATTCAGTCAATTGTTTAAGTTCTCCCGCTATCCTAAGTAATTATTTCAGTGTGCATATTTAGTATGCATTCATATAGTATTTTCATTTACCATATACAGTGGACCCCCGCCTAAAGAGCAAAATTCATTCCAGAAGCCTGCTCAAGTGCCATTACGGAACAAATTTACTTCCTTAAGAAATAATGTTACGTAGGTTAGTCTATTTCAGACCCCCAAAAATACATTTCCACAAGCACTTACACTATTATACTTACATAATTGTACGATTTCCGGGGTGCTCGTTAGGCGGGGGTCCACTGTATGTATATGGTAAATCTCAAAGTCAATTACTTTTCCCTCCCCCACCCCCATTTTTTTTTATTTGAAAATTGATATTGGCCACTAGGTTGATGGTTATGGTTCTTGTATTGATGCAGTCATTTATAGAAGAGGTTCATTTGGAGTTGCAGCTTTTATCATGCAGTTTATTGCCTTTTTTTTTTTAATCTAAGATCACAGAGAACTTAATTTACATTCTTGTGAAGGTGCTCCTTCACAACAATTCATGCTTTATTACAGTGTACAAATTAATTATGCTAGTACCAGTAAACATCATACTACTGCCTAATATATTAAACCACAAAAGTCATTATTCACCTTCAGGAAGAATATTTGCAACACTAAGAGTGGATATAAGATTGTTTATATCACTCTCAATTCCTTGTGCTACCCCTGGATACTGAATCTTCATGGCTACTGAACGACCATCATGAAGAGTTGCCAAATGTACTTGACCAATGGATGCAGCAGCAAAAGGCTTCTCTTCAAAAGAAGCTATTTTAGACTTCCAATCTTGCCCCAACTGCTGTGCTATAGCTCCCTGTTACCAGAAATGTTAAATAATAAACAAAATATTTTTAGACTTGTTGTAGACCTGGTGCTTTTGAGCTAAAAAAAAAAAAAAACTTTTATTGAAGTAACAGCCAATCAAGATACAGCATATTGATAATGCTTAGTGGATTACACTCAAGATTTGAAACAGCTACATTCCTTCCAAATTTCATGCAAACAATGTCTGCAATCTTAAGATGTGGTTATTTGTTGGGTAAAATAACCTGTGATATTCAACTTTACATTTCTGCACCAGATAAGGAGAGAAAAAGCTGTACACACACTAAAATTAAGTAAAGCAATGAAAAGTTTATATTCAAATGACTGAAATTTTACCTCCAGCTGCCATGTTGGCATGAAATCTGCCGACTGTCGCACACGATCAAAGATCTTCTGTATCTGAGGGTTTATCAGTGCACTGTCTTGAATGCTCAACATCTGACCCAGCTTCAAAGCAGCTCCTAAGTAGATGATTATCATTATTATTATAATTGTTATTATTATTAGTTGAAAAACCTGGAATGCATTTTGTGTAAAAGTTGTGAGCATCATGCAAGTATATAGGTATTTCCCTTACTGGTACCCAATAAATATTCAGTTAATAAGTTAAAATGTTAAAGTGTACTATGTAATTCTTACCTCTTACTCTACATAATGTGTTAACAATTCTTTTTGCATTTGCCTCTGTCAAGAAAGGAGATCCATCTAGCAAGGATCCACTACCATTGCCTTCTTTCACACCCAAGGATCGACGAGTCATTTCAGCAATAGTGCCCACTCCTAATCCTGCAGCTAAACCACCAAATGACATCAAGCGGCCCATCCGAGAATGAGGCACCTTTCGCGCCTGTGCAGTGTCTGCCAACTGAAAGACAAGTTAAGACCCATAGATAATTTTCCCTTGTGTGAAATAATGGATAACCTTTCAGTTTTCCAACAGTAGAATGAAAAGCATTCTTAAAAGCAGTGAATTCAGACTGAATATAAGATTAGTGAGACATCCAGTTAACTGAAAGGTGCTGTAAAAAAGATGAATATGCAGGAGTCTGGTGTAACTGATGAATGATAGTGGGAGATGTTTCACACTCCCAGCAACAACAATAATTGTATAGGCAATTGCACAGGTCTGCACTCCTGGTGAAAATACAATGGTTACCCCTCCTTTTGTACTACAGTGGACCCTTGGTTTTCGTTGAAATTTTTTTCCAGAATGCTGTTCAAGTGCCGTTACCGAATGAATTTGTTCCCATAAGGACAAATGTAAATTAAATTAGTCGTTTCAGACCCCCAAAAATACACTTACAAAAGCTCTTACAAAAATACACTTATTCAAACCCAAGACTCACAGAGGGTAAATTCCTAGGAATCCACACTGACAGTAGCCTAAAATTCCAAACACACATACAACAAATTTCCAAGAAAATCTCAAAGACAGTAGGCATAATATCAAAGATACGCTATTATGTGCCTCAATCAGCTCTCCTTGCACTATATCATTCACTTATCTACCCGTATCTCACCTATGGAATCTGTGCATGGGGATCAACAACGTTAAATCACCTTAGACCACTCATAACCCAGCAAAAGGCTGCAGTCAGAATGATAACAAATTCCCACTCTAAGACAGCATACTCCGCCAATATTCAAAAGGCTAAAACTACTCTCCATAAAGAACATTCACACTTATTCTTGTGCCTACTACATATATAGAACTCTACACTCTAATATAAACCCTCCGCTCAAAATTCTCCTCACCAACTTCAATAGGACCCATGACCACAACACAAGGCACAGATCACTTTTTGATATACCCTGTGTCCATATCAACCTATGTAAAAATTCTATGCACATAAAGGGCACCAGAATCTGGAATTCATTACCAGTAAGTACTAAAATAACCTTGTCTGAAATTCATTTTAAGACTCTTCTCAAAAACCACCTTCTCACCCTTAACTAAATACTCATACTCAAAAAATACTCAATGTTATTTTTCCTATAAGATAATTTCCATTTTTACTATTGTTCTATTATATTACTTTAAAAAATGCTCAATGTTATTTTCCTATAAGATAATTTCAATTTTTACGATTATATTACTATTATATTACCACCTACTCACCCTAAACTAAATACGCATTCTGTAAATTACTTTTAAAAATGCTAAATGTTATTTTCCTTAAGATAATTTCAATTTTTACTATTAACTACCATCCTACTAAACACTTGTTACAATGTAGTATCACCATAATGTAATTTGAATAATGAAATATCATCATATTGTAATCTGAACAATATTTAAACAAGTCAAACTCAATCAATTTCTCCAATATTATGTACATAGTCTATAAGTCATTAGATTAAGCTGCCCCTAATGCCATGGCATGTCAGTGGCTCTCCTTGCACTTCTATGTAAAATTGCGAAGAAATAAAATTTGTATTTGTATAATTATTCGAGTTTGGAGGTGAACAAAAACCGAGGGTCCTCTGTATTCACATTCCTGTTACTGAACCTTACCTAACCTGATATGTCAAATTATTTCTTATTAAAACCTTGCAAATTATTTTATGGCTGCTTTCCATTCTTTCTCATCTCTGTACACTTTGAAAAGCACTCCAATACTGCTTGTCCACAATACTGAATTCTTACACTTCTTTATTTACTTTGCATGCTCCATATTTCCTGCATTTTATAATTAAGTGTCTAATATACACCTGTAAATTAGCCCATATTTACTTTTCTTTTTACAATTGCCTCTTTCCTTTATTACATATGTACATGCAACTTTCTTGTTTTCCATTATATTATAGTACAATTATATTTCTTACTGTATCAAAACTTTTCACAGTTTCAGTTAATGAACCACAAAACATTCCCCTTTTACACACACAACCCGCACATTGAAGAGAGGAGCTTACGACAACGTTTCGGTCCAACTTGGACCATTTACAAAGTTAGTGTGACTTTGTAAATAGTCCAAGTCTGACCGAAACGTCGTCGTAAGCTCCTCTCTTCTATGTACGGGTTGTGTGTGTATTGTTCCAGTCACGGTATTGTGCCTTTTTTGTTATTTCCCCTTTTACTTTCTAAATTTTCCTGATTTCCAAATATTATTTTAGAACCTACACACCATTATCCTATTCTTGTACATTATTTTTATCTTAGAAAAAAAAAAAAAAACCTCCTCCCTTTCCTTCTCACTCTTCTTTTACTAATGGCTTCTTATCTCAAAATCAAGATTAAATCCTTTTGAAAACCATTTGCATCATGGCACTTCCCTTCTCCCCACCTTTCATGCTGTGGCCCACATTGTTTTTCCACTGTTCATATAATTTTGAAATCATTATCCTTATGCATGATGAAGACTAGCAAATCCTATATTAAAAATTTGTACGATGTGCCGTGTTCATGCAGAGAATTTTACTCACATTCATCACATGCAAATTAACTGCAAATAATAAATACTTACTGTTGATTTTGGCTTTTCCTTTGCCAATGGTTTTTTTCCTAAAAGCCTGGGTTTGGGCTTTGTATGAGCTGCATTAGTTTGGTCTTTTCGATTAGGAGAGTTATTAGAACTTGCATTATGCTCATTAGTGTCTCTAGTCACTGGCCCAGGAGGGGATGAATCAATTGTAGAAATAACAGTAGCGGTTGAAAAAGTGGCTTCTTGTGATGGTTGACACATTGCAGACCCATAATGACTCTTTGGTTTTTCTTTACTGCTCGCTTGAGCCTTATTGCCTAATGCATGTACTGTGGTAGCAGCACCAATAGTTGTTGCAGTGGCAGCTGTAGTTGCAGCTACAGCACTAGAAGTTCCCAAATTCTCAACAGCGGCAAGTGGTGAGCTTTCAGGAGTAACAACTTTTTCCACCAGCTCTTGTGCACAACTATTAACTTTGGTCTTTTCCGACGAAACTAGTTCATTAACAATATCGTGTTTAACTTCCACAGGTTGGGAATATTCATCTTTCCTGAATATCTTGAAATCATTTTCACAAGTGATACCTTGAAGTCCCTGTAATTCATCTTCTAGAACCTGTAGTTGTTCAACTGTAATCTCTCTTTCCTCAATATTTGTTACATTAAGAAGAGGTTCAAATTGTTCTAATATTCCAATGCTTCCTTCTTTAATTTCACTGATATTGTGTACAACCTCCTGAATATTACTGAGTGCACCTGTCAATAGCTCATCACTACTTTGTGACAGTTCACTAAGAAACTTGTCACTATGACCGCTTATAGCTTCTTGCATTACGACTTCTTCTGCACTTACTTCATGCAAACTGGAATCAGGTAATGAGCCATTTTCCTTAGTATTTTTGGAGGAATCTGTGCTTTGCACTTCTCTACATTGTGCAGAATATGCAGATCCTGTCTTACCTTTTCTGTCACTTATTTGTTCTTTAACTACATCTTGTAAAACTTCTTCTAAAGGTTTAGAATGCTCTACTTCCTTTAAAATTTTAAAATCTTGGCCAAAAGCAATACCCTGAATTTGAGATAACTCATCATCTAGAACCTTAAGATGCTCTTCTGTGATCTCTCTTTCAAACTTTTTTGCATCAAGAAGAGGTTCAAACTGTTCTATTCTTTTATTAATTTCATCTCGTGTACCTCTGACAGTTTCTACTAGTATATTGCTTGTTACTTCCTGAGCACTACTAAGCTTACTTGCAATTTTTTTGTCCACATCATGGGTTGCTTCATTCATTATTGGATCAGCATGTCCATCCATAGCTTTTTTCATCATTATTTCTTCAATGTTTAACTCTTGAACACTTGGATCATACATTGGATCATATCTCTCCTCAGCTTTATCAGAAAATTCTGGAAAAGAATAGAATAATAAAAGGTCCCATGAAGAATTCTGTCCTGTTATCTATAGTACATTCAGTTTTTAAACCTGGTGTAGTTTTACAGGAAGTTTTAGATATGAAAAAGTATCTATACCAGGAGTAATCACATTACAGTGGACCCCCGAGTTTCGTAAACCCCGGAAATCGTACATTTATGTAAGTATAATATTGTAAGTGCTTGTGGAAAAGTATTTTTGGGGGTCTGAAATAGACTAACCTACGTGACATTTTTTCTTAAGGGGGTAAATTCGTTCGGTAATGGCACTTGAGCAGACTTCAGGAGTGAAGTTTTTACGAAACTCGGGGGTCCACTGTACACTGAAATTTACTGATATCAATAGTCTACCCAATGATTAATTATAACAGGTCATCCCTAGTTACAGCATGTTCAGAAAAAAATAAAGATCAAACATAATATAAAGGAATTACAAAATATAAAATGACCTTTGTTTACCAAATACCCAAACAAGTTTCAAATGCATTTATCAAACATCTAGATAAACACAGGTAGGTAGGATAACAGCTCATAGTCTGTAAAATTGATTCTCCACTCAAATTTCTTATAAATGCTCAGGATTCAGTAATTTCTTTCTTGTAGTACAGAGCACTTTAGTATTAATAATATACTTTTGTTACATTCTTACCTGCAGCAGAAGCAGAAGTTACTCGGAAAGCTTTGATACCACTTGTAACCATTGATATACGTGCCAAGATTTCTGCTGCATTCTTTGATACATCTTTCTGTACACCAAAGAACAATGAGTCAGTTCAGAAATAATAAAACTGCCTCTAATATTAAATGAAAAAATGCAGAGATCATTTCTTGGTTATTTAAAGGATACATAATACATAAAGGACAATACAGTACACAGTTACATGCAGTAACAAAGACAAGACTGAAATGAATATCTTCATTTATACAAGGTTTCACCTAACATTGGGCTTTTACAACCACAAGCAAACGTAAGAAACAATGGCTTAAATAGTCCACAGGGAGTGATGTTGCTTTTTTATGTGTCACTTACTTAGGTTACCTAAAATTTGATTACCACATTGATCAGTTGTGATTTTGCAAATACGTATGTACTTAAATACCTTATTAACACATTAATGAATGAAGGCATAACTAGGTGGCTTTGCAGTCTTAAAAACAGTACCAACCTGTATTGTTTGTGGCTCTTGAAGCACTCGGTTGATGGTGTCTTGTAGGTTAGTACCTCCCTGTACTAAGAGTGGGCGAAGAGAAGATGTGGCCCATGCTTTGTTGACCTCTTGTGACTTTGTATCCACCAAAGCTGACCCGACACGGGACAAACCACGCAACATCGTCACCAGGTCACTTCCCCGTGGTGGCTTGGCCATCTTACTGAAGGAGACACAACATATGTTTCATATGATACTTTCTAGCAAATGTACTGGTATAAACTTCGGTAATTAATACTGACAAGTGTTTTAAAAAGACACATGAGCAAACACTAGGTCATATTTATTTTAAAATATTTTTTCTGGGACCTTGATGACGATGATCAAGGTACCAGGACCGAGTGCAAAAAAATTATTATGCATTAATAAGAGTGAAATCAGAATAAAGCCCCGTTACAAATGGTGTGCCACAGGGGTCGGTGAACTCACCTAGTTGTACTCACTTAGTTGTGGTTGCAGGGGTCGAGTCACAGTTCCCGGCCCCGCCTCTTCGCTGGCCATTACTAGGTCACTTCCCGCTCCATGAGCTTTATCATACCTCTTCTTAAAGCTATGTATGGATCCTGCCTCCACTACATCACTTCCCAGACTATTCCACTTCCCAACAACTCTGTGACTGAAGAAATACTTCCTAACATCCCTGTGATTCAACCGAGTCTTCAACTTCCAACTGTGGCCCCTTGTTGCTGTGTCCCGTCTCTGGAACATCCCTTCTCTGTCCACCTTGTCTATTCCTCTCAGTATCTTATATGTCGTTATCATATTCCCCCCTATCTCTCCTGTCCTCCAGTGTCGTCTGGTCGATTTCTCTTAACCTCTCCTCGTAGGACATACCCCTTAGCTCCAGGACCAGTCTAGTTGCAAACCTTTGCACTTTCTCTAGTTTCCTTACGTGCTTGGCTAGGTGTGGGTTCCAAACTGGTGCTGCATATTCCAATATGGGCCTAACGTAAACTATGTACGATTCCTTATTAAGATGTCGGAATACTGTTCTTAGGTTTGCTAGGCGCCCATATGCTGCAGCAGTTATTTGGTTGATGTGCGCCTCAGGAGATATGCTCGGTGTTATACTCACCCCAAGATCCTTTTCCTTGAGTGAGGTTTGTAGTCTCTGGCCCCCAAGGCTGTACTCTGTCTGCGGTCTTCTTTGCCCTTCCCCAATCTTCATGACTTTGCACTTGCTGGGGTTGAACTCCAGGAGCCAGTTGCTGGACCAGGCCTGCAGCCTGTCCAGATTTCTTTGTAGTTCTGCCTGGTCCCCGTTCAACTGAATTCTTCGCATCAACTTTACATCATTTGCAAACAGAGACACTTCGGAGTCTATTCCTTCCATCATGTTCACAAATACCAGAAACAGCACCGGTCCTAGGACTGACCCCGGTGGAACCCCTCTCGTCACAGTTGCCCACTCTGACGTCTCGCCACGTACCATGACTCGCTGTTGTCTTTCTGACAGGTATTCCCTGATCCAATGCAGTGCCTTTCCTGTTATCCCTGCCTGATCCTCCAGCTTTTGCACTAGTCTCTTATGTGGAACTGTGTCAAATGCCTTACAGTCCAAGAAAATGCAATCTACCCACCCCTCTCTCTTTTGTCTTACTGAGGTCACCCTGTCATAGAACTCCAGTAGGTTTGTGACACAGGATTTCCCATCCCTGATACCATGCTGGCTGTCCTTGATAAGCTCATTCCTTTCTAGGTGCTGCACCACTCTTCTGACAATCTTCTCCATGACTTTGCATACTATACATGTCAGTGACACTGGTCTGTAGTTGAGTGCTTTGTGTCTGTCTCCTTTTTTTAAAACTTGGGACTACATTTGCTGTCTTCCATACCTCAGGTAGTCGCCCTGTTTCTATAGATGTGTTGAAGATGTTAGTGGTACACATAGCGCTTCTGCTCCCTCTCTCAGGACCCACGGAGAGATGTTATCCGGCCCCATTGCCTTTGAGGTATCTAGATCACTTAGTAGCCTCTTCACCTCTTCCTCGGTTGTATGTATTGTGTCCAACACTTGAAGGTGTACCCCACCTCTGTCTTTCTGGGGTCTCTTCTGTCTCCTCTGTGAACACTTCTTTGAATTTCATGTTGAGCTCCTCACATACTTCACGGTCGTTTCTTGTGATCTCCCCTCCTTCCTTCCTCAGCCTGATTACCTGGTCCTTGACTGTCGTTTTCCTCTTGATATGGCTGTACAACAGCTTTGGGTCAGATTTAGTTTTCGCTGCTATGTCATTTTCGTATTGCTGTTGGGCCTCCCTTCTTACCTGTGCATATTCGTTCCTGGCTCTACGACTACTTTCCTTATTTTCCTGGGTCCTATGCCTTCTGTACTTCTTCCATTCTCTAGTGCACTTGGTTTTGGCCTCTCTACATTTTTGGGTAAACCAAGGGCTCACCCTGCCCTTCTCGTTATTTCTGTTACCCTTGGGTACAAACCCCTCAGCTTCCTTGCATATTGTTGTCACATATTCCATCATCTCGTTTACTTTGATATACCTTTGAAGAGTTTCGAGAGTTTATCTACTCTCTGAGCCCGGCCATGCGCCAGGCTCGTCTGGTGCTTGCCTGGTCAACCAGGCTGTTGCTGCTGGAGGCCCACTGCCCCACATATCCATCACAGCCTGGTTGATCTGGCACCCGATGAAGATACTTGTCCAGTTTCCTCTTGAAGGCTTCTACACTGGTTCCAGCCGTGTTTCGGATATCTTCTGGTAAGATGTTGAATAGTCTGGGACCCCGGATGTTAATACAGTGCTCCCGTATTGTCCCCACCGCACCCCTGCTCCTCACTGGGTTTATTTTACACTTCCTCCCATATCTCTCACTCCAGCTCTCTGTCCCACTGAACCCCGTGCAGGAAATTCTTCATCCCTGTGTAATCCCCTCTCTTGTAGTTTGGCTTCATTGGGGCCTTTGTTGTTTACAGTCTACATAAACGACATAGATGGTGGAATAAATAGCTACATAAGTTTGCAGATGATACTAAGGTAGGCCATCAAATAATTTCTGATGTGGACTACAGGATGACCTGGATAGGTTGATGTGATGGTAGTTGAAGTGGCAGATGCAGTTCAATGCAAACGTGTGTAAGGTTCTAATCCTAGGAAAAGAAAATAACTATGGTACTTATAAGTTAACGGTACCTGACCAGCCAGGCTGTCGTTCGTACGTTGGACTGCGTGCGGCCAGCAGTAACAGCCTGGTTGATCAGGCCCTGATGCACCATGAGGCCTGGTCACAGCCGGGCCGCGGGGGCGTTGACCCCCGGAACTCTCTCCATGTAAACTCTAGGTAACGAATACTTTAAATCATTAAAATAGATTTTAAAAAAAGTGCATATAGTGAGAGGCATACATGTCTCAGCGTATAATATGACGAGTCCATAACAACCTAAATTTGTTCACACCCATTGCCTATGTAATATTCCTAAAATAAATATTGGATTTCTAAGTATGTGGCCAGCTAGCCTGGGGTTCGCCACCTCTACCATCTTACGTCAACATAACGAAACAACACTTTCCTTGTTACTCCACTGCAGTTCCCGGGCGGGTCCAGACAAGGCCACTTACACCTGCTACTCTGCTCGCCTAACAGTAACTATAAGTATTTGTGTTAGTTACTGTGGGTCGTCTTCTGGGCAAAAGTAACAATGTGTAAGAAACTGGTAGTAATCTAGGTGTTAGATACTAGGTATCTACATACTGTTGTGTATTGAAGAGACGATGATTAAAAGATTATAGGTACAGTAAAATAATCTACAAACAGGTCTTATAATTAACAACACACAAGGTGTATTATAATGGGAGATGAAACTTCAGCTGGTTATGACGCTTGGAATAAGCAAGGGTATATATGAATAGTAAACATATGGATAGAACAAATGAATGATAAACAAGTAGTTAATAAGGAACAATTGGATGAAGAACAAGTAAATGAAGATTTTATTCGGATTATTAACCCGGGCAACAGGTGTAAGGATACATGTCCAACATTTCCACCCGTGCCGAGATCGAAACCTGGTTCTTCATTATTATTATTATTATTATTATTATAATCAAATAGAAGCGCTAAACCACAGGGGGACCGGGTTCTTCAGATGTGAGCCGAAGGCACTGCCACTTGATAAACAAGTGGATAAGCAACAAAAAAAGTAAACGAGAAAAAGTGAATAATGATTAAGTACAATGAATGAGGAACAAGTAGCTGGGAAGATAGCTAATACGTGGCTGGGAGATGAAGAGCTAAAACGAGGAAAAAAAAAAAAAATACAGAAAGTGGGTGAAACATATATTTAAATATTTGAAAATTGGACAAAATAGAGATAAAAAAGAAGTACCAAGAATAGATGGAACGGCGGATAGCAATGACGCTGCTATATGGATTCCACAATTGATAAGTGATGTTTTATAACATTACAGGGCACTGACAATATATCCTTGATGAAAGGTGGAAGCGATAAACCCATAGTGATCACAGCGTGTAGGGGTATGGGACACAATCAAGTTTGATCCAAGGAAGAAGGTTGTAGCCAAAATTCCTTGGATTAAGAGCCTTTCACAGGCATCAAGTATTGTATTGTTGCACAGGTCACCTAGCAACAAGCTACCGGGAGTAGCAGGTAATAAGCGTGCGTGATAGACAGTGGTAGTTTGTCATGCATGTGTTTGGCTTGGTTAAGCACAACGACCCGGTGGGGCCCCTTTACAAAAGTGTAGCGTCACCGTGTATACTGGAACAGAAGTGTAGCTTCTGGAGTGTAGTTGCTTTCTAAGGCTCAGCCAAGACACACAGAGGTAAGACGTACATGGAGAATATAATAGTAGTATACAATACCGATAAGACAAGACAGACTGGTGCAACAATTGGGTATCATTATTCCTAAATGTTTCGCCTACACAGTAGGCTTCTCCAGAGAAGGCAGTAGAAGCAATAGTAGTATTGAAGTGGTCAGTCCTTCAGACTGGAGAATTGTTGTTCCATAGTCTGGAACAGTGTTCCAGGCTGAAGGACTGACCACCTCAAAACTACTACTACGAGGGTGATGAACTGATAACATCATCTTTACATCTCCACCGCTTCTGCTTTTCCCTCTGTATCCGACTGAAGAACCCTACTGTGCTACTGTGCAGGGGAAACGTTTCGCAATAAAGATACCCAACTGTTGCACCTGTCTTACTTATCTATGTCCAGGCAGAAGTGAGTTGAACAGTCAAATGTTACAAACGTACAAAAATACCAAGCACAAAGATTATTAGAAAATTGTTAACAGGTGTAAGGCGACCTTACCTTACCCTCACCTGGTAAAGAAACCCGGGTTCTTTCGACTTAGACAAACTCTCTACTTCACGCTACAGAAGACCCACGGTCAATAGTGAATAGCAGTGATCAAAAAGAAAACGAGAACAATCTCACAGTCTGGAAGATACAGTGACATATTTAATATCATAGTGTGATTAGTGTTCAATCTGCATTTTTGTGCAGAGGGCCAGTGAAATCGTTACATCAGGTGAGAGATATTTATAAGTGAAGTATTAGTATAACGGACATTTGGAATCAGTGAACGACATTCGTTACTAGACAAGGTTCTGGAGTGCATTAAATATCTGGAAGGTTACCTTCAACCAGCGGAGGACGTAGTTCTTACGGCGAAAAGCTGTAGTTACGGGTCATATATATATATATATATATATATATATATATATATATATATATATATATATATATATATGTCGTGCCTATTAGGTAAAACTGGTCAATTAGCAAGAACTCATTTAAAATTAAGTCCTTTCTAAAATTTTCTCTTATACGTTTAAAGATATATTTTTTTAATTTATGTTAATGTAAAAATTTATAATTTTGTACCAAGAGAAACTTTGAAAACCTACCTAACCTTATTACAACGAGCTCAATTTAATTGAGCCTAACCCAACTAAATATATTTTAGATACGTTAACATTAATTTAATAATAAACAAACACAATGAAATATATTTTTTACGTTATGTTCAGAATGATCTTGGCGAAATTATTGCATACACAAATTTTCACTTGTCTTATATGGCAAGGTGAGCGTTGCTATTTAAGCCAAAATCGCAAGTTTTACCTAATCGGCACGACATATATATATATATATATATATATATAACTAGATATGCGTCAAGAAACACTTGTCATGTTTTCTGACGAATTAAATGTTATTTACTTGCACAACTAAGTGATGGTTGTAAATGTTGCTATAACTACATGTGAAAAATCTTCGTAAATATCACTCGTTAAGAGAGAAGTTGATACCGACATAAAGGGTATAAAGACACTTGTGCACAATCCAGTAAGATACATAACTATGCATCAGTATCTATCCACAGTATCACCATTCCTTCAAAAAGGGAAGTTCACTATGTTATCTGCATTACCATTATTTTAATTCTCATGATTAAAATGGTGTTACCAGCTGTATAATGTTGTGACAAAATAAACAATAGTAACACAAAACTGATTGAATGAACGATGTCAAGAGTTATCTTGAGAGTATCAGCAGTGGTGTGTAAGGCGGCTGCTGCTTATCACTGTATTACTCCAAGTTTCCCGCCACACACTACTACCTCAGCTTTACTTCAGCTGTGGAATATACTTTGGTAACTGATACCGACAGATTGGTTTAGAAAGACACGTAAGCAAACACTAGGACATGGTTTAGAAAGACACGTGAGCAAACACTAGGACATGGTTTAGAAATACACGTGAGCAAACACTAGGACATGGTTTAGAAATACACGTGAGCAAACACTAGATGGTTTAGAAAGACACGTGAGCAAACACTAGGACATATTAGAAAACGTTTTGGTCATGGGACCTTGATCACTTTTAACACGGTGAGGAATGCTTCTACTAGTGGGCCCCGCTTCTTCTGTAGTCAAGATTTTCTGCCCTTACCTTTGGCGGTGTGTCTCCATTCTTATACTTAAACTTCACATTGTTCCAGATCTACGGAGCAGAACTCTTCTCCAGGATGAGGGATTGACCAACTCAGAACTACTTTGGCGAGGGTGATTAACTGATTACATTATCTTTATAATAATAATTATTGTAATTATGGGGAGCACTAAACCCGTAGGATTATACAGCGCATGTGTGGGGGGAATGGAAGGTATTCAGGCTCAATTCAGGGAACCGGAGCACAGATCCAATTCCCTAGATCAAAAGCCCCTCACCAGCGTCAAGGAACCTCCCTTGAGGAGTACATTATCTTTACACCACTGCTTCCTCTGTATTTGGCTGAAGAAGCCTACTGTGTAGGCAAAACGTTTTGTAATAGATATCTAATTGTTGCACATGTATATCACTTTACTACTTATCGGTATTGAATATCAATGTTATATTCACATGTAACTATCATACAGAATAGGGTAGCAAAACTCTGCTGGTGTATCCAATTTTGCTAAATAAAAAAAAGTACTGCATCTTGTCGGTTTTGTATACTATTTATGTACAACTTGTCAGACACTAACATTATGGAATCTTGGTACAGAGGACATCTACACAATCTTGTTTCTTACTTCTAGCCCATTTCTTGGGTATGACCTACTTCCACTGGGAATTCCCGCCTACCAGTGACAATGCCTTCGTCTGCTGCAAGTCCAACACTTGTCGCCAGTATATAAGCGCCAAGCTCCATGACTGTCAAGTACAGAAGCCTACTGTGTAGGCGAAACGTTTCGGAATATAGATGCCTAACTGTTGCATATGTGTTTTACTTACCAACCTGTCGGTATTGTATACCATTTTGATATTCAGTCAGACACTGCAACACAATATCTTTGTACAGAAGAGAAAACACCTTGGACAACTTTTTCAAGTGAGAATGGTTGGATTTGAGAGGGACATGACCTCTCAATGAATACATTCATTATGTGAGTGTGACATTCTTTATTCTACCATTGGACTACACCTCTCCTTCTGACAGTATATAAGGCTCCATACTGTCGCTTAAACTTCACATTGTTTCAGACTAAGGAAAAAAACTTCTTCAGGCTGAGGGACTGACCACCTTAAAATTACGTCTTTAAGGGTGATGGCCTGATTACACCGTGTAGATAAATGGTTCAGAGAACCGACAAGTTGATAAATTAGACACACGTGCAACACTTGGGTATCTTTAATGAGGAAACGTTTTGCCACACAGTGGCTTCATCAGTCCATACAAAGGAGAATGGTGAACAGGAGTTTGAGGTTATCAGTCCTTCAGCCTTGAGTCGATGTAATCGTTTTCACATCTTTACTGCTCCTGCCAACTTTTTTGTACTCAACTGAAGAACCCTACTGTGTAGGCGAAACGTTTCGGAATATTGATGCCTAACTGTTGCATGTGTGTCTCCCTTATAGTTTCTGTTTTTCTTAAATTTGTATTGGACTAAAAAATCCCCCGTGGACAAAATGTTTCTTAATTATGTCCGAAGTGTTGCATTTGTATTTTTATTCCACAGAATACATGTACACACTCAGAAGAGCCTGGTTGTGGTGGCATGGACAAGGGGGTGGCTGGAGTGGGCAACAAATGTGGTACTGCCTGCTGGTGTCCTGGGTCGTCATCACTACTCATGTTATCCTCTTCACACCAGGCCACACTCAACGTTCATCATTAAATCAAGCCTGTTATGAATATAGTAACGAAAGCAAGACTTATCATCTTCCCAACACATGCTGTCGACTCCACAACTACACCAGAGAAGATGTTCTTGCCTGTGTTCATACAGCAACTGATAATTGGACTCTCCCCAAATGGTATGGTAATTTGCATAGGCTTATTATAGTTTTAGGACCATGCATTTATGCTTTTAATCCTAATGTTATGAAATATAAATGAACCTGATTATTATTATTATTATTATTATAAAAAAGAAGCGCTAAACCTATGAATCTGAATAGCCTGCTAATTATTCACAACTTTTTTATTTAACATTATCATTGTGTTATGTAGAGATGACCCTTAATGGGAGGTGCTTTAATTTTGAAGGGTTCTTGAACCAAGGAATTAGAGCTATTCTGCCTTTCTTTGGTTCAAACTTGAATACATCCCATTTTGCAGGCACTGTATGATCACTACAGGTTTCATGTTTCCCCCTGGTTATAATATCTGGAGATAACTTTTATATATGTTATGTGGTATCGATTAAGGTTAGGCTATCTAGTGGCAGGAAATTCTAATAATACCAGCAGGCACAGAATTTAATACTCATTGTATATCTTCAATCCCAAGAGTTAATACTCAAAAAAATATGTAACAAGCCAACTTTTATTTGTCAAAGATGGCAATTTATCCTACATATCTTAAATTCAAATATCCAGACCCAAGAGTGTGTTAGACCCATAAATACTGTAATGTTCCTGGGTAGGTAATAATTACGTATAAAATACTGATAGACGAATGCAATTACATAAAACTTTATTGGGACTGTACCCACCTATTTGTACTCACCTATTTGTGGTTGCAGGGGTCGATTCATAGCTCCTGGCCCCGCCTCTTCACTGATTGCTACTAGGTCCTCTCTCTCCCTGCTCCATGAGCTTTTATCAAACCTCGTCTTAAAATTATGTATGGTTCCTGCCTCCACTACATCACTTTCTAGGCTATTCCACTTCCTGACAACTCTATGACTGAAGAAATACTTCCTAATATCTCTTTGACTCATAGGAGTCTTCAACTTCCAATTGTGACCCCTTGTTTCTGTGTCCCCTCTCTGGAACATCTTGTCTCTGTCCACCTTATCTATTCCTCGCAGTATTTTATATGTCGTTATCATGTCTCCCCTAACCCTCCTGTCCTCTAGTGTCGTCAGGCCGATTTCTCTTAACCTTTCTTCGTAGGACAATCTCCTTAGCTCTGGGACTAGTCTTGTTGCAAACCTTTGCACTTTCTCTAGTTTCTTGGTACGCGTGCTTGCAGCCAGGTGTGAAAAAGGTTTCCAAACTGGTGCTGCATACTCCAGTATGGGCCTGACGTATATGGTGTACAGAGTCTGTACACCATATACCCCTGCATGGGTGAAACATTGTCAATAAAGTTTACATGTCCTGTAACTGCATTTATGTCCGTTTTTCACTGTAAAGTCCCTATACTGACTAGGCAACTTGCCTTTGCAGGGACCATGTACAAAAATTTGACATTCCAAAAATCAGACAGAAACAAGGGAAAAGTTTAATAACAAAAATATTTCCAGGTTTTTAGGTAAAGAAGTAAGCAAAATGAATCCCAGTGACAAAAGTCAGGGCATGGAAGAAAAGGACCACTTCCATAGCCCAAATGAATACCTGTTACACTTCCATCAACCCCAAATCAAAAGATCCCCCCGAGCACCTCATCCTGAAGCAATATACAAATTCTCCCAGGATTTATCAAATAATTCCAGTTTGTCCAGAGGATGGTTGTGGGCAGTTGTGGGAGACTCAAGAATGAGACAATTCTTCAGTGCTCTGGTGACTCTGCTCAATTCTCCAAGACTAAAGTACAGAAAAACATCAACAGGGGTATAGAATTTGCTTAGTTATAGGTTCCCAACCTGTGGTCTAGACCCATACTGGCTACATGGGAAAGCTGCATAACATTACAATAATAACTTCAGTTGACCACCACTTATCTGTAGTCAAACTATAGGTAGACTTCTTAAGGATTAACCTTGAGTGACTAAAATGCTTCTCAGAAAAGTTATCAAATGCTGATCTAATTTTTATATACCACCAAAGTCTCAGGTAATACTCCAGTCACCCACACCACATTGCCTTAAAAACTCCCATTACTACTGCTCAGGAGAAAATATGCAACTGTGAATTCCATATTTACTGGACACCAAATTCCAACTTATTACGATGATAATTTTTATGATTCTACACCTGTTGTGTAATGACTGATAAGAATTGTTTGTAAAAGGTGTTAGAAGTGCATTATTTACAGACAGTATTCCTGGCAGCTTAATCCTTTACATGTAACAGTGAAGAGAGATTCACTAACATTGAACAATAAAGTAGAATTACTACATACATTGGAGCATGGTGTGTGCTAAGTTCATAATATACTATACTCTTATCATGTAAAAAACGAATGTTTATGGTTGAAGATACAGAAAAAAAAAAACTTTTAAAATACCATATTATTTTGAAAGTGATTGCATAATGTGTTAAGATTGAATTAGCATAAATTTGTAATTGTTCTGCTAGCAAAGATAATAAACTGGTTTCACAGGAATCACAGCAAAAATGTGCATTTTTCTGGGAAGATTTTGAAAAGGCTAAATATTTTTACAAAGAACTAAATATTGAAAAGACAGTTGACTATAGAAACAGTAGCTGCACAAGTTCATTAAGTGCTACAGTACCATACTTGTTTTGTTAAAAAAAAAGTAAAAATGTCATCCATATAACATAATGCTGTTGAATAATAAAGTACCACAATATTGGGATGATATTGTTTATTTGGTAAAAGAACACAATTTTAACTCCCAAGCAAATCAATAATGCAGACAGGCAGGACTATTTTGAAAATACTATACGGCAATCTCTCACATGCAGCTATGATAAATTGATGACTGGGGTGAAGAAAAAGAAGAGGTTAATTAGCTGTAATGCAATTACAGTATATGCAGCTGGCATAAAAATGCAAATTACTGTTCAGATAATTGGAAAAAGCTTTTGCCCATGCATGCTCAGGGGTATAAAATTTTGTCAGTTATTTAGCTCATCAATCAGTCCTGGATTATACAAGAATCTACCAGTCAATGTTTTCTCAAACATTTTGTGTACTAGGCTAGGAAGCATTGCAGAAACATTTGGTTTCATGTGATATCTAACTGCACATTCTTGATCCAGCCACAGATCAAGGAGTAATTAAGAGCTTGAAAACAAAATGCTATACTGTACTGAAATAGAAATTAGGAGCTATGACAGATTTATGAAAAAAAGCACCATTAAACATGCACCTTAACACATTTGGACTATATGACCCTTGTGGGTTTAGTGCTTAGTTTTGATTGAAATAATTAGGAAAAAATGCACTATTAAACATTCACATTAAATCAATATATGTACAATCCTTAGAATGCATGGTACAAATTTGATGACAGGGATTAGAATACTACTGTATATTATATAAGAGACTTCATTTCAAACTGCAATTTTGAATGTTATAGAAAGTGTCTGGGCTCTAATGAGTTCACTATAGTGGTGGTTGACTGTAGTTGTTAGTGGTAAACTGCTTAAATGTGGAGCTTGAGAAGGGTCTGCATAACAAAAATAAGGTTGGGAACCACTCTTTTTAAATATTAATTAAGCCTCTTTTATCTAAAGTAATTTTGAATTAATTTCAAACTTATGCCGATTGTTCTTATAATTAAAATACAATAACAGTTAGGAAATTAAATAAAAATGAGAAGAGGAATAACAAAATATGTTTTCAGGTGGATAGATTTTATATTTTGCCCTGAGGAATGAGTTTATTGGGCAGTAACATTCATCCAGTAACAGAACACTGCCAAAAATGCAGTACATACCAACCCAAAATAATTGACATGCCATTGGTGATATTAATGCCATCCTTGTCTCAGTATAGTAGTCCTGGCACGTTGAAAGGAATGTCCCTTGGAAGAGTATACGTACTATACATTATGTGAATAAGTGAACAAAAAATGAGAGCCTTTTGGAAACAAGGCTCTCATTTTGAACAAGCTGCTCAGATATAAGTGAATGGTTCAAGGCTACAGTATTGAAAGAGTCAAAAGGAAAGGAGAGGTAAAAAAAAGTAGAAGGTAAGAGGAAAATAAGAGTAAATTGGAAAGATGAATGATTATTGGGATACGAAAAGTTTGGCAGTGAATGAAGTTGCTACATTTTCAAGTTAAGAATGCCTGCATGTGATATGACATATGGAATCCTGCTTGACATGGCTCATATTATTGTACTCTAAAGTGATTACACAGATATTGCAAAAAAAAAAAAAAAAAGCACACATTCATTATTTGTAAATCATAAATATGTTAAATTTAATGATGACATTAATATCCTAATTCCTATGAGACTTCAAATGCTTACATCAAGGCTAACCCTATTCATCTTGCATTTTTAGGGAAAATGGCGCAGTGTGCATGAATTAACTGAAAACTTGCGCATAGGCAAATTACATGAAGACATTGAGGTGTACCACATGGATGTACCTTTACAAATCATATTTCACTGGGATCCACTACTGTCACACCTGCCAAAACTCATGCACCAATGGACGGACAATGAACAACAGAAGCCAACTTTGCTGATTTTAGGTGAGCATAGTACTGTACTCATGAAAAAAAGCACTGCAAATAAAATGTTAACATATATTACACAAGCACAATGGAACGACTATCTCTAAATTAACATAAACACAAACATGAATGCAATAAATTATAATAATAATACGTAATATTTATTCCTACAAGTACATGTACTGTACAAGGTATACAGGCCTAGCTGACATCAGTGACATACAGTAGTCCCCCCATATCCATGGAGAATACATTTCAAGACCTACCGTGAATACCTGAAACCATAAATAGTAGCGAACCCTATATGTATAAAAGTCGTTTTTCATTGACGTACATACCTATGATAGTTTAATTAATAATTTACACACAATAAGTGGAGAATTAGCACATTTTCACTGATGGGAAGCACTTCATGGTTTCTCTTAGGCTTTGAAGAACTGCTACCATCACTACTTTTGTTCTTTAGGCCATTATTAAGCAAAATTTTGCTTATTTTTGGACCATGATAGACCATGCATAACATACTGAATCTGCGGATATGGTGGTTCTACTGTACTACTATATAGAAAGCCCCTTGTTATGCAGAGCATTTCGGGTAAATTAGGTCAATTTTGTCCCCAGGATGTGACTTACACCAGTCGACTAAAACCCATGTACCTATTTTACTGATAGGCAAACATGGACAGCAGGTGCTTTAACCCTTTGAGGGTCGGTCCCGTACTAGTACGTCATTGCAGCCAGGGTCGGTCACGTACTTGTACGCCTAAATTCTAGTGCCTTCAAATCTGGTGGAAGAAAGCTGGAAGGCCTACATATGAAAGAATGGGTCTGCGTGGTCAGTGTGCGCAGTATAAAAAAAATCCTGAAGCACGCAGTGCATAATGAGAAAAAACTCCGACCGTTTTTTTGGTTTAAAACAGCGACTTTCGGGTGTATTTTCGTATGGTATTTGTGGTTGTATTCTGGTTTTCTTGGTCTCATTCGATAGAATGGAAGATATTTTACAGAAATTGTGATGATTTTGATTGGTTTTACGATGACAAGTACCTTGAAACTGAGCGCAAAGTAGCGAAAATGTTTGATTTTTTTCGATGTTCAAGAGTAAACAAATCACGCCATGCGTCCAATACACATCAAGTGGCATGTCTAATATTCTTGCACAAGTGCACTGATATTATTTATACCGTTTCTACAATGATGCAGTTGTATACATAACAGTAATTCTTCTATTTTTTTGTGAGAATAAAAATTAAAAATGGAAAACCAAAATAATGTAAGAGGGGCCTGGAGACGTGACTAATGAACAGAGAAGATGTTACTTTAGTGCCAGGATTGTCTGCCTTGTTTATTCTGGACCCTATTTTGAAATTGGCATCGTTTGAAATTTGTGTGAAATTGGCCAAATTGCCATTTTCTGACCACTATTTTGGGTAGTTGCAATTGGTAAATAGGCGGTTTCTTGTACTCAGTCGATAGAAGAAATGGAGTTCTAGCAAAATAGCTATAATTTTAGTAGACTGAGACATTGGAATTTGCTGAAAATAGGGCTCAAAGTGGGCGAAATAGCCGATGCGTAAATGTCATCGATACCGCTAAATTCGCGAAAGCATAACTCCGTTAGTTTTCCATCAAATTTCATAATTTTGGTGGCGTTATGATCGGAAAAAGATTCTCTATCATTTCATAAGAAAAAATAACTTATTTTTTTTCTGAAAAGTTTTCGACCCTGAGAACAATTTTGAAAGAGGGCCTCTCGACCCTCAAAGGGTTAAGGAAACATGTCCTAATGTTTCCACCTGTACCAGGGATCGACCCCCGAACCTCAGTGTGTGAGCTGAGTGCGCTAGCAATTGATCTGTGGGACAGTATCATGTGGAGCTGTACAAAATGGATTATACTGCACATTAAATATAGTACAATAAAGAATCTGAAGTAAATAAAATGGTTTGATTTAGTAAGGAAATGCCACATGTAGCAGATATTATCTACTCCTGAAAATGAAAATTATGCCCACAATGTGACTTTACCTACTTCCAAGGTTCAGGGCTTCACTGGATGAGGACCACTCTTCACACATACCGTTCTGCTGGACCTCAGGCTGCATTAGACAAGTTTAAACTACATATGGACACACTCCTACCCCAGTTGGTCAGCTTTGCCAAGTCAACCTACACTATTATGCAACTACAAGACCACATACAGGTAACAGCCATGTTGTACCTCTTAATGTGGCCTTTACATAATCAACACCGTCTTAAGTTACAGTGAATGGTGTAAATTAAAATTCCCCGTTGATTCTTACCTTAATTATTTTATATTAATTTATTATGTTTAGGCCTAATTTCCAACTAAATAATGTATAATTAGTATACAAAGAATAAATTTCCTTGTCTTGATATTTGTTAAGTTTATTTAAGACTTCACGTTTGATTGCTTCAAAATTAAATTTTTAAAGTTGATTATGGCAATTAGTAAAGCATGTAGTACTCTGCAAATAGAATACAGCTCAAGAGTTTCTCTACTCTGAGTCCAGCCATGGGCCAGGCTCGTCTGGTACTTGCCTGATCAACCAGGCTGTTGCTGCTGGAGGCCCACTGCCCCACATATCCATCACAGCCTGGTTGATCTGGCACCTGGTGAAGATACTTGTTCAGTTTCCTCTTGAAGGCTTCTACACTTGTTCCAGCCGTGTTTCGATATCTTCTGGTAAGATGTTGAATAGTCAGGGACCCCGGATGTTGATACAGTGTTCCTTATTGTCCCCACCGTACCCCTGCTCCTCACTGGATTTATTTTACGCTTCCTCCAATGTCTCTCGTTCCAGGATGTTGTTATGGCCGTGTGCAGATTTGGGACCAGGCCCTCGAGTATGTACTTTCCAGGTACAGTGGTACCTCGAGTTTCGAACAGCTCCCAACTTGAACAATTATGTAAGTGTATTTTTGGGGGTCTGAAATGGACTAATCTAATTTACATTATTCCTTATGGGAACAAATTCATTTGGTAACGGCACTCGAACAGCCTTCTGGAACGAATTATGGCTGAAACTCGAGGTACCACTATACAGTGGTACCCGGTTTCGATGGTCCCAAACTCACCCTTTATGTAAGTTTATTTTTTAAATGCTTTTGTAAGTGTAATTTTGGGTCTAAAGGACTAGTCTATTTTACAACTTTTCTTAAGGAGATAAATTCGTTTGTAATGGCACTTGAACAGCATTCTGAATGAAAAATATGTAAACCGGTACCACTGTATATATTATCATGTATCTCTCTCTCCTCCACTCTAATGAGTACATGTTCAAGACTTGAAGGCGTTTCCAGTAATTTAGGTGCTTTACTGGCTCAAGGTGAGCCGTAAACAATCTCTGTATTTGTTCCAGCTCTGATATTTCTCCTGCTTTGAATGGAGCTGTCAGCACTGAGCAATATTCTAAGTGAGGGAGCACTAGCGATTTGAAGAGTGTCACCATCGGCATTATTTCCCATGTTTTGAAAGTTCTCAATACCCACCCCCATCATCTTCCTGGCTGTCATGATCTTTGTCTTGTTATGGTCTTTAAAAAGAAAGGTCAGCTGACATAATTATTCCCAGGTCCTTTACGTGTTCCTTTCGTTCTATTTGGTGACCCTCTTGAGTTTTGTATACTATAGTGTTCCTTTTGAGTTCTTCATTCTTTCCATACCTAAGCAGCTGGAACTTATCACCATTGAACGTCATGTTGTTTTCCACTGCCCACTGGAAAACCTTGCTTATGTCTTCCTGTAATTTTTCAGTGTACTCTACCGTAGTGACTTTCATGCTTATTTTAGTGTCATCTGCAAATAATGATACATAAGTGTGCCAGGTGTTTTTATCTATGTCTGCAATGAGGATGAGAAACAGCAGAGGTGCCAGGACAGTGCCTTGGGGCACTGAGCTTTTGACCTCGCTGATGTTGGATCTTGCCCTGTTCACTACTACTTTTTGTGTTGTGTGTGTTAGGAACCTGAAAATCCATCTGCCTACCTTCCCCATAATGTCCATGGCCCTCATTTTGTGCGGTATCACTCCATGATCGCATTTTTCAAACGCCATTGCAAAATCTGTGTAAATCACATCTGTGTTTTGGTCGTCTTCCAATGCCTCTGTAATTCTGTCATAATGATTCAACAGCTGTGACAGGCATGATCGTCCTGCTCTAAAACCATGCTGGTTTGGGTTATGCTGGTCCATGAACTTTGTAATCTGCCGTCTCATCACTTTTCGAAGATTTTTATGATGTGAAAAGTTAGGGCTACTGGTCTGTAATTTTTAGCTAGTGCTCTACTACCTCCCTTATGCAAAGGAGCTATGTCTGCACTCTTTAAGGCCATCTTTGATATTGTTTTATGTCACCTTTGCACCATTTATAACATTTCTGGTATATTTTTAAATGTTTATACAGTAGTGTACTGTATATTGAAATAAACAGAATAGAGGAAATCAGCTCTTAATATACATTATTTAGGTATGAATACCGTGGTAAGTCCGAGGCGTCGGTAAATGAGTACATTGCTAAGTGAGGAGAAGCTGTATATAATTACATTCACCCTTTAATTTTGTTGTTTCCACTGTACACATCAGTCATTACAATACCAGTAATTCTTCATATTCCATTGACACCAAAATACAGTTGAGCATGAAGAGTTCAGATTGATCTGGGCCAGAGGCATTCTGAACTTATGATCCATCCTGTCTTAACAGATTGAGAAAATGTACCTCAGTTTGATCAAATTATTAAACATTTTGCTAGTTTGCCTTCTGTTTTATCAACTGAGCATAATAAACTATCAGAAGTACCCTATAAAGTCCACGGAAGTCAGTAATTTGGCCAATTTTATACAAAATTCAAGAAATTCCAACTTTAAAACAGAATCCAAAAATCTTTGTAGACATTCCAGCAACTAAAGCAAATTATCCTTTGTTCTTTAATAACATCCCCAGATCTCGTCTCATATTACACTTGCCCTCTTTTGGAATCCATCATTGCACAAAATACGTATTGATGCTTTCACCCTATTTGTAGGATAATAAAATATAACCAGCCTTGATTGGTCATGGTTTGCAGCAGATCTAGTAAAACAGACCAGGGATTGTACGGGGAGCCTTACCCTTCCTCAGGAAAATCGTCCAAAATCGAATATTTATGCCACTTTGAGCCCTATTTCAAACTACAGTGGACCCTCGCTATTCGAACACTCCAAAACTCGCCTTAATTCCAGAATGCTGTTCAAGTGCTGTTACCAAACGAATTTATTCCCATAAGGAATGATGTAAATTAGATGAGTCCATTTCAAACCCCCAAAAATACACTTATAAAAGCACTTAAAAAAATAAACTTACATAAAAGGGTGAGTTTTGGAGTGTTCGAATAGCGAGGGTCCACTGTACTTCCAATCCTGAAATCGACCAACATCATCTCTATTTCAGTAGTATATCTTTCATTCTATTAAATGATAGCAAGAAACAGCCAATATGTCCATAAAAACCATCCTAGAAAACACTTCAAAGTTGCTATTTTAAGCCATGCATAGGGTCAAAGGTTTGCTTTTCCCATCATGTACTGCATGGGGCAGGATTTTTTTAATACATACTGAGTACACTCGCTGCACAAACCCATTCTCTCATGTCTAAGCCAAATTTTACCACTCAGCATATTTGAGGAAACAGTGCTTAAAACGTAGATCTGCACGAGTGACATTAGCTTCACTAACATAGATCTATTTAAAAGATGGTGAAAAGGTTAAGTCCAAAATCAATTTAAACAGTGGATTGTAACAATAACAGACAGTTCTGGGTTAAACAGCTTTGTCCATCCACAGATTTTATCCAGTAAATCAGGCTCTGTTAAATCAAAGTTTCACTGTATAGGTTAATATACATTAATCTAACTAAATTTAACCGTATCAAGAATAATGAATATACGTAGTATTAAAATTTCATAGAGATTTTGAGAGTACTGAAATGCATAATTTGCAGTATGTTTGAAACTGGCTGCCTAAACTGAAGAATAGATAGTATCATGAGACAAATTCTGATGTATGTGCTGTATTATTCTTTTTCCTTTTCCTCTAAAGGAATCACACATCTTCAAAAAATACCAAGGGGCCTACTCCAACAACAACATCGACCTGTATAACAACTTTATCTCATCAAGTCTTATAGGCTCCAGTGTTGCCCTTTGGGATAGTAACATTCCTTTCTCACAAGTCTATCATGCCCACTGTTTAACAAAATACAGAAAATCATTTGATATGTTATGGGATTGTGATAATCCTCTGCACACAGGATTTGTCATGGTAGAGAAATATGCCAATATGTTTCTTAATGATATCTGCAATTTCTATATTGACTTGGATTCCATCTATTGTTGATTTGAGTGTGGGTTATTTCTTAATTGTTTTCATGATTTTATACTGTAGTACGTATTATGTTAAAACTAAATAAATTAAAATATATGAAAATAATGGTTTGTTTTATGTACTGTACTAGTCTATCCAAAATGTAAAATAAATTTAACACGTGTCTATATCAACATGCATCCTGTTACAGTAATATCACTTGTCAGATGCATGGCAGGAACTGTAGCTCAACTTCTTTAACCAGACCTGAAGAAGGACCAGGCACTGTAGTTCCAATTTGTTAGTTATTGATGTAGCAGGTCCAGAAACTGTACCTCAATTTTCTACAATAGCATGTAAGTCCAGGAAATACAGCTGGTTTGTGGGTACACATAAATGCCAAACCTGTAGCCACTTGATAACTACTTTGAGAAAACAGCAAAAATTGACTAATTCCATGATTTTTATTTTTATTTAGTGATTGCACTTTAAATTACTCTTATTATTTCTTAGTATGGAGTTTATGGTTCTTTGTGGTTTTTTATTCTGATTCTCTGTGGTAATTAGCAAGACCCCTCAAATTTTACCCTGCTGCAAACAAATCTGTACCATATAGAAGAACACAGTCTCGTTGCAATGAACATGAAGTGTCAGTTGAAAGTTACACTAGCTACACCTCTGTATTTGCTGAATTAGGAAATACTGTGTATGAAATAATGAAGACAAATCATGCAACTGCCAGTTTTCAGTGTGAGTGACAACACACTACAACTTGTGCAGTCATGAAGAGGAGAAAACACCTTAAAGAAAACTGCACATATCCTGAAGAAGACTTGACAAAATTCTATGATAATCACATTTTTCCAGCTTGGTATGAAATCAGAAGATTGAATACACACTATCAAGACCGACTTCTCATACATTTCCATTATGTACTTGAAAAATATCAGAATGGAAGACAGTTAGTAAAGTAAAGTAAAGGTTTATTTCTTGTAAAGGTTACGATATGTAATTACAGGCTGGATAGCAGAGTTGACTCCATTTGCATATACGTACAGTGGACCCTCGGTTTTCGTTGATAATTCTTTCCAGAATCCTGTTCGAGTGCCGTTACTGAACGAATTTGTTCCCATAAGGACAAATGTAAATTAGATTAGTCGTTTCAGACCCCCAAAAATACACTTACAAAAATATACTTACATAATTGTTAGAGTTGGGAGCTGTAGGAAACCGAGGGTCCACTATATGTCCGTACATACTGGTGTCTGTCGTTAAGATAAGATTTTAGGTAATCAAGGGAATGTCCTCTGATGCCATAATGATTTGGTTTTAGGTGTAGGAGATTGTGGTTGACTGTATCAAATGCTTTTCGTAGGTCAATGAAGAGCCCCAGGGGATATTCATTTTTATCGAGTGCTGTATATACAAGTTCAAGCATTTGCATAATAGCATCATTTGTACTTTTTTTTGGTCTAAACCCAAACTGGCAGGGGTTAAGTATGTTGTTGGATATAAGGTAGGAGTAAAGTCGTTTGTGTATTATTTTTTTTAATATTTTAGAAAGTAAGGGCAAGTTTGATATGGGTCTATAGTTGAGAGAACTAATAAAACTGGCAAAGGGCAGGATAAACCTTTGTCATAGAGAGGCTTCTAACCCACACCTAGAAATCTTTAGGCAGCATTACAATCTGTCTTCCATCATTATCAAGTCACAACTGTTGACACTTGATAATGGTTTGTCTTGGACCATTATCAGGTTACAACAGTTACAAGTTGATAATGGTCCAAAATAGATCATAATGCTGTTTAAAGTTAACTCTCTTAAGTCTGGGATATTTGTGCTATGTTATTAGCGTCATTACTAATATACTGAAAGAACAAGTGGTAAACCTGCATGGGTCATACAGACAATCTTAAGTGAAACAATTGGCTCATGATATCTTGCCCATGAATGGAGTGAAGCTGGAATAGGAACCAGTGTAAGTGGCATTCTTGTTGTTCATAATCTACATTAATGACCTTGATGAGGGGAAGTAATAGCAATGTATAAGTATATTCTCTGACAATAGAAAAATAGGCAGGGTAATAAATTCAGAGGATATAGTAAAACTTTAGAATAATCTGTACACATTAATGACATATATCAGAGTAATGGCAAATGCAGTTATATATGGAGAAATGCAAAGTCCCAGTCCTTGGGAATGAAAGTAACTCTGGCACCTACAAAGTGAATAATGTGAATAATGTAGAACTTGATCATACTGGTGTGAAAAAGACTAGTCCTTGTTAGCAAAAACCTGAAGGCAAGACAACAATGCCTAAATGTTCAACAGGTATAAATGAAAGACATCCAAAAAAGTACTCAAAACAATGGATTCAAGTTGCATAAATACAAATTTGGAAAGAGTATAGGTGAATGCTGATTTTGCAGAGTTGCAAATGAGTTGAACAATCTGTCAAGTAATCAATGAAACTTTAAATAATCAGGGAAAGAGGATACATCCGTAAGGTCATATGGCAACCGAGGCACTGGACAGAATCAGGCTCAATCTGAGGAAGGGAAGGATAGGTTAAATTCCTTGTATCAAGAGCACCTCACCAGCATCAAATATATATTGTACAGTAAGTAGAGATGGATTTGAGAAGTACAGTGGTACCTCGGTTTATGATGGTCCCCAAACTCGCCCTTTTATGTAAGTTTATTTTTTTTAAATGCTTTTGTAAGTGTATTTTTGGGGGTCTAAAAGGACTAGTCTATTTTACATTATTCCTTATGGGGATAAATTCGTTTGGTAATGGCACTTGAACAGCATTCTGGAACGAAAAAATATCGTTAACCGAGGTACCACTGTATCTGTCTCACATAGGCCAGCATGCCTAATATTGTTTCTCTCTTATTATGTTCTTATATTAAATAAAAAAATGGCAATTAGGTTTTGCATGCAAATAGCAAATCTTTATGTTTACAGTCTAGGCTAACATTAAATTTAGGGGCTCCATTGAACTAATTACTTAATTTTTTTCTATAATACAAGCAATCTGTCAATAGCCTGGCAAAAGCAGTTATATCTTGTGAAATATTTGGGGGAGGGTTGAAGGAGGAGATATTAGTACCAAAATTATTTTTATGGTAGTTAAAATATATTTGTTAAATTATGCACATGAAGGGAGTGCCACCTGACATTCCTATCCAATCAACCATTAGTTTAGTCATATGACACCACTCCAAACCAATCCAAGTCACTCTGATTTTTTTTTGGGGGGTTATCCTAGGTAATTTACACTTTGTATGATAATTGTACTTATGTGTACCTGTATTAAAATAAACTTATGTATACTTGTACCTGAATAAACTTACTTACATACTTACTATGTACGTAGTCAGATTCAGGACAGTGAAATGCATAGTTTAAACACTACCAATCCCTAAGCCGTCTCTCGTAAGTGTAATACATGTGAATTTACTTTACCTTCCTACCTACACCAAATGTAGATACCAATGTTGATTACTTATTAGGTTAGGTTGACAGTAATATTAAAAAAAATTATTGTCGGGTTAAAATACATTTTTTTTAAACCTGCTGAAATTAAAACCTCCACTGCACAAACAAATCAATATCAGATACTTTAAATTATAAATTTTTGCGAAACTTGGAGTAAACTCAATATTAACCGCAATGTGTTCGCAAGTGTTTACACACACACCCCTCAAGGAAGGTTCCTTGATGCTGGTGAGGGGCTCTTGATCTAGGGAAATGGATCTGTGCTCCAGTTCTTTGAATTAAGCCTGAATACCTTCCATCCCCCCTCCCACAGGCGTTGTATAATCCTACGGGTTTAGCGCTTCCCCCTTGATTATAATAATAATAAGAATTTACACACAAAGATTTCTTCAAGCCACACACGGAATGCAAAGTCAACATGACTTAGTTTAATTGTATTCCTCATTACTTTGATCATATTTAAGCATGTGTATGTCATACTTTGATCATATTTAAGCATGTGTATGCCATACTTTTATTGAATAAGGTAAATACAAAATGCAAAAACAAAACCAAATATTTATTACCATTTGGGTGCAACAAATCATTTACGTAGTAGTAATATCATTGGAAAGTGACCTTAACTTACCTTGTTAAGACTTTAATTTAATAAATCACTGAAGATGAAGGATAGACATGCAGTGTCCGGCCTCTCGTACACCTTCCTCTTCGATATACCTCTTGTTTGCCTATGTAACTTATTTTACTCTGGGCTTTGAAATTACCCAGTTTTAAAATGAGTACAACACAGTTTACAGGAACATTTTCATGTCGTGACAGGCACAAACTACACAAAGCAAGGTACACTTAACGAGAGGAAGTAAAAGTGATGCGTAACAGGTTATCATGGAATGCCCGAGGTAAGTCAGTCTCCCCTGCGGAGTACACATTTCCCACTCCCTTAACTCCAACCAATATTGTTAGCAGTTATTGTTAATCTGGCTTTAATATAACCTTGCCTAAATTAATTCTAAATATAAATTACTTAAAATTATTGTACTGTGTTACTAAAGTGTTTTAACTATTTTCGAGTCTGACATGGACTCCTGCGAGGAGTACACATGCAGACGACGTGACCGTCATAATGTTCTTGGGACTTCACTCAAATTCAAATTCAAATTAAAATTTTTATTTCTTTGCAAAGTTTACATGTGACTAACATGTTATAAGGAGTCTATTTCCATGCATAGTTTACAATGTGTAATTACAATATTGATTTGCAAGTGCAAAGAAAGCCACTATCATGCCGAAGCATTTCGGGCGGACTAATGTCTATACAGGTTATATACACAGAAGTGCATATATAAATTGTATATATACACTGAGAAGGTTCTTAAATAACTATTTCAGAGAATCAAGCACTTATATTAGTACAGGTGAATAGTAACCTTTAATGTATTACGTGCTTCTGGATGTGTGCAGTTAGTTGTTGTAGGTTCGCCGGTCTTGTCCTGGCCCGGGTCTATTCCACATGGTGACACGGCGGTGCAGTTAGTCGATAGATAAAATAGGTTTTAACCTAACAAAATAATGAATGCGAATATCTTGCTCTGGACAACAGTGACAATTCAATTTTCGTATTTTAAGGACGCTTGTTCCTCTTTTCCTCCTTCCTCGGCTTCACCAAGCACTAGGTCGTTTTCGGCGCTGCTAATGTACGTCTCTTAAGAAAACCGGTCATATGCTTTGGTGAGGTATATGTGCCACGCTTTGTCTGATTTTTTCAATCAGGGAGAAGCTCTAAATCCGTAGAGGTCACGTAGCACCTAGGTAATGGGAAATAAACAGGTTCTGTCTTAGAAACGGGATTATAGGCCCAATTAGTTAGGTGTAAAAAGTTCCCGGTCAGTTAAATGTGTCCCGTAGCTTGGTAGGCAGTGTTCTCGCCTCGCACACAATCCCCGGCTATCCCTGTTCACCTAGCAGTAAGTAGGTACCTGATCGACTGGTGTGGGTCGCATCCTGGGGAGCAAGATTGAAGTACCCCAATAGAAATAAGACAGTTCTCGATGACGCACTGACTTTCTTGGGTTATACTGGGTGGGTAACCCTTACCTGGGTTAAAAATCCCAACAAATCTTATCTAGCCTAAACCTCGTAATTAGTATATCGAATCAATTCTTGATCAGTCAGTTGTGGTGCATACGTCGGACTGCAGGCAGCGGTTACCAACAGCTTGATCGATCAAGCCAGTAACCAAAGGCCTGGTCTGGGAATTGGTAGTGTGATGACCTCCAGAACCTATAATTAACCCTTTACCGGCGTCTGGGCACCTCCCTTAAGTTAAGTAAAGGCATTACCGCCTGAGGAACAGGAGGCAATCAGGTTTGATCCCAAAAATGCGTGAGTAGTTCCAATTCCTGTGAGTTTTTAGTTTAATATCTTTATTATGCACCCCATACCCATCCTGTGGGCGGTAGTCAAAAGATTACAGAGGTACATAATGGGTCCAGGGACTGGGCCCCAAAGTTTTGATAGCTGAGCAAGTTACAAAGGTAATGAACTCAGGTAGATCTGGTCACAATCATGACAAAGTTACAAAGGTATTTACAGATTACAGAGGTACATAATGGATCCAGGGACTGGGCCCCAAAGTTTTGATAGCTGAACAAGGTACAAAGGTAATGAATCATGTAAGTAAGTAAATTTACTTACTTACTTTTATACATGGTTACAATCATGAACAAATTATAAAGTAATGAGCAATTCACACGTCCACACCCGGTCACAACTGTAATGAGTTATCGGTGCAAATATTAATTGTTGGGTCACACACACAAATAGGTGAATACACACACACGAGCATACATACACACGTGCACACGCACTCACACGTGCACACGCACTCACACGTGCACACGCACTCACACAAGTACACAAATACACACGCAAACACACACACGGGGCGGAAACATTTCGAAGTGTTTCCTTACACACACACACACATACACATACAACAGGCCTAGTGTCTAATCGACATGTGCCTAGGACAAAATGGTAACTAACACACACACATACACACACGGGCGGGGCCAGGAGCTTTGACTCGACCCCTGCAACCACAACAACTAGGTGAGTACATACACACACGTGGTAATGTTTTATTTACAGGGATCAAAGTCAGGGTATTTTTCTAGAATGGTCTGGGATCAAGAGCCGTTTACACTCTTTGAAGGGTGTAACATGTTTTCAGACTTTTACTATCTTTTTTTTTTCTTTAGGTGTGGACACCATACTTCTGCTACATATTCTAAGTTGCATGACCCTTGTCAGTTTAGCGCTTTCTTTGATTATAATAATAATAAATACATATTCTAAGCCTATATATATATATATATATATACATATTGTCTATTTTATAATAATCATGAGGAAACTCTGAACTTCGTTGAATGGAAGTAATCAAGTTTGTCTTAAGAAACAGGAGAGTAAGTCCAACTTTTCCACATCCAGATACCTATTAAGTGGTAAGGGTGTACCAATAAGTTGTAGTAGATAAAACATACAAGCAGCAACTGAAGAAAGTCTGCTGCACATGTGATGCATTATCTTAAAGGCACTCTCCTTAAAGGTAAAATTTTCTATAAACTGTCTTGTTTGGTCCCAATTGTTGCTTTATAAATTTGCTTCTTGTATCTTCTTGTTAAAAACTTATTCTCATTTTACTATGTCATCTTTGTGTCGTGGTGCTCAACGTCAATTTCTTAAAACTTCTATTCATTCCTCAAAGGTTACTTTCTTTATTTTATTTTAAACTAAGCTCAGTTAATTTGGGTCGGTTAGGTTAGATTGGGCTGGGTTGTGTTAAGTTAGTTTGGCTTAGGTTAGGCATACACCTACAAAAACGTATATTAAGCACAAATAAGTAAATTACAAAAAATAGCCACTATACGTTTGGCAACAAGGTGGCCTAGGAAAAATAGTCAACATTGATTGTTGGTGGGAGACTGGGGCTGCATCTGTGAATATATACGAGAGTCGTATCACACAATGATGCAAATAAATGGAACCAATGTCAAATTACAGTGCTCACATCACATGAAAATACTTTATTTTATATAAAATTTTACCTAAAAGAGTTTTATTAAATGTAAAGGAAATACAAGCTGGTTATTTACATTTATATTTTTGGTAATAGCTGACGACTAGTATTGCAGCTGCCTGGCCTTGGTATCGATAAGGATTTTAGGTTTGTTACTGACGAGATCCTTGATTATGGTACTCATCACTCTCCGGTCACAATTATAAAAGTAGTGAGAGACATTGCTCGCCATTTTGCTATTTGGCAGAACTAAAAATCTAACCTAGGACACGTCAGTCTTAGGGGTGTTCAGGATCCACTGTGCACGTCACAAACAGTCGCTGACAAAGTGGGATGGAAATTTCAATTTAGAATGACCTGGTGGGTGACATGACACTCTTCCTCAAGGTATTTTAGGACTGCAGGTCCTGCAAGTCTTAAGGAAAAACCAAATGGCCTCCCCTTGTTTCGATTTGTTATCAAAGAGAAAGTGTATCACATCATCCTTGTTGGCAGGTTTCCGATGCACTGTGAATGACAGTTTATCACCATATTTATATAAACGGACATCAAGGAAGGAAAGGTTGCCGTTATGCTCCTCTAGTGTGAATTTGATTGAAGGCTTAACTGTATTGAGCTGCTGTTGGAGATCCTCGACGTTAAATCCGAGAGCTATCCATATACAGGTTCACCAGTACGGAGTTCATAAAGGACCACATCGTCATTTCAAAACACTGCCTATACATAGAACCACCATGAGAAAAAATAGTTAAAACTGATAAAAAAAATTAATTTTACTTGGTGATTATAAATCTGAGGTCTGGATATGAGTATAGACAGCGTGTGTAGACTGCTAGATACTCAACAGTAAATCCAATCCCTGTGTTGTTTGGGACGACATCTCACTGGACATGGTTTGGGCACCGTCTGATTTTTATATTCTTCCCGAAAACTGAAAGCAATTGAAAAATATTTATATTAGCTTTTTCACTTTTTGTGTAGACCGGCTGCGAGAGTATCGTGTTTGTATGGCTATTAGTAGCGATAATGGTGGTTGTATCACCAGTGATTAAAGTAGCAGCATTGGTAGTTATGGCAATAATTACAGTAATGGTTTTTGCAATGTTTTTATCAGTAATATTGGAAGTAATCATAGTAGTAGTATCTAAAATTACTGCCACTGATAATAACAGTAGTAGTAGTAGTAGTAATAATAATTGCTCTGGAGGTTGTGGTATATTTGTAGTTTTTATACATATTCTCCTATGATTACATAAATGTTTCTATTGCATCTTTGTATTTTATATAGTGCAGAGTGTGGCATAACTTTGTAATGCAGTTGAATATTAGCAATGAAGATTTGAAGCGAATCAGAAGAGGTATTCACAAGTCGCCATATGGAAGTTAATATCTCAATTCCTTAAGTAAAAAATGTAAAATTAGAACATTCACAGCCCGAATCTAATTTAAACCTTCCGGTAAGAAACATCAGCTTTCATGCTAAGCTCAAGAGGCATTCTCTTGTTATCTCAGAAAGATAGCACCTACCTGGGGGATCCCACGAAGTAGCCATCTATCCTCTGTGTTGGCCAGGGTGTCGTCCCTCGGAAGAGCAGGCAGCAGTAACTATCATGGGCCAACACCCGACCCACCATCAGCGGCCACAACCTCTTCTGAACAATTCTCTTTGTTACACTCATACAAAAATACGAAAAGGGTGATATATACAGACAGACCTCTATCAGTATACTTGGAGAGGGTTTCGGGGGTCAGCGCCCCCGCGTCTTTAATCAGATAAGATAATCTTATTCAGGTAAACTACAAATAGTGTTACAGATTATATAATATTTTTCGTGGAGTGGTTATAATAAGCATATTTATTATAGACATTGTTGATAAATTATACATATTTAACCTATTTTTTTCCAGTGGGGTCCTCATCGTTTGGATTTAAATTAGGAACATATATGATAGCTTTCTATTAATAAATAATGATACAAAATGGAAAATTTAATATTACTAGACAGCCGTATCCCATATACACAAACGAACTCACATAAATACAATGAAAGGTAAATGTAGGGTCGAATTATACAATACTTAGCGGTGGTGATGCAAGAGTAACACCAACAGGTGGTTATTGGTTATCCAGGATCAATCCTCCTTACCTCTTACATGACTTTATGTATATCAATCATCTGTTTTATAGTCTCTGAGTTCATTTGCATTAATTACTTACAGTTAAGATTTCCTGATCGTCTCCGTACTTGGTCATTCCCTGAGCATCCTCCAGCATGTCATTCCTGATATAGGAGAGCAAGAGGGCGTTCTCACGTTGGTATTGAAGGCGTTGGTCCCAGCGGGCACCCCACATGCCTCCCAGAATGTGTACATCGTGACTTGGATGGTCCCTCATCACGTGGAAATGTTTACCTGACTCCAGCCACGCCTCCACGGCCGCCCGCTCTCGTTCACTCACCTAAAAAAAAACCACATTAACCATATCGCAGGAATATAGAGATAGACAGTATAATAACCTATGTGGCATGTCAAGATATCTTATTCATGAAATAAGATACCAATTGTACTAAGCAAATTTCCTAAATTTGCTTGTAACAGATAATTGAAATGTAGATATAAACCCAAATGTACAATTGTTAACCCTTTTGGGGCCTAGTGCCTAGGCCGTTTGTGTATCCATATGCTCTTGCTCTACCGTCCACAGGATGGATATGGGGTGCACAATAAACTAGCCACTTCGGTGGCAAAATCTAAAAAAATCTAGGCTTTTTCTGTCATGTTAAGTGATAAAAACAGTCTGTCTTACATTAACCACATCTACACTCCTACACCAAGTGGTGTTTGTTAATCATTTTCGCCTGTGTACTCATCTATTTGTGGTTGAAGGGATCAATTCATAGCTCCTGGCCCCTGGCCGTGTGTCTATGTGTGTTGAATTAAACCATACGAGGCGGAAATATACCCTGTATGATCCTTATATGTTGGTCCCTCTTCCTACGTTTATAATAATGCATGCTGAAGGATGTGTTGTCATGGTGTGGCACAGAGGGTCATGTGAATCGTAATGTCAGGGCACTTCTCGCAAAACAGCTACTGAATGAGTTGTGGTGAATGTGTTTCCTTCGTTGGTGGGAAAATTTATTTTTATATACAACACAATATGTAAAAAAATATATAATAGGTGAGGTGAGAGGGAGGCCTAGTCATAGTGGCGCTAAGAGCAACCCTTTCCCCTCAGTTCCAGGCTGAGCCTAACATTAGTAGTGTGAGTCGCACTCTTTTTTTTTTAATTTGTAACTGAATTGCCATGCATTCTTTTCTCCTCGACAGAACTCATTAAGGGAATTTAATATTTTTTATTAGGTTAGATTAACGTAGATTAACCAATATTCAAGTAGAATTACCCGTGGGGCGTATAGTAATACATGGCTGAGGCCTAAAATGGCAGTGTGCAGCATATTTGAGCTTGCAAATATTATAAGCAATTACTGTATATATACATAAAGAATAAAAAGGCACAATACTGTGACTGGAACAATACACTTAGACCTTAGAGTGTTGGTTCCACTATACTCTAATTTAGGGGTCTCCAAACTGCGGCCCGCCGCAAGATTTTATGCGGCCCGCAACCAGGGACAGCAAGTGTAAGGAAACATGCCCAACATTGTCACCCATGCCGGGGATTGAACCACGGACACTCAGTGTGAGGCGAGAGCGTAACATCTTTCACTCTAATGACCTTGTTACTTTCTCCATAAACATGTCGGCCAGAGATCAGTGTTTGTGAATATTTCGCCTGCTCTTGCGAATTCCTAGCATATATATATATATATATATATATATATATATATATATATATATATATATATATATATATATATATATATATATATATATATATATATATATATATATATATATTTTGTGCCGATTAGGTAAAACTTGCGATTTTGGCTTAAATAGCAACGCTCACCTTGCCATATAAGACAAGTGAAAATTTGAGCATATTATGATGGATAGTGTTAGGTTATTCTTCCTGACGAATACAAAAACAACAAATGAGACGACACCTGTGAGTCTGAGTCCCTGACCATGAGCGCCGTCACTTGTGGGTCTCCCAGGGGTGCGATGCGCCACATCATGGGATGAACATGTGATATGTTGCCCAGTGGTGCTGGAAGGTTCGTGATGTCGCAAACATAGAAGTGGGTGTAGAGATTCAGGAGTGGGCAGAGGTGGGTGGCGTGGGTGTGAGGCACGGTGTAGAGGCGCACCATCCACCCAGGGTACATCACACTCACCTGTACATAATACAACACTTTATTACAAACTAACAAAAGTTTATTTCTTTGCAAAGGTTACAATGTGTATTTACATTTCATAAGTTGATTGGTACAAAGAAAGCCCCTATCATGCCAGGGCATTTCGAATTCGGATTAATAATCCCGAATGATGTAATAAGAAAAGAAACGCAAACATTGTGGCTAATTTCTGTTGGAATCCATTTTTAGATCCTCTCCCAGGATGCGACCCATACGACCAGCCTCGCCCAGTTTTCCACCCGGATGCATTTAATTGCGAGATAGAATACGGGGCATATAAAACAACAATATAGTTTCTCAGACATGTCGAGTGTAAATTAATTATTTCAATAACCTATCCAAGATCTGCCTAAACATCTTGAAAATATATTTCATTGATGTTAAGTAGTATTAACTAAATTTAGGTTGACTCCTTGGAAGAAATATGATTACCTTCCAATCCCCAGTCACTGTATGGGCTTAGGAGCTCTCTGACCGCGGGTTCGAACCCCACCCGTGGTATGGTTTGTTTGCAATCGCGTCATTACGATTTCGTGAGTCAATAAGAATATTAATAAAAATACAGTAGATTCTTACCAAAAATATATTTTTTATTTGTGACTTTGTCTGGTGGTATGGGAACTTGGAACAGTATTAATACTTATCAACTTATTGTCCACCCTAAATTTGTCAGTACTTATTAGCAGCCTAGTTAATGCCCTAGCTGTATGCAAATTCATATTGTATAATGTACGTATATATGTTTACCTGGAAGGTATTCCGAGGGTCAATGCCCCCGCGGCCCTGTCCATGACCAGGCCTTACGGTGGATCAGGGCCTGATCAACCAAGCTGTTACTGCTGGCCGCACGCAAATTAACGTGCAAAAAACAGCCCGGCTGGTCAGGTACTGACTTTAGGTGTTTGTCCGGCTCCTTGAAGTCTTGGGCCCCTGGCACTTACTGTGTTGTCTCTTAGAGTACTCATGGTACCTCTGTTTTACATTGGGAGGATGTTGCACCGCCTGCCGAGTCTTTTGCTTTCGTAGGGAGTGATTTCCATGTGTAGATTTGGGACTAGTGCCTCTAGGATTTTCCAGGTGTATATTATCATATATCTCGCCTGCGTTCCAAGGAGTACAGGTCAAGGACCTTCAACCGTTCCCAGTAATTTAGGTGTTTTATGGTAGTTATACGTGCAGTGAAAGTTCTCTGTATATTCTGCAGGTCTGCAATTTCGCCTGCCTTGAAAGGGGCCGTCAGTGTACATCAATATTCCAGCCTAGAAAGAGCAAGCGATTTGAAGATAATCATCATTGGCTTGGCATCCCTAATTCTGAATGTTCTCATTATCCATCCTATCATTCTCCTAGCAGATGTTGTAGATACATTGTTGTGATCTTTGATAGTGAGACTCTCTGACTTACCACTCCCGGGTCCTTCACAGTAGATTTTCGTTCTATTGGAGATTGGAGATTTGGAGTGTCCTCGATGGATGACACTGTCATGCAAATTCTGGTAGCGTCAGCAAAGGAGGACACGGTATTGTGGCTTACATCTCTGTCTATGTCAGATATGAGGATGAGGAAAAGGATGGGGGAGAGTACTGTACCTTGTGGAACAGAGCTTTTCACTGTAGCCTCCTCATATACTATATATATATATATATATATATATATATATATATATATATATATATATATATATATATATATATATACGTAGAATGAAAGGGGTAAAGCAGCTGGAATTGACGGAATCATGACAGAAATGTTAAAAGCAGGGGGATATAGTGCTGGAGTGGTTGGTATTTTTGTTTAATAAATGTATGAAAGAGGGAAGGTACCTAGAGATTGGCAGAGAGCATGTATAGTTCCTTTATATAAAGGAAGGGGATAAAAGAGAGTGTAAAAATTATAGGGGAATAAGTTTACTGAGTATACCAGGTAAAGTGTATGGTAGGGTTATTATTGAAAGAATTAGAGGTAAGACAGAGAGTAGGATTGCAGATGAGCAAGGAGGCTTTAGAGTGGGTAGGGGATGTGTAGATCAAGTGTTTACAGTGAAGCATATATGTGAACAGTATTTAGATAAAGGTAGAGAAGTTTTTATTGCATTTATGGATTTAGAAAAGGCATATGATAGAGTGGATAGGGAGCAATGTGGCAAATGTTGCAAGTGTATGGAATAGGTAGTAAGTTACTGAAGGCTGTAAAGAGTTTTTATGAGGATAGTGAGGCTCAGGTTAGGGTGTGTAGGAGAGAGGAGATTACTTCCCGGTAAAAGTAGGTCTTAGACAGGGTTGTGTAATGTCACCATGGTTGTTTAATATATTTATAGATGTGGTTGTAAAAGAAGTAAATGCTAGGGTGTTGGGGAGAGGGTGGGATTAAATTATGGAGAATTAAATGCAAAATGGGAGTTGACACAATTACTCTTTGCTGATGATACTGTGCTTATGGGAGATTCCAAAGAAAAGTTGCAAGGTTAGTGGACGAGTTTGGGAGAGTGTGTAAAGGTAGAAAGTTAAAAGTGAACATAGATAAGAGTAAGGTGATGAGGGTATCAAACGATTTAAATAAAGAAAAATTGGATATCACATTGGAGAGAGGGATTATGGAAGAAGTAAATGTTTTCAGATATTTGGGAGTTGACGTGTCAGCGGATGGGTTTATGAAGGATGAGGTTAACCATAGAATTGATGAAGGAAAAAAAGGGGAGTGGTGCATTGAGGTATCTGTGGAGACAAAAACGTTATCCATGGAGGCAAAGAAGGAATGTACGAAAGTATAGTGGTACCAACACTCTTATATGGGTGTGAAGCATGGGTTGCAAATGCTGCAGCGAGGAGGAGGCTGGAGGCAGTGGAGATGTCCTGTCTAAGGGCAATGTGTGGTGTAAATATTATGCAGAAAATTAGGAATGTGGAAATTAATAGAAGGTGTGGAGTTACTAAAAGTATTTGTCAGAGGGCTGAAGAGGGGTTGTTGAGGTGGTTTGGTCATTTAGAGAGAATGGATCAAAGTAGAATGACTTGGAGAGCGTATAAATCTGTAGGAGAAGGAAGGCGGGGTAGGGGTCGTCCTAGAAAAGGTTGGAGGAAGGGGTAAAGGAGGTTTTGTGGGCGAGGGCTTGAACTTCCAGCAAGCATGTGTGAGCGTGTTAGATAGGAGTGAATGGAGACGAATGGTTTTGGGACATGACGATCTGTTGGAGTGTGAGCAGGGTAACATTTTGTGAAGGGATTCAGGAAACCAGTTAATTGATTTAATTGGACTTGAGTCCTGGAAATGGGAAGTACAATGCCTGCACTTTAAAGGAGGGGTCTGAGATAGTGACAGCTGGGAGGGACTTTTCTCAGCTGTCGTATCTGAGCTCCTCTGCAAAGACAGTGATTATGTATGAGTGTGGTGAAAGTGTTGAATGATGATGAAAGTATTTTCTTTTTGGGGATTTTCTTTCTTTTTGGGTCACCCTGCCTCGGTGGGAGACGGCCGACTTGTTGAAAATATATATATATATATATATATATATATATATATTGGCAGAAAACACAAACATGAACATGAATACATTGGTACAATATATCAAAGATTATGAATCTCCTCCAGCTCCTTTAAGCCGGACGCGAGCCCAGTATGCTACCCTGAGGGTAGCAGCACACTGCTGACTTATTCAGTTTTGTCCAAAAATAACAAAACTAAGCACATTTCAAAACAGAATTTTACAAGCTTAGGATTGTGTTTCACCTGATGCAGAATCTCCTTGAGTCCCAGCCAGTAGTCTGGGTTGTCACCGTATAGAGAGAGGGACATCACCCGCTGCTTGTCACCCGTCGCCCACGACCGTCGCCCACATGTGCCGCCCACACCCTTAATGGACACCTTTGTGATGGTCTCAGCGACACACACCTGCCCGTCACATTTGCAGTGTCCGCCGTCCCACCACGGCAGATGTGACTCCTGTAATATACGGTACACATATGTACAGTTCATAAGACATGGTTGTACATCTGGCGAAGGTTTGGTCAATAATTACACAACTCCCACTAGTAGGCAGAAAAGGCTGTGAACCGATAAATGCTCAAAACACCATAAACTTTTATTATAACAATATTTAGGAAGGGATCGTTTATCAAGTTATGTAGAATGATATAAAATACTCCGAATATAATACGTCCTGTGAGGTTAAGAGTGAGGTAAGAGCCTGTGTTATGTGACGTGCTTCTGCATCAGCTTACACGCTGGTAGGAGTCGTCGGAAATTCTGGACAAGAGATTTTGCGAGCATGAATGTGTCTTGGCTTTGCTGTATAGTATCATAAGTCTCCAGTAGGCATCTTCCATATTTTTCCTTCTGACTCTTTTATTTTCACAGAATATAAATTGGGCTCTGTCCCAGATTATAAGTTGTGTGGTCATTGTCTCTCTGTATGACACATTTTGTTGGGGTGTGTTCCACACGCATATATTATGGTGTAGGAATGGTGTCTTGGGGTGAAGGGCTGCTTCACAACTTTACTGCACCTGGCTCAGTGAATGCTGTAGACTCCAGCTGAGATGCTGCATGTATTGTGAATACTCTCTTTAATTATATTAGTGGTTTTCAGTTTTAGCTTCACTGCCTAAAGCAATACGTCGTTATAATAAAGGTTTTTGTAGCCTAACATAGCAATCTAATCTAACATTGCTAAAAATTTACATAATATAAAATAGCTTTATTAATCTAACCTAAGAATATTATATTCGTGAGGAAGCGCTAAACCAGTAGGGGTCATATAGCCCCTGGGGAATAGGAGATAATTTCCTTGGATCAAGAGCCCGTCACCGGCATCAAGCCCTCCCTTTCCTTGAAGAGTAACCTAAGACTACATAACTGTAGTTAGTGAACATTGAGGTGAGGAAAGACTTACGTTGAAAGTGAGGTTGTGTGTCTGCCGAGGTGGTGGACGGTGTTCAGGTGGTGTGTGTGGGAGAGGCTTGACTGTGTTAGTATATGTGAGCAGCAGCAGGGCGGCAGCAACACAGGTCCACGCGACGCGACGCCACACACCCACCTCTGCTCGCACCATCCTCTACTGCAGATTGTATTCGAATCATTTATCCGTAGTTTTATTAACCTAGAAAGTTAAAAAAAAATAGTGACTCAAGCAAACCACTATGCCTGGCTTATTTCCATTGAGGTCCTTTGATTCTGTTAACCAGGAGACAAGTGTAAGGTAACATACCCAACGTTTCCACAAGGAATTATAATTCTTAAGACTAAATTAAAGAGGGGCTGTGTCCAGAGTCTTCTTACCGCAGTCCTAGTGGATCCCTCCTCCCATCATCTCCCGACTCTTTCACGTCATTGTTAAGACAGTTAGAGGAGAATAATCACACTATCATCAACGCTGACAAGGGTACTGACAGCTACATCAAAATAATGGATCTCATTCAAAATGCAAATGCATACACTTTCTCTGTACATGCATACAACCAGCTCACAATTTTTTTTTCCGAAGTCTAGAAGTATCCTTAAAGGTTCTGAGCAGGGAAGGAAGCTAGTTTACGTTGTACCTACAAACCTGGGATGGCCAAGTATGTATGGATTCCCTAAAATCCACAAGCCTGGGGTACCCCTCAAGCCAGTTACCTCGGAGGACGACGAGAACCCTGAGGGCGAAAACGGCCCCAAGGAGGGCGAGGACAGTCCCGAAGAAGCGGGCGAGGACAGTCCCGAAGACGCGGGCGAGGACAGTCCCGAAGACGCGGGCGAGGACAGTCCCGAAGACGCGGGCGAGGACAGTCCCGAAGACGCGGGCGAGGACAGTCCCGAAGACGCGGGCGAGGACAGTCCCGAAGACGCGGGCGAGGACAGTCCCGAAGACGCGGGCGAGGACAGTCCCGAAGACGCGGGCGAGGACAGTCCCGAAGACGCGGGCGAGGACAGTCCCGAAGACGCGGGCGAGGACAGTCCCGAAGACGCGGGCGAGGACAGTCCCGAAGACGCGGGCGAGGACAGTCCCGAAGACGCGGGCGAGGACAGTCCCGAAGACGCGGGCGAGGACAGTCCAGAGGAGTCGGGCAAATACAGGCCCAAGAACGAGGACTTTCCCGAGGACGACGAGGTTTAGGCATTGCTCATCACAAATTGACCAGGGTACTAACGAAGTCCCATTCTAACTTACTAGGCACCATTAGTAGTACACACCTCCGGTTGACCGGCGATAACCTATCCAGGATTAGGAGCGCCGACTCACTGGACAAGCTTAGATGTTGTTTCGTTGTTTACAAACGTCCCAGGGTGAAATATTCCTGTGAAAACTCTAAGTAGACTTGATTTATTTAGGTCCCTGTGCGATCCGAGAAGGTATATCTGTATTGCATAACCCTGTACGTCAATACACTTGCAAGGTTTAATGCACTGGCTGGCGAAACGTTTCGAAAATAAAGATACCCAAATGTTGTAGTCTCATTTATCAGCACACTGCCCCATTGACCTAACCTAAGATCACACCTCATACTTCCTCACATTCTCTTTCTGCCTATATGTGCTTATACATTCTTTAGAAAGCAAAACGTTGTCTTTATAAAGTTTCCATTGTGCTGTAATGTCTTTTTAGTAGCGGCAAGTGTGTAAGACATGCGAAGAAATGAAAGAAATGTTTTGTCCACTGGGAGTTAGGTTACTCCATTGCATTACGAAGGCTGCCAGTGAACAAAATATTTCATTAATACAATTATTGTAGTGATGTGTGTGTCGTAAGTACAGTCGCTTTTGTCAGGAATTAAACTCTGACACTTACATGTATCAGTGTAACGAAGAACCTGATCATACTGCATGTGAAATGAGCCTGAAAATCCCAATTAAGATTTTTTACCCAAGACAGCAGTGTCTGAATGTTCATGATAAATAACAGAAGTTCCAGGATCATACTACAACTCTATACATCATTAGTAAGAGTTTAAATTATGCAACGCAGTTCTGATGGCCATACTACATTGTGGTTATAAGTGCGTCTGAAAACATACAGAGAAAGCTGATAAAATTAATCGGAATAAGGAATCTTTTCTACCAAGATAGACTGAGAGCCCTGAACCTACTCTTGAAAAGCGCACAGTGCCGGGAAATATGATTAAGATTTACAGGTGGAACACTGGTATAAATAAATGAGATATAAATAGGGTGCTTAGGATATCTAACCAAGAAAGAACTCGAAAAAAATGGATTAAAGTTGGATCAATTTAGATTTGGAAAGGATAAAGCAAAGGCCTGGTTTGGCAAGTGAGTTGTTGAGTGGAATGATCTGCCTAATAGCATCATTACAGCAAGATCTTGGGAAGATTAAAAATGGGTTACATTATCCCCTTTCAGGTAATGTAATATATTTCTGGTTGTGCGATCTGCATATGTGAATACAAGCGGACGAGGATCAGGAACGCCTACGAAGGGATCTGGACAGGCTGCAAGCCTGGTCCAACAACTGGCTCCTCTAGCTTAGCCCTACCAAGTGCAAAGTTATGAAGCTTGGGGAAGGACAAAGAAGACAAATGTAAGTTTATGTAGGCACAGGTACATATAAGTACAATTATCATACATTGTGTAAATTACCTAGGATAACCCCCCCTCAAAAAAATCAGTTATTTATTTCCATTGAGGTCCTTGATTCTCAGTGTTATACATGTGTCTTACTCTAACTTTTGGGTATGAACACATAGTTGGTGTTTGTCTCTAGTGCGAGGACATGCAAGTCTCTGACACAATGTTGACGATAAAAACTTTTGACGTTAACCATTATGTGCTTGGGAACTTCACCAACATCAACGTTGATCTTCACTTGCGGTTCACTCGGTGGAGATCAAGCAGCTGGTGGAAGCCATTCATTAAGGTCACTCGACTGGAAATTGTCTTTGACCATGATCTCAGCGTGGTGGTTTTTAGCATCTTTTGCGGAAACCCGCATAATGTTGACATATATGACCTAGACATATAGACTAATAGACAACATGTGTCGTTCTCCGACACGTGTCGTCTGAAGAAGTCTTTCTGCCGGTCACCACTACCGTTAGACTGTCTTCAGCTCTATGGAAGCTACAAACTCCGGGTGACACTCCCATCACGGTTGGTCGATCAACGTGCGAGATGTCATCCTGCTACGCACGATATCCCAACACTGAAGAATATACAGATGATATTTGCTGTCAGATTGAACTCCAAGAATTTTCTATCATTAAAGACGAAACTTATGTTCGTCCCGTGAATGGTCGACAGTGATTTCTTAGCAAAGTCATCAGGTTTGTTGTTTACAGTTGTGTATTTAGCTAGTCACAGGTGTAGGGTTTTGCATCTCTTCGACAGTTTTGTAACTGCTGGATATTTCAAAATCCGAGTATGGTTATATTTTTGTTAGTTTTACTTGAAGTGTTTTCGTGTATGTTCGTGTTTCCTTATTATTGCCAAAAGCGCTGAGTGATCTCATAGGTTAAGGGCTCTTTAAATCTCAGTTTACTTCCTTCATCTTCAGTGAACACAGCTGTTGATTCAGCAGATTGGAACTTAACAATTTCCCACGAGAGGTTACTCCTTTTCCATTGTTTCTCAGTCTGGATTTGGCACATGCGAGGTCACTGATCTGTACATGTGACCAATAAGTTTAATAAAATCTTTTAGAACCTTCACCCCTTCTTCGTTTCCAGATATGAAAGATTTTTCTCTCGTGACTTTACATTGGTCACGAAAGACCCACATGTGGTCACCTCATGGACCGGTTCCATGCTCCTCTCTCTTGAGAATTACAGGCTCACGCTGTCCAGCGTTTTATTAGATGATACGTAACTATATTCTGACATCTTTTTTAATGTCCTGCCATACCGAGTCTGCCATCCTCTCTGAAGGTTGCGCCTTGAATGCAGATTCTATCAATGGCTGGGAGGAGTTTACCTGGAGAGAGTTCCGGGGGTCAACGCCCCCGCGGCCCGGTCTGTGACCAGGCCTCAAAAGGGACAAAAGGCACAATACCGTACCTTTGTGTATCTATCAATGGTTGATCTGCTGCACAAATTTTAAATATCTATAGTTTATTGTTTTGCATTGTATTGGAAATGTATTGAAAGTGTGACCATTCTCGCATGTTGATTTTCTGTTATTTGTAGTTCCAATATGTTTTGACTAATTTTTGTTTAGCTGTAATATAGTGTATAAAAATTATTTTTTACGTCTCTAATTATTTTTCTAGTATTAGTATTCATTGTAATAATTATTGTGAGCAGAAGTAAGGGTTACAGAGGTGAGTTGAGCTCCTTTTGTAGTTTTGTAAAGAGTTTGTGTACACGGGGTTGGCGTTCTGTTCAAACGATGCAGGGAACACGAGGAGGAGTTGCTGTAACCAAAGCTCCCTTCTCTCTCACCTTTGTCGGCTTAAGCATTTTTTTCCCAACTACTCATATCGATTATTCTGCTGCTAACAAGTTTAGCAGCAACCTCCCACCCCCTGAAAAAGATGGCTTAAGAATTAGTAGAAAAAAAAATAGGCACCCCTGAAGAGATGCCTGGGCACACTGAAGAAGTGTCAGTGAGCTACTAGACAACTTGACAACTCTAGTCCTGAAGGATCAGACCAGGCTTATAATCTGGGGTTCGGAAGATCTCAATAGCAGCCTGAAGAAGGAATGTATCAAGGCATTGAATCAAGGGAGGTAACCCCAGACAGTATGTTAAGGCAATGGAGTTCCTTGTGAACTGTGTGCGATGGTAGTTCTAGTAAACGTTAAGCGTGTTCTAATATTTTGTTTCGAGAGTCAAGCCCCTGATAAGGTGCCTACTGCTTAGTTCTCAGGCCAAGCTACCCTAAGAGCCAGCACTTATCCTGACCATTACCTTGTTCTACCAATCTTGTGTTATTTCTCATTGGGTTTTGCCTGTTCTAACCCAAATTCCGTGACGCTCCCTTCTCCTATGACTAGCTACTTTCATCATTCCACTGTTAAAAGAGCAGGTGGTGGCAGCATACTTCTAACTGAGAGAATACAGTACACCTCATTTTCTCTCAAATTCTAGTTGTTTCTCCATTTTTATCTGTTTCCCTTATCCTTATTTTTTTGTCCACTCCGAGTCTCTGCCTGTGGGAATAGACAATATGGGATCGTCTGGTGCTGTGTCGGCCCTAGGGTGGGAATGGCGTGGGACCTGCGTTTCACACTCGCTTTACCACTGACTCAACTGAGTGTCAAAATCAAGGGAAATTTGTGGATCTTAATAAGGTCCCCTTGATGCCTATGAGGATCTCTTGATCCAAGGAATTGAACCTGAAATCCCCTTCCTTGGATCTAATCTGATTGCCTCCCATTCCCCACAGGGGCTATGAGACATCTACAAGTTTAACGTTTACCCCATGAAGGTAATAATAATAATTAAAAAAGTGCCATCAAGGTTATGGAAGGGTCATCACAACAGCCAGTCCAAGTTTTTCGTAATTCCGACACCATTTGTTGGTAATGTAGCGCCCGTTCATTACAACCTTCACTCCTGTGCAAGCACACGAAACCTCAGTCATGAAATTTAGGCTAACAGGTTCTCAATCATTTGAACATCAGTTACCTCAGTGGGAACTTAGGCGTCTTGTGGCAAATTCCACATTACGTCTCCTTAACAGCTTGTAATTTCACGATAGTGTGAGACTTCAGCTGGTTAATGTATCATGCTTACCTTGAAGACGAAGGTTTGATTGTGATTTAATTTTGGGGAAAGGGGAGGGGACGACGAGGAATAATGACTTGGAAAAAAAAAAAGGTGCGGGGAAGTGTCGCTCTCGTCTTAATACGAATAAATATTTTTCATTTAGTTACCCTGCTCTATACATTTCTCAAGGTTTACAACAACTACCTGTGTTTACTTGTCACGTCCATCGCACAAAACAGGTCTCCTCTGATTCAGTTGCAAATTTATGGTTGATTTAAAGAAGTGCATACCTTTTCTGAAGAAAGTTTGGAGGGCTTCAGTAATTATGGTAGGTTTATCCAAGCATTGTGTTGTTACTGAAAGACACCACGCTCATACACCTCCAGAGTAGACATATTCATACACCTCCAGCGTAGAAACATTCACACACCTCCAGCGCAGACACATTCACACACCATCGCTGAACGCTGAACTAAATCTGGCCCGACAGCTTGCAGTCGCGCCACCAGAGGAAACAGCTTGCATGACCGCGTTCTTCCTCGCTCTGCACTCGGCGTTGTGTTAACACACAACAAACAACCTGTACGACTGCTCTTAAACTCCCAATAATTTAGCGGTTTCGATGATATAATTATCGATACATGGTATTACTATACCAACATTGTTGCCCTTACCGTAACATTGAAAACTGCTCAGACCTTACCTTGTAAACTCATCTATGTAAACAAAAGAACTTTTCACTTATGTTTTGTCTTAACGGTGTCACGACACCGCTGCCTGGCTGTATTCTCCTGTGTATGCAGACTAATTCATATAACATTAATAAAGCGTTGTGGAATGATGTTCCTTCTGTACTATGTACCAATCGGATGTACAGCCCATATATATATACATTACATTGAAAGAAAATGCAGATCTGAGAACATTCCCACAGTGATCCATATACCTGTCAATTTGAATATTTTTTCCTCTAAATATCGTTTTAAAACAGGTTTATACAAGTGTATTCCACAGAAAATTTATATACAAGACTGTAAAATATACGGAATTGATGGCTGTAGAAGTTACAACACTCGCAGCGTTCCAGAGCCTGCCTACTGGTCGTATTAACATGTTGGTTAAGTAGTTTTTTTTAGCACAAGTTGACGATAGCGTCATTTTTTCTAATACTATTAGGCACACTACATTGCAGAGATACATTTCTTTTTTACCCAACACTTGAATTCTTCCAGCAGGACTCGTGTGGTCATTTATCCCAAGGACTAGTGAAGGTTCGATCCTCCGGTAGCTAATCTCAAGATACAACTTTTATTCTGAAGAAACGCAGTGGTATCAAAGTTGTTGGTTTTAATAGTAACGGTAGTTGAAGCATCAACAGTAGTGGTGGTATGAAGGTATGAACAGTGGTAGAAGTGGTGGTATGAAGGTATGAACAGTGGTAGTAGTGGTATGAAGGTATGGACAGTGGTAGTAGTGGTGGTATGAAGGTATGGACAGTGGTAGAAGTGGTGGTATGAAGGTATGAACAGTGGTAGTAGTGGTATGAAGGTATGGACAGTGGTAGTAGTGGTGGTATGAAGGTATGGACAGTGGTAGTGATGGTATGTAGGTATGGACAGTGGTAGAGATGGTGGTATGAAGGTATGGATGGACATTGGTTGTGGTGGTAGTATGGATAGTGGACGAAGGGGTAATGGTGGTAATAATAATAATAATAATAATAATAATATATTATTATTATTATTATTATTTCTACGAGTAGATGACACACCCATTACAGACCTAGCTGACATCATTGGCACAATATATATAGAAAGTCCCTGGTTATGCAGAGCATTTCAGGAGATTTAGGTTAATCTTGTCCCCCAGGAAGCGACCCACAATAGTCGTCTAACACCCAGGTACCTATTTTCTGCTAGGTGAACAGGGGCAGTAGGTGTCAGGAAACATGCCCAAGTTTCACCCGTACCGGAGATCGATCCCGGACCCTCAGGACGATATCAACCAAACCAAACCAAGATACTAGTTAGTGGTGATGACAGTTTGGACGGTGGTGGTATCGACACTAGTATTAGTGGTGGCTGCATAGATAATGGCCGTAGTAAATATATCTACAACACCCCATACTATAACCAGTAGTGATAATGGTGGTACGGAAAGCGTTGGTAACTATATCCACAATAGCCATCCTATATCACCCCCCATACGCACACAACACGACGTAAAGATAGCACGGAGGGCGGAATACAGTTAGAGGTGCACTAAAAAATTATTGGTGAGTGAAAGAAATGTCTCTTGTCACGCGGCGGTTCAGGGAGACACCACGCAGGTCATGAGATGTAAAATATTAAAAAGAAAGTAATTAGAGTATCCTTGACTGGAGGTATACAGGCTACATTCAACCTTAATGACCCTAGTGTAGTCGTTAGGCTTAAAACTCGATAAACCAACCGGTTGTAGGATTTTTTTCTTCAAGGTTTCGATGAGATAACTTGGAAACCCCTATTCTGATTACCTTCAAACCTTCAGCGCTGCTGTATCTTACCTAGAGAAATGATCAGATTACTGTTGGGCCGTGTAGGTACCAAGGTACTAAATTTATAAAAGAAAATAGCGTTGTAGTTTCCGTGTGATAATTTGAGAATACCTCTTCCAGTTTTCTCCATATTTTCAACACTGGTGTATCTTCCCTGATATGCACTAGTGAAAAACTTGAGTTTCAAGTCTAAATCTCACCTGGTCGCCATTAATCAAGAATCTCTAATTCCAAAAATAAAGGTTAAAGTTACTCTCAATGTGTATCATATATATACCAAGATACTATCGATTTAAGTAAACTACCTTTTATTGCATATACATCGACTGAAATACATTCCTCTGAATATACAAACTGGCAGGTCGAGGGTACTGTGAAGGATGTGGTTATTATTGATGTGTCATCCTCAGACGATCAGATCTAGTGTCCTCGTCAAAATTAATTCGACGGCCTATTTTAATGTCTTCGACAAACTTGTTTATGTCGCTATTTATTCCCTCATCTGTGTAGTTTATGTAAATTATGAACAACAAAGGGCCGAACATTGACCCCTGTGGAACACCGCTTGTGACGCGTCCCCACTGATTTCTCCCCGTTTATGTAAACTCTCTGTTGCCTATCTCACCCATTCCTCTATCCAGGATTTTCTTTTCTCCTATTCCGTGAGCCTTCACTTTCCTCAATAACCTCTGATATGGAACTCTATCAAAAGCCTTACTGAAGTCCATATATACATCATATTCATTACCACGATCTACCTCCTCAAATCCCTTTGTATTTCAGTGACTTTCATCATAATTAACGCCTCTTCATTAATTGGTACTCAAGAAGAGACTTTCTTCATCACGATTTACCGATGATCACTGAAAATTTTCCTACACTCGCGGCCCGGATCGAGGCTGCAAGAGTTAATTGCCTGATCAAGCAGGATGTTCCAGGACCGCTGGACTACATTCATCACAGCGTGCTTGATCTGGCACTCCGCGGAGGTAGTGATCTAGTTTCCTCCTGAAAATTTCTAAACTTGTCCCGGCAATATTTCTGGTATCTGCTGGTAGCAGGTCGAGATCTGCTAACAGCAGGTAGAGATCTACTAAAAGCAGGTTCAGGCTCCAGGTATTCCCCCATTTATGTGAATACCTTTCCTGCTACCCTAGGACTGAGTATATTACAAACTCCAATCACACAATAGAGCGGAAAAGCAATGTGAAGGACCTGGGTGTGGTAATGTCCGAAGACCTCACCTTCAAGGACCACAACAATGCCACTATCACATCTGCGAGGAAACTGATAGGATGGATAATGAGAACATTCAAGACAAGAGATGCCAAGCCAATGATGATCCTTTTTAAATCAATTGTTCTCTCTAGGCTAGAATACTGCTGTACATTAACATCCCCATTCAAGGCAGGTGAAATTGCAGATCTAGAGAATGTACAGAGAACCTTTACTGCACGTATAAGTTCCATCAAACACCTTAACTACTGGGAACGCCTGGAAGCACTAGACTTATATTCACTGGAGCGCAGGCGAGAGAGATATATCATAATCTACACCTGGAAGATTCTGGAGGGACTGGTCCCTAATATGCACACATAAATCATTCCATACGAAAGCAAAAGACTTGGCAGACGGTGCAACGTACCCCCAGTGAAAAGTAGGGGCGCCACTGGTATACTTAAGAGAAAACACAATAAGTGTCCGGGGACCAAGACTGTTCAACAGCCTCCCACCAGCCATAAGGGGCATTACCAGTAGACCTCTGGTTGCCTTCATGAGGGAGCTGGACAGATACTTAAAGTCAGTGCCAGATCAGCCGGGCTGTGGTTCATACGTTGGACTACGTGCACCCAGCAGTAACAGCCTCGTTGATCAGGCCCTGATCCACCGGGAGGCTTGGTCATAGACCGGGCCGCGGGAACGTCGATCCCCGGAATACCCTCCAGGTAGACTCCAGGTAGGTACCCCGACTTGCATCTCCGGTTTGCTAAGTAGTCTTCTATGTGGCTACAATAACTTCCTTGCAATCTAGGAATGTGCAGTCCGTCTAACCTTCTCTTGTATAACCTCAGTTAAATCTATCGTATCTTTTTATTAGATATGACTATTTTTTTCAATCGATGCTGACGCTGAATGAGGAAATTAACGATTTTAAAACGACACGTGAGGTGTGTATATTTCTACATCACATGTACACTGGTGGTGTACAAGTAATAATAACAATAAAAACATTTATTTTTACAGGTACAAGGTATACAGGCCTAGCTGACATTAATGACATACTACTTTACAGAAAGCCCCTTGTTATGCAGACCATTTCGGGCAAATTAAGTCAATTTTGTTCCCAGGATGCGACCTACACCAGGTGCCCCGTGGCCTGGTGGCAAAAGCTCTCGCTTCACACGGTGAGGGTCCGGGTTCGATTCCCGGCGAAGGGGTGGAAACATCGGACGTTTCCTTACACCGGTTGTCTATGTTCACCCATCAGTAAAATGGGTACCTGCGTGTTAGTCGACTGGTGTGGGTCGCATCCTGGGACAAAACTGACCTAATTTGCCCGAAATGCTCAGCATAACAAGCGGTTTTCTATATATGTACATAGTAGTATGTCACTGATGTCGGCTATGGTCTGTATACCTTGTACTTGTAGTAAATAAAGATATTATATTAACTAACACCCAGGTACCTATTTTACACACCCGTACCGGGTGTGAGGTGAGTGCGAGAGCAATCCAGCTACTGAACATCCAGCTAAATCACCCTCGTGTAGTCAACATGCTATTAACCTAATAAACCAACCAACCGTAAATTTGATGGCTCACTCTCTATATAAATATGTAAAGTTTTATATTGGTTCAAATAACCAAATAATGTTTTATTTAGGCAATCAATACATAGTATACATTTTTACATTGGTCATGATGACACTGATGATATTGGCATTTATATATGTACTACCTTATGCTGGTATAACCTAGAATAGTTAACTTATTTCCATTTTGTACATACCTTTAAATTTTTACATTGGTTATATGCAGTAAGTTATTTAGAAATTATGTGCATTTATTTTAAAATCAGAATAACCAAGTTAGGTTACGTGGAAGCCAGAGTTTAGAGAGTTGGTTCACTTGTTGAAACACAGTTCTCCACTCAGCTGGCTTTGTTTACTTCGACAAAATTTAAAAAATCAGGTTTTGTTTTGCCAATTAATTTACAATCTTGGTATCTATCGTTATTATAAACGGTCATTTTTCGTGTAGCCTTATCTTATGTTGCATATTCTTTTGTGTTGAATTGTCCATTAGGTACTGCGTGCATAACATTCAGTTTTTTAAAAAAGGTTATGAAGGAACACTACAGCCACCAAAGTGCCAAGTTATGTTGACTGAACCAAGGGTAGCCTAGTAAAATCAAATTGTCACTTATTTGCTTTTGGACTCCTTGATATGTTTGCTATTTTTAAATATTTTTATTGCATTGACACGCTGTACAGGGTGAACAAACATTGTGCACGAGACGCCTATGCACCTACATTTTAAGAATATATTTGAGTAAGTTTATTTAGGCACTGCTACACATTAGTACAATTATCATACATAGCGTAAATTACCTAGGATAACCCCAAAAAGTCAATGACGCACTGCCTATCTTGGGTTATCGTGAGTGGCTAACCCTCTGGGGTTAAAAATCCAAACTAAATATTCTCACTTATCCTAGGTAGTTTAGTATAATACATTACGTGGCATTAAATCATCTTACTTGGCTTTGTTTAACACTTTATGATTATAATAATTGGCTATGTTGGAAGAAAACCAGTGATTTTTGTCAATGTTCTTAAGTTACCAATCAGTCAAGTTTCCAATATCTTATCAGTAGAGTTCACCGATGTATACAGTTAGTAAAATTATTGGCAACCACTAGCTAGCCTAGCCAGATATAAGCCTGAATTATATTTCTTCCCTCATGGAAGATTCCTTGATGCTGGTAATGAACCTTTAATCTTCCCAGAGTCTGCCTGAAGTGTGTTCTGAAGGTCAATACCCACTTGTACCAGTCCCAGACAAAGTTCATTTTGTGAGTATATTAAGGAATTAGATTTGTGCTGCACTTCCTTGAATGTAATCAAATGTTTAAGATTGTCAGGTTTTGTTTCATAATTATTTTCTTTATCTTCTCGCCTGCAGAAGGTTCAGGTTACATTTGATGAGTATGTATTGTATTTTGAAGTTTTAACCCTACAAATCCATTTGAAAAAGGGAATATCTTTCCAGGAAAGAATGAATTTCCACTATGCAAAAGTTCAGTAAAAGGACACAAATGCAACTAATGTGACATTTTATTGTGGCAACGTTTCGTTCTCCAGGAGCTTTTTGAAAAAGCTCCTGGAGAGCGAAACGTTGCCACAATAAAATGTCAAATTAGTTGCATTTGTGTCCTTTTACTTAACATAGTGTCGGTAATTCTACCAATATTAATATATGCAAAAGTTCAGTTACTAATGAATGTATATCTTAATGTAGTTAGTACTGGGTTAGTTTTTAAGAAACTAAATATTAAAAAAAAAAAAGTAGCATGTATGACCTAAAGATAAAATACTTTAAATTATTTATGCACATGTAATGTTCACATAAAAGAATAGATGCTATAAATTTTATATTCCCAGATTCAAAATGTCATCAACTGTGGTGCCAGCCCCAGACAGAGAAAATACCAGTGCTCATTTAGGAAACAAGATGAAGCAGTTTCAAGGAATTGGTAGCCACAGTAAATATGGTAGGATTTAAAGTAGACAAATTTGGTAATATTATGTGGTACAGTATCCAATAAAAAGTGAGTCTTTCACCTACCCTGTTAATGTTTTATGCTGTTGCTTGGTAATACAATCTTTATGTACTGTATGCAGTTAATAAATTACTAACAGATTTCAGGGAGTCGTCAAATGAAAGTAGTGGTAATTGCTGACATCTGCTAGATATTAGCCAGCTAGCATTGCCTCTGTTCACCTAGTACTGTAATATATAATGTACAGTGGACCCCCGCCTAACGAACAAAATTCATTCCAGAAGCCTGCTCAAGTGCCATTACCGAACGAATTTACTCCCTTAAGAAATAATGTCAAGTAGGTTAGTCCATTTCAGACCCCCAAAATTACACTTACAAAAGCACTTACAATATTATACTTACATACTTGTACGATTTCCGGGGTGTTCGTTACTCGGGGGGCTCCACTGTACTTGCATAATTGTACGATTTCTGGGGTGTTCGTTAGGCGGGGGTCCACTGTACCTAGAAGTTGGTTAGCTGTTAAATGTCACAATCTAGAGAAGAAACTCTTAAGGATCTGTGGAAATAAGCCACACTGCTTGGGTTTCTTGGGTCATCCTGGGTTATTAACCCTCTGGGGGTAAATAATCCAAAGAAACATTGGAATATAATATATTCTACATTATAATGACTCCTTATCCAGTGGAAATACATTTGTAGATGCATATTGGACAATGAAATTTCCATAATGTTGCATTGCTAATTACAGTATCATTGCTAATTACAGTATGCACTATAAGGGCATAATTAATGTAAATAATATTTTTTTAATTTGTTAGTCCATTTTAGGATGCTAAGGGTGTAATGGCTTAAGTCTGTTGTTACTTTGGCATTGTTCTAGTGTATACTACTCACTGTATTCATTTTGTATGTCTTGAGTCTGTCATTTGGAAAAGGCTTATTGAAAATTTGCTCCTATTTTGTCAACTTTTTCAGCTGCTGTAATTTTAAGACTAGTATTAGTATTCCATAAAGGGTAGTCATGCAAATTGGTGGTAAAAATTTTACTAACATATACTAATTTTGTTCTTTGCAACAGGAGCATTGCCGACTGTGACCAGTCATGCACAGAAAAAGTTTGGCCTACAAATAGGGGGTTCTCAGACTGGTCAACGATCATTTGGAGACATCAGTAACAGAATAGGCACAGTGGTTACTAAAAACCAGAGTGCCTCCAATAAAAAAATTCAAAGCCAGTCTGCAACTGAGAGTAAGTATTAGGGGGTGTGCCAAAGTATTGGTACTGGTGGGTATTGGTTATTTTTTATGATATCAGTATTGGAAAAAAAAGTTGCCAATACTAGAAGACACTTATAAAATGTGTATGAATTTAAATAGTAAAATTTACACTACTTCACAACTGTGAGGATGTCACCTTTCACCTCACACTCTCCCAACAACGGCATGTTGTAGACATCTGCCTCAATCATTTTCCATATCGCAAACATACGCAGCATCTAAAAATAATTGCTGGGTATTAATGTTACCACAGACCTGATGTGCAGGAATTTTATATTTCTGAGGATAATTTATGAAAGTGTTAATTTTCTCTTTCCAGATTGGCAAAGTTTCTCATCTTCCACTGAAAAGAATTTACAACCAGAACCTGAATTCTTCCCTGAAATAACAGAAACAGAAGGTGAAATGTTTTATACTTTGTTTTCACATTTTGTCTACACTATCAGTTACTGTGCAACTGCTCATATGTGTTAGTATTGTATTTAATGTTTTTTCCATTGGTTGTAGTACACACTATCTTCTCTCGGATGCAGTTTAAACAGTCTATAACTGAAGAAATATTTTTCTCTTCTCCTTTTTGTAGAACTCTTTCATAGTTTGCTATTATGGTCTCTTGTTATAACCCATTCTTGCACCACAAGTGATACCTGGTAAGTGTGCAGATATGAAGATTTGCTAGTTTATTTATTAACACATCGGCCGATTCCCACCAAGGCAGGGTGGCCCGAAAAAGAAAAACTTTCATCATTCACTCCATCACTGTCTTGCCAGAGGGGTGCTTTACACTACAGTTATAAAACTGCAACATTAACACCCCTCCTTCAGAGTGCAGACACTGTACTTCCCATCTCCAGGACTCGAGTCCGGCCAGCCGGTTTCCCTGAATCCCCTCATAAATGTTACTTTGCTCACACTCCAACAGCACGTCAAGTATTAAAAACCATTTGTCTCCATTCACTCCTATCAAATACGGTCACACATGCTTGCTGGAAGTCCAAGCCCCTCACACACAAAACCTCCTTTACCCCCTCCCTCCAACCTTTCCTAGGCCGACCCCTACCCCGCCTTCCCTCCACTACAGATTTATACACTCTCGAAGTCATTCCATCTCGTTCCATATTCTCTACATGTCCAAACCACCTCAACAACCCCTCCTCAGCTCTCTGGATAATAGTTTTGGTAATCCCGCACCTCCTCCTAATTTCCAAACTCCGAATTCTCTGCATTATATTCACACCACACATTGACCTCAGACATGACATCTCCACTACGCCTGGCAAACTTGTTGCTATGCGTAATGCTGCAACTTTTTGTATACTTTTCTTACTGTAGTTAAATGTGTTCTTATTGGTTTATGAAAGTCTAATCTAGCCTAAAATAAAGAGAATGGTATTTCTAAATTAATGTAAAAGGATAGGTTTTCTGTTCTCCGTTGATACCAGTAAATCTTTTACGTACACTGTATTTCTTAATTTTTTTCCTTTCACTCCTGTCTAGGAATTGGGGTATTAAGGTCTTCAGTTTTCATAATTCATGTTTCCCAACTTTGCAATCCATTCTGTATTATTAGTTTATTTTTTCATTTAAATTTTTTTTTAACCACCTGTCACTGAAGCTATTTTAAATTTGGCAGTATGAAATATTAACACAAGTGTTTGTAAATACCACACTGTTTATAATTGCCCTGGCTGATTTCCCTCAAATACTACCTCATTTTTAATTTTTCTGAGTAAGTTTTGGTTGCAGCCATAATTTTTGTTACTGTACCATAGGTCTGGTGTTTTTAAGATTGTCCTAACCTGTATCATATATGAAATCTTTATAAATTTATAATGAACACCCAACAGGCTTGTGAGTGTTATAGGAGTGAGTGGAGGCAATTGAGTTTGGGATTTGGTGCATTGTTGGAGTGTGAGAAAAGTAACATTTATGAAGGGATTCAGGGAAACTGGTTAGTTGGACTTGTTCTGGAGGTGGTAAGTACATTTTCTACACTCTGAAGGCATGGTGTTGGAATGTTGTGGTTTGGAGGATCATCTGAACTCTGATGTTGGCACCCTTCTGGCAAGACAGTGATTGAATGAGTGTTTACTTAATCAGGTTACCTTTCCTCAGTAGGAGACAGCCAATGTTAAAAAAAAAATTGCCTGTGCTTTTTTATTTTTTTTATATAAAATTTGGTAGTGAATATTGATATTTTTTTCTTATATAAAATTAGTTTTTTCTGTGATGAAGGCTAATTAAATTTCCTCTTCCAGATTACTTTGACATTCTTCCATCATCCCTCCATTTTTCGGACGAACACATCTCGCAGCTCGTTAAATTCTGGGAATTGTGCCGTCTACCTGAATTGGGTAGTCTTCCTTCTTCTGCCATTCAAAGTTCACCCCCAAAGCATCTTTCATTGACTAGTGTTCAAGGCAAGTTAACTCTAGCTGGGAATACCATCAGAGAAAATTTCTGAAGATTGATGTCTATTGAATATGCCATTTCCTATATTTTTAAGTGAAATAATGTTGTATTTCACACTGGTATAGTATCTTTATCTTAATCTACATGTCAGAGTAAACTTCTAAGTTTTGTACTTTGTATCATTCTATCTCTTATACCTTGAACTAACTATTTTTGGGTTTTTCTTTCTTTTTGGGTCACCCTGCCTCAGTGGGAAATGGCGACGTGTTTAAAAAAAAAAGTGTGAAAGTAGTGGTAGTATTGGTATTTGCTTAAAAATGAGCATTGAGTGTCTGCTAATTTTGATATAAGTATTGGTGCCAGTATCAGTATTTTCTTTTTTGGGTTCTTTCTTTTTGGGTAGCAGATGAACAAGGGGGCTTTAGGAAAGGTAGGGGGTGTGTAGACCAAGTGTTTACAGTGAAACATATAGGTGAACAGTATTTGGATAAGGGTAAAGATGTTTTTGTGGCATTTATGGATTTGGAAAAGGCGTATGATAGGGTAGATAGGGGGGCAATGTGGCAGATGTTGCAGGTGTATGGAATAGGAGGAAGGTTACTGAAAGCAGTGAAGAGTTTTTATGAGGATAGTGAGGCTCAGGTTAGAGTGTGCAGGAGGGAAGGGGACTATTTCCCAGTAAAAGTGGGCCTTAGACAAGGATGTGTGATGTCACCGTGGTTGTTCAATATATTTATAGATGGGGTTGTAAGAGAAGTGAATGCGAGGGTCTTGGCAAGAGGTGTTGGGCTAAAAGATAAAGAAGCAAATACAAAGTGGGAGTTGTCACAGTTGCTTTTTGCTGATGACACTGTGCTTTTGGGAGATTCTGAAGAGAAGCTGCAGAGGTTGGTGGATGAATTTGGTAGGTGTGTAAAAGAAGAAAATTGAAAGTGAATATAGGAAAGAGTAAGGTGATGAGGATAACAAAAAGAATAGGTGACGAAAGATTGGATATCAGATTGGAGGGAGAGAGTATGGAGGAGGTGAATGTATTCAGATATTTGGGAGTGGACATGTCGGCGGATGGGTCTATGAAGGATGAGGTGAATCATAGAATTGATGAGGGGAAAAGGGTGAGTGGAGCACTTCGGAGTCTGTGGAGACAAAGAACCTTGTCCATGGAAGTAAAGAGGGAATGTATGAGAGTATAGTTATACCAACGCTCTTATATGGGTGTGAAGCATGGGTGATGAATGTTGCAACGAGGAGAAGGCTGGAGGCAGTGGAGATGTCATGTCTGAGGTCAATGTGTGGTGTGAATATAATGCAGAGAATTCGGAGTTTGGAAATTAGGAGGAGGTGCGGGATTACCAAAACGATTGTCCAGAGAGCTGAGGAGGGGTTGTTGAGGTGGTTTGGACATGTAGAGAGAATGGAACGAGACAGAGTGACTTCGGGGTGTATAAATCTGTAGTGGAGGGAAGGCGGGGTAGGGGTCGGCCTAGGAAAGGTTGGAGGGAGGGGTAAAGGAAGTTTTGTGTGCGAGGGCTTGGATTTCCAGCAAGCATGTGTGAGCGTATTTGATAGGAGTGAATGGAGGCATATGGTTTTAATACTTGACGTGCTGTTGGAGTGTGAGCAAAGTAACATTTATGAAGGGATTCAGGGAAACCGGCAGGCCGGACTTGAGTTCTGGAGATGGGAAGTACAGTGCCGGCACTCTGAAGGAGGGGTGTAAATGTTGCAGTTTTATAACTGTAGTGTAAAGCACCCTTCTGGCAAGACAGTGATGGAGTGAATGATGATGAAAGTTTTTCTTTTTCGGGCCACCCTGCCTTGGTGGGAATCGGCCGATGTGTTAATAAAAAATGTGTTAATAAAATTCTTTTTGGGTCACCCTGCCTTGGTGGGAGACGGCAGACTTGTTGAAGAAGGAAAAAAAAAAAAAAAGATACAAATCCTAGGTAGTAGGTTGGCAGACAGCAACTGCCCAGGGAGGTACTACCATCCTGCCAAGTGAGTGTAAAACGGAAGCCTGTAATTTTTACATGATGGTAGGATTACTGGTGTCTTTTCTGTCTCATAAACATGCAAGATTTCAGGTATGTCTTGCTACTTCTGCTTACACTTGTCACACTACACATAAATGTACAAGCAAGAAGAAGATATAAATATGTAGATTCCCCCCCTTCCCCAACAAGTCGGCCGTCCCCCACCGAGGCAGGGTGACCCAAAAAGAAAGAAAAAAATCCCCAAAAAGAAAATACTTTCATCATCATTCAACACTTTCACCACACTCATACATAATCACTGTCTTTGCAGAGGCACTCAGATACGACAACTGAGAATAGTCCCTCCCAGCTGTCACTATCCCAGACCTCTCCTTTAAAGTGCAGGCATTGTACTTCCCATTTCCAGGACTCAAGTCCAACTAAATCAATTAACTGGTTTCCCTGAATCCCTTCACAAAATGTTACCCTGCTCACACTCCAACAGATTGTCATGTCCCAAAAACCATTCGTCTCCATTCACTCCTATCTAACACGCTCACACATGCTTGCTGGAAGTCCAAGCCCCTCGCTTGTATATTTACTCCATGGGAAAGTGGAAAAGAATCTTTTCTCCATAAGCAATGTGTGTCTTAAGAGGCAACTAAAATACAGAGAGCAAGGAGCTGAGGAGGGACTGTTGAGGTAATTTGGTCATTTAGAGAAGTTGGAGCAAAATAGGATGACAGTGTATCAATCTGTAGTGGAGGGATGTATCAATCTGTAGTGGAGGGAAGGCTAGGTGGGGGTCACCCTAGGAAAGGTTGGAGGGAAGAGGTAAAGACTGTTTTAATGTTTTGTTGCATGAAAAAACTTCAGCTAACATAAATCTAATGCAAAAATGAGTATAATGAGGTGCTTTGATGCTGGTGAGGGCTCTTGAACCAAGGAATTGGAGTTACCATCTCCTTGGCTCAAACTTGATTGTCTTTTTCATTCCCCATTCACTGTAAGACTAGAGTCTAATGCTTCTCCATAAATTTTATTATATTAATAGGGAAACTTGTGATATCTTTGCCTAAACAATAACAAATGGTATATTAATGTCAGAAATGTATACCTAAATCTATAAATTTTTTACCCTCAGATAAAGAGCCTGTCTATTTGGAGCCAGTCTTGGAGGAGATATATGACTTGCCACCACCACCATGGGAATAGAAATAAATGGATGAAGATCAGATTTAAAGCATGAAGGTGTGTTTTATGTGGCACATTGAATTTTTTGCGTATTTTAAGCAAGACTACTGTCGTATGTGAACAATGTACTGTATCTAGAAGTTTATTACACAATTGTAAACTGATATTTCTTTTATTGGGTACTGTATTAAAACCTGTAACCCATAGCTGCTGTGTTCGAGCATTGTTTTACAGTATCGTGTTTCAGCATAATTTGCCAAACAAATAACACCAGATTTCTTAGTTGCAGGTCCCATCACTTAGTTTCATATGATTCTCTTATTTTGTTATGCAAATTGTGATCCTTCACAATTTGTTTCAATTGGTATTCAACAAATGTTTCTTGGTTTATTAAGTTTTAAATTGTTTGGTGGTGTTTTTCTAGAATGCAAAACTGAAATACTCATTCTGTTCAAAGCTTAGTGTTCTTTAAAGTAGGGTATATTTTCAGTAAAGATAAAAAATGCAGATTTATATTTTTGTATCATTGCATGGAAAATATAAAAATTCAGGTTTCAGGAAAACTAGACAATGCTTAGTCTAGTTTTCACACTGTTGTAAAAGACTAATATAAGATAGGCAAAGTCTTATTATTCTTGTCCTTAATGGCTAATGTATTATCAATGTTTTTTCTAATTTTAAGGGTGCCTTACATGAAAAAATCACCTGTTCTTACAAATAAAACCTTTGTTTATACAACAAAACTACCCAAAAAAAAGACTATCTTTTTGAAAAATGTTTATTTGAAAAAATTAAGTGGAAGAGTTTGAATTTTCTACTTTTTCAGGCTTTGTTTTTCCTTAGCAAACAAATTGCATTTTATTAATGGTAAGTGGCGTTTTTAAATGTAAATATGCAACTGCATTTCATTGACATCACTGTTAAAAGACTTGTATCATTATTTTTACTGACATTTTTATATTTTGTACCTTTATTTTAGTTTTAGGCAAAACACTTTGTAATAGTGAGCACTTTGTAATACTGTATGTATTAAGTAATAAATACTGTACTGCTAATATTGATATAACTGAAACCCCTGCACTATCTACTGCTCTGCTGCATTCCATGTCCTAATAATCATCCCTCTTTCTACCCATTACCCCTGCATCCTTCCCTGCCTGGCAGCGCTGTATGACCCTTGTAGGTTTAGCGCCCAACTCGAACAATTATGTACGTAAGTGTATTTTTGTAAGTGCTTTTGCAAGTGTATTTTTGGGGGTCTGAAATGGACTAATCTAATTTACATTTGTTCTTATGGGAACAAATTCGTTCGGTAACGCATTCGAGAACGAATTATGTCCGATTTCCGGGGGTCCACTGTATAACTGAACCTTTTTCAATGTGTGCTATAGACATTCATTAATACTGAATTTTGGTGATGCCCTACTAATCGAGAAAGAAATTATCTGGAATTCTAAGGTACAGTATTCACAATTCTCGGACTCCTGTCACTTATTACAGTTTGTAGTTACTAAATGGACTTAATTGCACATTGTCCCTCGGAGATTCACTTTAGTATCTACCAAAGAAAGTTTGCTTACATTATATTAACTGTGTTGTACATGCCCTGCAATAATGTCTTAAACCTCAGTTAATGGAAAATGTTTATTTTTCCTAAGAAAAATTGTTCGTGGAGAAATGCCAAACCCATAGGGGTCATGCAGCACCTGTGGATTGGAAGGTAATCAGGATTGATTGAGGAAGGGAAGGGTAGCTCCCATTTACTTGTCAAAAGATCTTCACCAGAATCCCCACCCTCTAGTGGGGGTTCTTGATGCCAGTGAAATATTCTTCATCCAAGGAATTGGACCTGTCCTTCCCTTGGATCAATAATTGCTGCCCCTTCCCTAGGTACCGTTCCCCATCCCCCTTTCCCATCCTCCGTGGATTTAGATCTTCACTCTAAACACAATTTTGCACATACTAACCCCTATTCTCAAACATCATCCTCACAGCTCTGTAGGACCCATATAGGTTGCATGCATAATTTTTTAATATTATAATACAATAGCATAAAGGCACTTTGAAGGGAAAGTAAACAGATTGAAGAGTAGGGGAGGTACTCTCTCCTTTTATCCATATTGCTGCCAAGGATGGCGCCAGAATTTCTATACTGAGGGCTTAGGGGTGATATCTGGTTGAAAGGGGAAGGTAGGAAACTTGTTTTGAAGCAGCATTATTATTGTTGCGCTGTATAACCCTTGTGGTTTAGCGCTTCTTTTGATTATAATAATAATAATTATTATTGCTATATTTGTTTTGGTAATGAACACCCCACATGCTTCCAAGAGACCCCATACTGCTGCCCCTGATTACTTCCTATCTAATTAAAAGCACATACAAGAGGACCCCATTTGTACAGCTCTTAGGTTCTCAACCCTAAGTGGTAAGCAAATATCGCCGGTGGGGAGGGGGAGCTCTCTTCTCATCAAATGTGTATAATGCCTGATAATGTGTTTACACTATCGTATATTAAGTGCTTGATAAAACTAGGCATAAAAAACAGATAAAAATGTAAAATACACAGCACATATTGTACATGCAATACTTGCCTTAAAATAGTGACGGCCACCCTTTCCTTACGCAACAACTGTTGTACAGAAGTAGTAAAAGCACCAAACATAATGAAAAGTGGTTCAGTTGAAAGCCAATGAAAATGTGGAACACCAAAAAGAGGGTGCTGAATACATGGGACTCTCCTGTAGTTTACTTGTGAATCTTTGGTACTGGAGTCCCCTGTGGTTTAGCGCTTCTATTTGATTATAATAATAATAATAATGGTACTGGAGTAAATGTGAATTATATATAAGGCCCATCATGGTCACTGGGTTTAGCAGTTATGATTATTATAATAATTCATCCTAGCCTAGTTGCTTTCCCATTCAACTTGCTGTATAACCCCTGTGGTTTAGCGCTTCTATTTGATTATAATAATAATTGTGCATAAAACTCTGGCACATCCTATACAGCATAGGACTAAATAGCCTGTACTGCTTATGCCTAGTTTGAGCATGCAACCCTGAACTCTTCAGGCATTTGAATGTGCACACCCTACAAAGGATGTACGTACTACTGTGATGCTTGTACAGGACACTTGATCCAGATAATTGGAAAGACTGCTTCCTTCAATTGAACCTGCTTGCTTCTTATTTCCCAGGTGCTGTATTACCCCTGTGGGCTTAGCACTTCCTCATAACTATAATAATGAATGCACACTTTCCTTGTGAGTTAAGGGTTCTGAAGATATAGGAACAAAAACTACGATTTATATTTATGAGCAAGTTTACCATAATAAATTTTAAAGTGGTTAAGTGTGAGCTGTTTATATAATAGTCACCTGTCTTCTTTTGTACCTTTTTTGTGCATTTACTTTTCCTTCCTCATAGCAGCTAGTTGATGAGCAGGAACAATATACAGTAGTTCACTGGTGAAACCCTAATGCTATCAAGCAAAAGTTCCTAAGTTTGATTCCAAAAGTAGGGAGATGAGAAAGTTTTATGCCCCTCCATGCCAAGTGGTAAAAATAGATAACTACCACTATATGATAACACACTTTAGTGGTAGCATCCGTAAAAAATATTTCTGGGCAAATGTCTTTTAAAAAAAAAAAAATCTTGACATTTGCACCCTGGTCAAAATGCCAATGTGTAAGAAAAATTATAACTTGCTGCAAGTATTCAAATGTTAAGTAAAATATTTAAGCAAGTAGCAATGTATAATAAAAAATATTAAAGAGGAGGTGCCTGCATTCCAAGTAGCTATCTTAATTCAAGGAATAGAAGCTCCTGTCCTCTAAACTTAATTGCCTCCCATTTCCCAGGCATTGTATAATCCCTACAGTTTTAGCTCTTCCTCAGTGCTGTATGACCGTTTTGGGCCCGGTGGCTTGAGCTCTCGCTTCACACACAGAGGGCCCGGGTTCGATTCCCGGCGGGTAGAAACATTTCAACGTGTTTCCTTACACCTGTTGTCATGTTTACCTAGCAGCAAATAGGTACCTGGGTGTTAGTCGGTGTGGGTCGCATATTGGGGGACAAGATTAAGGACCCCAATGGAAATAAGACAGACAGTCCTTGATGACGCACTGACTTTCTTGGGTTATCCTGGGTGGCTAACCCTCCGGGGTTAAAAATCCGAAGAAAATCTTATATTGGGTTTGGAGCTTTGTATAATTATTATTTAGAGCTTCCTCGTGAATATAATAATTCCCTTCCTCCAGGGAGGAGTCGCATAAAACCAGTACATAATCTGACAGCACAATCAGGTTCTCATCATTATTTTAGATACAGCACCAGCATGGAATTAACACTTGACAAAATACTGCATGCTTAAAAGCTAATTAAAGTTCACATATTTGTAGCTAGACTGGTTCCTTAGCTGATAATTATTTTATTTATTAACACATCGGCCGATTTCCACCAAGGCAGTGTGGCAAAAAAAAAGAAAAACTTTCATCATTCACTCCATCACTGTCTTGCCAGAGGCGTGCTTACACTATAGTTATAAAACTGAAACATTAACACCCCTCCTTCAGAGTGCAAACACTGTATTCTTCCCATCTCCAGGATTCAAGTCCGACCTGCCGGTTTCCCTGAATCCCTTCATAAATGTTACTTTGCTCACATTCCAACAGCACGTCAAGTATTAAAAACCATTTGTCTCCATTCACTCCTATTAAATACATTCATGCATGCTTGCTGGAAGTCCAAGCCTCTCACACACAAAACCTCCTTTACCCCCTCCCTCCAACCTTTCCTAGGCTGACCCCTACCCCGCCTTCCCTCCACTATAGATTTATACACTCGAAATCATTCTATTTTGTTCCATTCTCTCTACATGTCCGAACCATCTCAACAACAACCCCTCAGCCCTCTGGATAATAGTTTTGGCAATGCAGCACCTCCTCCTAATTTCCAAACTACGAATTCTCTGCATTATATTCACACCACACATTGCCCTCAGACATGACATCTCCACTGCCTCCAGCCTTCTTGTTGCAACATTCACCACCCATGCTTTACACCCACATAAGAGTGTTGGTATAACTATACTCTCATACATTCCCCTCTTTGCTTCCACGGACAAAGTTCTTTGTCTCCACAGACTCTTAAGTGCACCACTCACCCTTTTCCCCTCATCAGTTCTATGATTCACCTCATCCTTCATAGACCCATCTGCTGACACGTCCACTCCTAAATATCTGAATACATTCACCTACATACTCTCTCCCTCCAATCTGATATCCAATCTTTCATCAACTAATCTTTTTGTTATCCTTATCAACATACTCTTTCCTATATTCACTTTTAATTTTCTTCTTTTACATACCCTACCAAACTCATCCAACAACCTCTGCAACATCTCTTCAGAATCTCCCAAAAGCACAGTGTCATCAGCAAAGAGCAACTGTGACAACTCCTACTTTGTGTTACATTCTTTATCTTTTAACCCTACACCTCTTGCCAAGACTCGCACATTCACTTCTCTTGCAACCCCATCTATAAATATATTGAACAACCACGGTGACATCACACATCCTTGTCTAAGGCCTACTTTTACTGGGAAATAATCTCCCTCTCTCCTACATACTCTAACCTGAGCCTCACTATCCTCGTAAAAACACTTCACTGCTTTCAGTAACTAACGTACGTACCTCCTTTTCCATACACCTGCCACATTTTTCCCCTATCTTTATTTACTACAAGTACATGTACAAGGTATACAGGCCTAGCTGACATCAATGACATACTACTATATAGAAAGTCCCTTGTTATGCTGAGCATTTCGGGCAGATTAGGTTAGTGTCCCAGGATGCGACTCACACCAGTCGACTAACACCCAGGTACCCATTTTACTGATGGGGAACATAGACAACAGGTGTAAAGAAACACACCCAATGTTTCTGCCCTGGCTGGGAATCGAACCCAGGCCCTCGCCGTGTGAAGCGAGAGCTTTAGCCACCAGACCACCAGAGCCCCTTTTCCAAATTCATAAATGCCGATAAATTAGACACATATGCAACACTTGGGTATCTTTATTGAGGAAACGTTTTGCCACTCAGTGGCTTCATCAGTCCATACAAAGGAGAATCGTAAAAAACAGGAGGAGTTATGTGCGAAGAGGTAGCTTATATACCGTAGGCAGGAGAGGTGCAGCAGTCGTAGGTGGTGTCACATTTGACCAATGTAGAAGTAGGTCGTGCCCAAGGGTTAACCATAGAATTGATGAAGGAAAAAAGGTGAGTGGTGCGCTGAGGTATCTGTGGAGACAAAAAACGTTATCTATGGAGGCAAAGAAGGGAATGTATGAAAGTATAATGGTACCAGCACTCTTATATGGGTGTGAAGCTTGGGTTGTAAATGCTGCAGTGAGGAGGCGGCTGGAGGCAGTGAAGATGTTCTGTCTAAGGGCATTGTGTGGTGTAAATATAATGCAGAGAATTCGGAGTATGGAAATTAGGAGGTGTGGAGTTACTAAAATATTAGTCAGAGGGCTGAAGAGGGGTTGTAGAGGTGGTTTGGTCATTTAGAGAGAATGGATCAAAGTAGAATGACTTGGAGAGCATATAAATCTGTAGGGGAAGGAAGTAGGGTTAGGGGTCGTCCTCGAAAAGGTTGGAGGGAGGGGATAAAGGAGGTTTTGTGGGCGAGGGGATTGGACTTCCAGCAAGCGTGTGTGAGCATGATAGGAGTGAATGGAGACAAATGGTTTTTGGGACCTGACGAGTTGTTTGAGTGTGAGCAGGGTAATATTTAGTGAAGGGATTCAGGGAAACTGGTTATTATAGATTTAGCCGGACTTGACAGTGACAGTTTGGAGTTACTATTCTAAACGTAGTATCTGACGTGACAGTTTGGAGGGACTATTCTAAACTGTAATATCTGAGCGCCTCTGCAAAGAAAGTGATTATGTATGAGTGAGGTGAAAGTGTTGAATGATGATGAAAGTATTTTCTTTTTGGGGATTTTCTTTCTTTTTGGGTCACCCTGCCTCGGTGGGAGACAGCCGACTCGTTGAAAATAGTATATATACTATGTATGTATATATATATATATATATATGGAGGGAGGGGGTAAAGGAAGTTTTGTGTGCGAGGGGCTTGGACTTCCAGCAAGCATGTGTGAGCGTATTTGATAGGAGTGAATGGAGGCATATGGTTTTTAATACTTGACGTGCTGTTGGAGTGTGAGCAAAGTAACATTTATGAAGGGATTCAGGGAAACCGGCAGGCCGGACTTGAGTTCTGGAGATGGGAAGTACAGTGCCGGCACTCTGAAGGAGGGGTGTTAATGTTGCAGTTTTATAACTGTAGTGTAAAGCACCCTTCTGGCAAGACAGTGATGGAGTGAATGATGATGAAAGTTTTTCTTTTTCGGGCCACCCTGCCTTGGTGGGAATCGGCCGATGTGTTAATAAAAAAAATATATATATATATATATATATATATATATATATATATATATATATATATATATATATATATTTATATATATATATATATATATATATATATATATATATATATATATATATATATATATATATATATATATATATATATATATTTTTTTTTTTTTTATTAACACATCGGCCGATTCCACCAAGGCAGGTGGCCCAAAGAAAACTTTCATCATCATTCACTCCATCACTGTCTTGCCAGAAGGGTGCTCACTCAGTTATAAAACTGCAACATTAACACCCTCCTTCAGAGTCCGCACTGCCCATCTCAGAACTCAAGTCCGGCCTGCCGTTCCTGAATCCCTTCATAAATGTTACTGCTCACCTCCAACAGCACGTCAAGTATTAAAACCATATGCCTCCATTCACTCCTATCAAATACGCTCACACATGCTTGCTGAAGTCAAGCCCTCGCACACAAACTCCTTACCCTCCCTCCAACCTTTCTAGGCCGACCCCAACCCCGCCTTCCCTCCACTACAGATTTATACACTCGAAGTCACTCTGTCTCGTTCCATTCTCTCTACATGTCCAAACCACCTCAACATATATATATATATATATATATATATATATATATATATATATATATATATATATATATATATATATATATATATATGCCTCGGTGGGAGACAGCCGACTCGTTGAAAATAGTATATATACTATATATATATATATATATATATATATATATATATATATATATGGCATCAGGAAGAAATCCAAATATTCTTCCTTGAAGCCTTTTATCCACTTCTCGAGGCTATGGGTCCCACAATTTGTACCAGAGGTGGACCCCATCCTATATATATATATATATATATATATATATATATATATATATATATATATATATATATATATATATATATATATATATATATTTCTCTCTCTCTCTCTCTCTCTCTCTCTCTCTCTCTCTCTCTCTCTCTCTCTCTCTCTTTCATTAACGCATATTGTTCTTCAAATTTCTATATATTCTATCGACTTCTTATATATTTGTAAAATAAAAATGATTTCACAAGAACATTATCATTCTAAAACTACTTAATAATTGTACTTTAACATAGCAATTATTTAAGACAATATAAAATAGAATTAAGTTTTACCAATAAAGGAAGTCGAGGGTTGAGGAGGTGCAGAGTCAGAGGAAAACAAACATGACTGCTGACCGGGAACAATGTCTCTCAGATTACCGTCGGAGGCTCATAGAGCACCGGGAAGTCGACTCAAAACTAAGGAAGTGTGAGTAAATGTAGCTAGACAGAGTTATGTGTGTGTGTTTCAGCCTAATGGAAGAAATGCGTTCAGTGACAGGGCGGACTCCAACTGTCAGTGCAGTACAACATTACTTTTCCGCAGTATATGAAATGTTTACATTTAATAAAATATTGTTAAGCACAAAGTAAAGCCACTAGCATGCAGTCTATTTCGCTGTTTTATTTTGATTTTTTAGGTTTATTTTTTTAGGATTCTTAATACAGAGAGTTAATGACCCAGAATAATAATAATATTTCTACAAGTACATGTTTTTTTTTATTATAATAATAATACAAGTACATGTACAAGGTATACAGGCCTAGCTAACATCAATGACACTACTATATAGAAAGTTGCTTGTTATGCAGAGCATTTCGGGCATATTAGGTCTAATTTTGTCCCAGGATGCTACCCACACCAGTCCACTAACACCCAGGTACCTATTATTACTGATGGGGAACATGGACAACAGGTGTAAGGAAACACTCCCAGTGTTTCCAATCTTTGCCGGGAATCGAACCTGGACCCTCACCATGTGAAGCAAGAGCTTTTGCCACCAGGCCCCGGGCCACTAGCCACTATGTTTGGCATCATTTAGATGTTTTGATGCTCTTCCCCAAGATGCGACCCATAACACTGGCCCAAAACTTGTCAAATCAGAATAAAAACTAGACTGGTACCTACTTACTGCTAAGAGAACATAATGAAGGAACACTAGTAGGCTGTAGTATAGCTAACATACAGTACCTATGTTAAGTAAAAGGACACAAATGCAACTAATGTGACATTTTATTGTGGCAATGTTTCGCTCACCAGGAGCTTTGTCAAGCCGTTACAAACAATACATGGACACAGAGGGTATATATAGGCTCAGAGTGAGGTGCAATACTAGTGGTGGTAGAAGTAGTAGTGATATAAATTGTAGTAGTAATACAATAAGGTAGAACAATCAACTCGCACATGAGTAAAAGGTGATAAAAGCAATTACTTGGGTAGTATAAAAATAAGTTAGACAAATATTTCTGTTGGAGGTTGGAATAGAGAAGGCCTATAGCAGTGTTCCACATCTGCGATGTGCTCGTGTAGCATTAGCAGGAGAGAATAGGTAATGGTAGGGTTTACTGTTTTCAGGAGGATTCTTGCTAAGACTTCAGAGATGGTGAAGCTGCCTCCGTTTTGTTTAATTGTTTTAGAAACAGCGATAAGTGCTGATTCAAGACACTTGCAGATGCAAGTGCCTTGAATCAGCAAGGTACAAGTACACACAAATATAATTATCAGAGTACGTACATATAAAATATGGAATAACTTTAAAATGTTGAAATTTTGGGAAGTTTCCAGACATAATAGAGATATGTGCTCACAGAGAATGTAAATAAACTGGGTGGGGGCGTTCCGTATTAGAAAGACAAGTTGCCGTACAGAGAGTTTTGGTCATAATTTGAAATCGCCATATTATCGGAAAGCCGTAAAGCAGGTCCCTACTGTATATGTGATTGGATGCCAGTATATTAAACAAAACTGTTCTATATTAAGCTTCTTGGTGGGCCTTAATTACAGTGAGAGAGGAGAAGAAAGAGTTAGACAAGCAATATGATAAGAGTGAGAATGACCTCAAGGCTCTGCAGAGTGTTGGCCAGATTGTTGGAGAAGTTTTGAAGCAGCTTACTGAAGAAAAATTCATTGTGAAAGCTACAAATGGCCCTCGTTATGTTGTGGGTTGCAGACGCCAACTTGATAAGGGCAAACTGAAGGTCAGTGTCAACTCTGTTTTAAATTGTAATTGTATTCACTTTCATTAAGAGTTATATTGTTTAGCTTATAAATGCCCTAGTTATTTCAGATTCATTACTTTTCAATATTTTGAGTTAGATATGTAAATATGTGTATGTATTTATGCATATAATATCAAATATAAATATAAGAGTGTGTGCTCACTGAGTGAGTTTGGAGCATAAATGTGAAATGGAACATTATTATTTTAGGACTATTAATAGTTTTATTTTTGCATGTTATAGACTATTTTACAGTTAAGGGTACTTTAAACTGACTCCTAAAATTCCAGATTTATAGTACTTATGGGCATTTAATTCACATATTAGTTAACTAAGTTTTCTATTGTTTAGTCTGGTACACGTGTGGCACTGGACATGACAACTCTAACAATCATGAGGTACCTTCCCCGTGAAGTTGACCCTCTTGTGTACAATATGAGCCATGAAGATCCTGGTGATGTCACATACAACAAAATTGGAGGTTTGGCTGAACAGATCCGTGAACTTAGAGAGGTAAGAAAACAGTGTCAAGAACAGAGGAGAAACTGAAGTTTTAGGCTTATGCATAATAATTTGTTGAAAACTACTTCCATTAGTGGACATGAGAGCAACTAATGAGACATTATTGGCTTGATAAATCTCTTGGAGAGGAAAATGTAGCCATAATAACTATCTCATTAGTTGCTTTGGTGTCCATTTACCAGACTTTTTTGTGTGGAGGCAAATGATTTTTGGGACTTGATGAGCTGTTGGAGTGTGAGCAAGATAACATTTTGTGAAGGGAATCAGGGAAACCAGTTTGCTGGAAGTGGGACGTACAGTGCCTGCACTCTGAAGGTGGTGGTATTTGCAATTTGGAGAGGCATTCGAATTGTATCTGCGTGCCTCTGGCAAGACAGTGATAGTGAGTGATGATGAAAGTGTTTCTTCTTTTTTGGGTCTCCCTACCTCAGTAGAAGATGGCCAGTGTGCTAAAAAAAAATGTACTATTTCCATCTTGTTTTGGTGCACTTAAATTTTTTAGTTATTTGATGACAGGTGTCATCCCACTGTTACTAAAAACCACTGATATTGCCCCATTCCACAAAGGCAGCAGTAAAGCAATTGTAAAAAAATAAAACCTAGAGACCAGTAGCAATAACATCACACAACAAAATCTTCAGATGGGTTCAAAGAAGCAAGATGGCTAATCACATGGGGTCACAATTGCACAACTCACACCTCAGGGCATCATGAGTAGAGCAGGTGCTCATTACTTTCACAGTTGCTAGACAATTACAATATGGTCCTGGATGAATTGGAAGACAGGCTAAATGCAAATGTAGTGTATGCTGATTTTGCAAAAGCTTATTTCTTGAAAACTGTTCCCCTTTCTCCTACATAAACCTAAATTGAGCCTCACTTTCCACATAAACTGTTTACTGTTTTATTAACATACATATTCCATACATTTGCAACATCTACCACATTTCTTCCTTGTCCACCCTATCATATGCCATTTTTAAATTCACAAATGCCAGTTTCCTAACCTTACCTGAATATTGTTCACTTGTATGCTGCATTGTCAACATTTGACCTCTTTTGCCTTATACAAAGTAATTATGCATTCTCTTTGCTAGTCCTTTGGTACATTCCCCTTTTTCATTCATGTACAGTGGACCCCCAGATTTCGTAGTCGTTGGATTTTGTAATATTCGATAATAGTAACGTTTTTTCATCAAAATATTAGCTCGGTGATCGTCATTTAACTCTGTAATAGTAATTCGTCCTGAACGCGTCCGAGCGGCGGCCCGATGGCCCCACACACCATTCACAGTCAGTGTGCCATTGTTTACCAGCCAGTGAGGATGATCCCACGCGTTCATACGATACATTTCGTAATATTCCATTCGTTTTAGTGCTTGCAACTGCTAAATAAGCCACCATAGGCCCAAAGATGAGAAACACTATAGAATTCAAGAAAGACATCATTGCAAAATATGAAAGTGGAGTATGTGTGGCAGAGCTTGCCAGGTTGTATAAGAAACCCCATACAACCATCACTTCCATTGTGGCCAAGAAAAAGGAAATCAAGGAAGCTGTTGTTGCAAAAGGTGCATATATGATCACAAAACAGAGATCGCAAATACTCGAAGATGTGGAGACTGTTGTTGGTGTGGATCAACCAAAAACAGTTAGGAGATAGTGTCATCTCATGTTCTGTAGTAATGCTAGTGGGGATTTCAAAGTGAAGCCTTTACTGGTGTATCACTGAAAATCCCAGTGTTTTCAAGAAAAACAGTGTTGCCAAGGCTAATTTGTGTGATGTGGAAGGCTAACAGTAAGGCATGGGTCACGAGGGAAATTTTCCTTGATTGGTTCAATGAAGTGTTTGGCCCCAGTGTGAAAAAATACCTCCTGGAAAATAAATTGGAACTCAAGTGCCTCTTGGTAATGGACAATGCTCCTGCTCATCCTCCAGACTTCGATGACCAAATGGTGGAGGAGTTTCGCTTCATCACAGTGAAGTTCTTGCCCCCAAATACCACTCCTCTCATCCAGCCCATGGACCAGCAGATCATTGCAAACTTCAAAAAACTGTACACCAAAGCAGTGTTTCAAAGGTGCTTTGATGTGACCTCAGACACTGCATTGACCCTAAGAGAGTTCTGGAAAGATCACTTCAATATCCTCCATTGCATAAACCTTATAGGTAAGGTTTGGGAGGGAGTGACTTCCAGGACTTTGAACTCTGCTTGGAGAAAATTGTGACCAGAATGTGTCCAAGAGAGAGATTTTGAAGGGTTTGGGGCTGACCCTGAGGAGCCTATGGCAGTTGTGGAAAGTATTGTGGCATTGGGGAATTCCATGGGGGTTGAATGTGAGTGGCGAGGATGTGGAAGAGTTGATGGAGGACCACAATGAAGAGCTAACCACTGAAGAGTTACAAGACCTTTAGCTGGAACAGCAATAGACCACAGCTCAGGAAATTGCTTCAGAGGAGGATGAAGAGAGATGGAAGAAGGTGCCTTCTTCAAAGATTAAGGACATTTGTGCAAAGTGGAGTGAGGTGCAAACCTTTATGGAGGAACATCACCCTAACAAAGCTGTTACAGGCCCTGTCTGCAACATGTTCAATGACAATCTCGTGTCCCATTTTAGGGAAATTTTAAAGAGATGCCAGAAACAGAGCTCTCTGGACAGATATTTAGTGCCACAGATGTGCAGTGACTCTCAAGCTGATCCTAGTGGCATTAAAAAACAAAGAAGGGAAGTAACCCCGGAAAAGGACTTGGTACCTGAAGTCTTTATGGAAGGGGATTCCCCTTCCAAACAATAGTAACTCCTCCATCCTTCCATCTTCCTTACATTAACAAGTCTTCAATAAAGGTAAGTGTCATGTTATTATTGTCTTATTCTTCATGTCTCATTGTTTTCTGTGTAGGTAAATTATATTTAATGTAAAAAAAAAAAATTTTTTTTTAATACTTTTGGGTGTCTGGAACGGATTAATTGGATTTACATTATTTCTTATGGGGAAAATGAATTCAGAAATCGTCAAATTCGGGTTTAATCACTCTCTGGAACTGATTAATTATGATAACCAGGGGTCCACTGTATTGAACAAATACACAAACTACAGTACCAAATAAAAATTGCCTATTGTCAACTACTCCAAAACTATATCCCTACCTGCTTTTAACTTCTCGGTAGTAATTTCATTTATCACAATTGCTTTACTCCCTTTCTACACATTCTACCCATGAAAATGTCGTTTTGGAAAGCTATGTATTGTGGCTTCCTTTTCATTACTTACAGCTTCTTAGAATACATTATAAAACTTTTTCTGAATGTTATGTTTCTTTCAGGTAATTGAGCTACCTCTGCTTAACCCAGAACTCTTCCATAGAGTAGGAATCAATCCACCAAAGGGATGCTTGCTCTATGGACCTCCAGGTACAGGGAAGACACTCTTAGCACGAGCTGTTGCCTCGCAGCTTGATTGCAACTTTCTAAAGGTTTGTCATAATATGAATGTATATTTGTATGCTCAAAGACTTCTGTAAGGATTATTGATTATAGTGAATATAATACTGTATTAATTCACATTAATAACTGAATACAGTGAACTTCTCTAGCTTGTTTTATAGAGATGAGGATTCGTTACTGTCAATATTACATTCGTTTAATGGGCCAATTGTTCATGATTTTAAAAAATTATAACATGGACTTGAAGTTTTCATATTTTTAGCCCATTAATTATTCGTATACTTGGTGGTTTTAAGAGAAAAATAGTTTAATATATAGATTTTAAGCAGAGCAGTGATTTCTATTATATTTGAATCATTATGGAGAGTTAGAGGTATCGGGAAGTTGGAGAGAATATTTTGAGGAATTGTTAAATGTTGATGAAGATAGGGAAGCTGTGATTTCATGTATAGGGCAAGGAGGAATAACATCTTATAGGAGTGAGGAAGAGCCATTTGTGAGTGTGGGGAAGGTTCGTGAAGCAGTGGGTAGAATGAAAGGGGGTAAGGCAGCTGGGATTGATGGGATAAAGATAGAAATGTTAAAAGCAGGTGGGGATATAGTTTTGGAGTGGTTGGTTTTATTATTTAATAAATGTATGGAAGAGTGTGTAAAGGTAGAAAGTTAAAAGTGAACATAGATAAGAGTAAGGTGATGAGGGTATCAAACGAGTTAAATAAAGAAAAATTGGATATCACATTGGAGAGAGGGATTATGGAAGAAGTAAATGTTTTCAGATATTTGGGAGTTGACGTGTCAGCGGATGGGTTTATGAAGGATGAGGTAAACCATAGAATTGATGAAGGAAAAAAGGTGAGTGGTGCATTGAGGTATCTGTGGAGACAAAAAACGTTATCCATGGAGGCAAAGAAGGGAATGTACGAAAGTATAGTGGTACCAACACTCTTATATGGGTGTGAAGCATGGGTTGCAAATGCTGCAGCGAGAAGGAGGCTGGAGGCAGTGGAGATGTCCTGTCTAAGGGCAATGTGTGGTGTAAATATTATGCAGAAAATTTGGAATGTGGAAATTAGGAGAAGGTGTGGAGTTACTAAAAGTATTTATCAGAGGGCTGAAGAGGGGTTGTTGAGGTGGTTTGGTCATTTAGAGAGAATGGATCAAAGTAGAATTACTTGGAGAGCGTATAAATCTGTAGGGGAAGGAAGGCGGGGTAGGGCTCGTCCTAGAAAAGGTTGGAGGGAAGGGGTAAAGGAGGTTTTGTGGGCGAGGGCTTGGACTTCCAGCAAGCATGTGTGAGCGTGTTAGATAGGAGTGAATGGAGACGAATGGTTTTGGGACATGACGATCTGTTGGAGTGTGAGCAGGGTAACATTTTGTGAAGGGATTCAGGGAAACCAGTTAATTGATTTAATTGGACTTGAGTCCTGGAAATGGGAAGTACAATGCCTGCACTTTAAAGGAGGGGTCTGAGATAGTGACAGCTGGGAGGGACTTTTCTCAGCTGTCGTATCTGAGCTCCTCTGCAAAGACAGTGATTATGTATGAGTGTGGTGAAAGTGTTGAATGATGATGAAAGTATTTTCTTTTTGGGGATTTTCTTTCTTTTTGGGTCACCCTGCCTCGGTGGGAGACGGCCGACTTGTTGAAAAAAAAAAAAAATGGAAGAGGGTAAGGTACCTAGGGATTAGCAGAGAGTGTGCATAGTTCCTTTGTATAAAGACAAAGGAGACAAAAGAGAGTGCAAAAATTATAGGGGAATAAGTCTGTTGAGTATACCTGGTAAAGTGTATTGTAGAGTTATTATTGAAAGAATTAAGAGTAAGATGGAGAGTAGGATAGCAGATGAACAAGGAGGCTTTAGGAATGGTAGGGGGTGTGTAGACCAAGTGTTTACAGTGAAAAATATAGGTGAACAGTATTTATATAAGGGTAAAGAGGTTTTTGTGGCATTTATGGATTTGAAAAAGGCGTATGACAGGGTGGATAGGGGGCAATGTGGCAGATGTTGCAGGTGTATGGAATAGGAGGCAGGTTACTGAAAGCAGTGAAGAGTTTTTATGAGGATAGTGAGGCTCAGGTTAGAGTATGTAGGAGGGAGGGAGATTATTTCCCAGTAAAAGTAGGCCTTAAACAAGGATGTGTGATGTCACCGTGGTTGTTCAATATATTTATAGAAGGGGTTGTAAGAGAAATGAATGTGCGGGTGTTGGCAAGAGGTGTGGAGTTAAAAGATAAAGAATCTAACACAAGGTGGGAGTTGTCACAGTTGCTCTTTGCTGATGACACTGCTTTTGGGAGATTCTGAAGAGAAGTTGCAGAGGTTGGTGGATGAGTTTGGTAGGATATGTAAAAGAAGAAAATTAAAAGTGAATATAGGAAAGAGTATGTGATTAGGATAACAAAAAAATTAGGTGATGGAAGATTGGATATCAGATTGGAGGGAAAGAGTATGGAGGAGGTGAATGTATTCAGATATTTGGGAGTGGACGTGTCAGCGGATGGGTCTATGAAAGATGAGGTAAATCATAGAATTGATGAGGGGAAAAAGGTGAGCTGTGCATTGAGGAGTTTATGGAGACAAAGAACTTTTTCCATGAAAGCAAAGAGGGGAATGTATGAGAGTATAGTTATACCAACAATCTTGTATGGGTGTGAGGCATGGGTTGTGAATGTTGCAACAAGGAGAAGGCTGGAGGCAGTTGAGATGTTATGTCTGAGGGCAATGTGTGGTGTGAATATAATGCAGAGAATACTTCTTTCAACACGTCGACCGTTTCCCACCGAAGCGGGGTGGCCCAAAAGGAAAAACGAAAGTTTCTCCTTTTACATTTAGTAATATATACAGGAGAATGGGTTACTAGCCCTTTGCTCCCGGCATTTTAGTCGCCTCTTATGACACACATGGCTTACGGAGGAAGAATTCTGTTCCACTTCCCCATGGTGATAAGAGGAAATAAGAACAAGAACTAGTAAGAAAATAGAAGAAAACCCAGAGAGGTGTGTATATATATGCTTGTACGTACATGAATGTGTAGTGTGACCTAAGTGTAAGTAGAAGTAACAAGACCCTGAAATCTTGCATGTTTATGAGACAGAAAAAAAAGACACCAGCAATCCTACCATCATGTAAAACAATTACAGGCTTTCATTTTACACTCACTTGGCAGGACGGTAGTACCTCCCTGGGCGGTTGCTGTCTACCAACCTACTACCTAGGTGCAGAGAATACGTACATAGTTTGGAAATTAGGAGGAGGTGCGGGATTACTAAAACTATTATCCAGAGGGCTGAGGAGGGGTTGTTGAGGTGGTTCGGACATGTAAAGAGGATGGAACAAAATAGAATGACTTCGAGAATGTATAAATCTGTAGTGGAGGGAAGGTGGGGTAGGGGTCGGCCTAGGAAAGGCTGGAGGGAGGGGAAAGGTTTTGTGTGCAAGGGGCTTGGACTTCCAGCAAGCATGCGTGAGCGTATTTGATAGGAATGAATGGAGACAAATGGTTTTTAGGACTTGACGTGCTGCTGGAGCGTGAGCAAGGTAACATTTATGAAGGGATTCAGGGAAACCGGCAGGCCGGACTTGAGTCCTGGAGATGGGAAGTAAAGTGTCTGTACTCTGAAGGAGGGGTGTTAATGTTGCAGTTTTATAACTGTAGTGTAAGCATGCCTCTGGCAAGACAGTGATGGAGTGAATGATGAAAGTTTTTCTTTTTCAGACCACCCTGCCTTGGTGGGAAATGGCCGATGTGTTAAAAAAAAATATGAACCCACCACGCATGCATAAAAAAAATACAAACTAAAACTCGGTGCATTAGATAAGGAAATACTGTAATAATTACCCCCCCCCCTCCCTTTCTTTTTTTTACCATGACAGCCATGTCCTGCTAAGGCAGGGTGACCCAAAGGGAAAATTCTTTCACCATTATTCATTCAATTGCTGTCTTTTCAGAATTGTGCTGACATCGCAATTTAAGATTACCCTTCCCAACAACTGCAACATCCCTCCCCCTCCAGGATTTGAGTTTGACTAAGCAGTTTTTCTGAATCCCATCTAAGTTATTAAACAACCATGGTGACATATATCCCTCTTGAAGTCCTACTTTCACTAATAAATAGTCCCCCTTCCTCCTACATATCCCATCCTTAGCTACACTTTCAGCATAGAAAAAACTACTACTCTTAGTAACCTACCTACCTACCTATTCCATACATTTGCAACATCTGCCATATGGCTAACATATCCACCTTATCATGTTAAGGAAACTATGTAGTGATGTGTATGTTGAGCAAGAATGTTAAGTTTGATTAAGGTATTATGTATAAGCACAGGTGTGTATGAGAGGCAGCCTCCCAGGCATAATGTATGGCTCTGAGCATTGCTGCAACTTGTGCTGATGATCAGAAATTAGTACTAGTGCTTTAAAAAGATCTTAAATAGATAGTGAGAGCATTAGCATTGGCCACATCTCTTCGTAACTGGCTGAGCTAGGGCATGTTTCAAAGTAATGGGGAAAGTTTGAGAGGACAGGCAATGACACAGTAGCCAAGCCAACATAGGTGCAAACACAATGAGGCACATTATCTGGGAACAAACTAGGTTGAGATGAAGCAACAGTACATAGGATTTATCCAGGGAGAAACAGTCAAAAGTCCACAACTGGAAATGATAAACTAGACTAAGTTTATCAGTCCTGCACCATCACGACAAGTATTATCAGAATAATTAATTAAAAAAATTCACAGTATTAAGTTCTAATATTTATACTTCTAAATTTTACTTTTACACTGTCACCGTCTAATTTTCTTTTTCAGGTTGTATCAAGTGCTATTGTAGATAAGTACATTGGTGAGTCAGCTCGGCTTATTCGTGAGATGTTCAATTACGCTCGTGACCACCAGCCATGTATAATCTTCATGGACGAGATTGATGCTATTGGTGGAAGGAGGTTTTCTGAAGGAACGTCAGCTGACAGAGAGATTCAACGTACACTCATGGAGTTGCTCAATCAAATGGATGGCTTTGATTCTTTGGGTCAAGTTAGTTCTTGGTGTTGCCTTGTGTGATTTTTTTAAGCTTTTGGTTGGATTTTTTGTTAATTAATTTTGATTGTCACAGCCTTGGCATATTTTCAGTAGAGCTTTGTCAGATTGTGTAATATCGTATCCTTTTACTTTTGGCACTTATTTCGTAGATCTTAAATATGTATAATTATTTCCTGTCTTCAGGTAAAAATGATTATGGCCACCAATCGTCCAGACACACTGGATCCTGCCTTACTGCGTCCTGGACGTCTTGATAGAAAGATTGAAATTGCCCTTCCCAATGAACAAGCTAGATTGGAAATTCTCAAAATTCATTCTGGACCAATCACTAAGCGAGGAGAAATTGGTAGGTACTACTATTACTATGCTGCTGAGCAATGTATGACCCTTCTGGGTTTAGTGCTTAGATTTTATTGTAATAATAATATTACTATTCTGTAAACTTTGTGTATGCAGGTGTCTTATGCAATATTTTATGTATTAAACTCTCTCAAGGGAAGTTCCTTGATGCTGGAGAGGGGCTCTTGATCTAGGGAATTGAATCTATACTCCAGTTTCCTGAATTGAGCCTGAATACCTTCCATCCCTAACCCCACATGCACTGTACAACCCTACGGGTTTAGCGCTCCCCCATAATTATAGTATGTATTAAATACTTATTTTCTCTCCTCAGATTATGAAGCAGTGGTGAAACTCTCTGATGGCTTTAATGGTGCTGATCTTCGTAACGTATGTACTGAAGCAGGTCTCTTTGCCATCCGGAATGAGCGTGATTATGTCATAGAAGAAGATTTCATGAAAGCTGTGCGTAAGGTTTCAGATAATAAGAAATTAGAAACTAAGCTAGATTACAAACCAATTTAAATGAATTAATGGTATTTATAGCAGGTGATGCAGGTATTTGAAAGATTGTTTTTAAATACAGTATTTAGCTTTCTTTATATGAACCTATAATGCTAGCTATATTTACTTTCCAGATTTATTTTTTCAGTGAGACTACTTAACAATTTGAGCACCATGTTTCACATTTTAATGGGTGTAAAATTCAGTATCCAAAAAATGCATTTGCTATCTAACAAGTGTTTCTTCTCAAGTATAGTCTCAGTCCTTTAAATGCAGGCTCAAAAGGTATTGCTTAAAATTAAAGAAAGTTTTGTAAAATATATTTTATTACTCCTTGTCTACAAACTTTTCTAAATGATGGTGCTGTGCTACATTCAGTGACTGGTCTATGGAAAAATGAAGGGCAAAGTAAATTATGGTAAGAAAAATAAAAAATATGGTGCTGTATATATAATAACTCATATTTTACACAGTCTCATTTATATTTCAGTTTATATAACCTGTTAATGGATGAAAGGACAAGTGCATGCATTCACATGTTTATTGGACACATTTTGGTCGTTACCTTTGTTGCTTGAATGAGGAAGTACAGTACTGCATACATAGTTGAGAATGCAAGTCACTGGTGATTGTCAGGTGTAGGCAAGAGGTCACTTAATTGCTGTCATGTGGCAGCCAAGAAGTATGTAGCAGTAACACATGTGCTAGAGTTGAAAGGATATCTTTGTGGTGGTTGGAAGTAACAATCAAGGAGGCTTCAATACAGTGATGTCTGTTCCTGCCATATTCTACAGACCAAGACAGGTATAGACACCACTGTATTGAAGCCTCCTTGATTGTTACTTCAAACCACCACAACAAAGGGTTGACAAATACATCTCAACTTAGGCACACATGATATTGCTACAAGCCTTGTGACAGCAATTAGGTGACTTCACACTAGTGACCTGCATTCTCATCCATTTGGAGTTAACAAGGTCCCAGGACTAGAATGTATCCAATAAAGATGTCTTGTGCATACTCTTATCCCTTCATTCATATTGTTAGTATAAACCCATATGGGTTATAGAGGTGGAATGGGAGGCAATTGGGTTCAATCCAAGAAAGGGAAAGATACGTCCAATTCCTTGGATCAAGAGCCCCCCACTGGCATCAAGGTACCTCCTTTGAGAGGTGGTATCACTATCTAGTTGAATAAATAGTGTGGGGTCATTTTATTTGGTATACTGCTCATTGTGAGGTAAAGTTCCTACTTTTCACTTATAATTTTCTTCCCTTTTTTCATCAATATTGTTTCTTTGTAGATTTATGAAACTGTTAGCCTGTGCCTCATCTAAGCAACTTGTATTGTTTCTATTATCAGTCTGAACTGTATTCCTAGATCCTTCAGATTCATTTAGTGTCTCATGCCTTTGTAAAATATTTCTTTTACATTCTGTTGCAGCATCCATTTTAATGACTTTCACTTTACCTTCTGTCAATCGATAACCTAGACCTTGGCCCCTCTTGTCTCGTGGGAAGCGAGATTTCATAAAGGCCCTTTCCTCCTTTGTCATTAGAGAGGCTTGGAAGAATTTCTCTCGAAACTTTGCTGTCAGGTCTGTAACTTGAGCAATGGCTGTTTCTCCTTTCTGTAATATAGTAAAACATTATTATTTCTATTACATTGGTGAAGGTATCTAGATTCATGATTTGGAGCTATTGTACTCTTCCCCTCAGATCAAACCTGGTTACCTCCCCATTCCTCAGGAGTTCTATGAACCTTGCAGCGCTGTTTGATCCTTACAGGTTTAGGGATTCATGGACATGTATTTAATATGGTGGTGATAATGTAAGTGACAAGCAAACGTTAAGTGAACACTATTATTACTATGATATAGTAGTACACTATAACCCATACTGGTTTAGTGCTTAATTTTTAATATATTGTAATACTACATTCATTGAGTCCTGGAGGTGGGAAATACAATGCCTGTGCTTTAAAGGAGGGGTTTGGAGTGACATCTAAACTGTCGTATCTGAGTGCCTGTGCAAAGATGATGATTATATGTAAATGATGGTGAAAATGTTTCTTTTTTGGGCCACCCTGCCTCGGTGGGAGACGGCTGACGTGTTGAGAAAATAAAAAATTGAGAAGTAATTAATCATACCGATTTTTTTTTAACTGGTCATCTCCCACGGAGGTGAGTGACTTGAAAAAGAAGAAACACTTTCACCAACAACCACTCCATAACCATCTTGCCAGAGGTGTACTAACATTACAGCTCAGATGCCCTTTCCAAGCTGCAATATCCTACCCTTCATTCAGAATGCAGGCACTGTACCTACCATCTCCAGGACTCTTGTGTCCAGCTAACCAGTTTCCCTGAATCCCTTCATAAATGTCACCTTGCTCACACTCCAACAGCACGTCAAGTAATAAAAACCACTTTCCTCCACTCACTCCTATCTAACACACACACACGTACGTACGTATGTATGTTGGATGTGCTAGCCCAAAAACACCCCTACCCCCAAACAAATCTATCACGTCAAATGATTATTTTATGGCCTAATAGAAAAAATAAGCTATAGCTTATATTTTCAAGATTTCTTGAAGTTTGAAATATTGCTTAACATCAGACATGTACACTTTGACATACTGATAAAGAAAATGGAGTAAAAATTATGAAATGCAGATAACTTTAGCATATTAATGGAATCTTTTACTTTACCTATCCAAACCTTCATTAAAAGCTTCATATACAGGATTTTTTATTTTTTTTACACTACAAGGAATTAAATGATCAGAAAAAAATTTGAAAGAAACTGAGCTAAAGGCTTACTTGGAATAGTGCATGATTTTTCAATTAATATTTTGACTTAACCCCTTCATTATCCCGACCCCCAATCTGAAACATCCAGAGTCCAAAAATTAAAAAAAGAAAATTGTTAATGTTTCTTACAAAATGGTAGAGAATCTTTTCCTGAAGGTAATAAAACATAGTACAAAATTTGATGGAAAACTGACGAAATTAAACTTATGCGAATTTTGCTGTGTCCGCAATCTTTCGCATTGGTGACTTTGCCCACTTTGAGTCCTATTTTAGGCCAGTTACATTGTTCCAGTAAACCAAATTCTTAGCTATTTCACTAGTATGTCTTCTACTTTATCTAGTGAACACAAGAACACGCCCAATCAACTATTTCAACTACCCAATAAAGTGATAAGATATTGGTAATTTGGCCAATTTCACACAAATTTAAAAATATTCCAATTTCAAAATAGGGTCCTGAATAAACAATGCAGGCATTCCTGGCACTAAAATAACATTTCCTCTGTTCATTAGTTACATTCCTAGGCTTTACATATGAATTCCATTTTTATTTTATATTCACACAAAAAATAGAAGATTTACTGTTATGCAGTATTGTAATACAGTGAACCCTCAGTTTTCATTAGGCTCTGTTTTCATGATTTTCAGTTATCGCCAACTTTTTTCGTAAAAATATGGTCTGTTTTCGTTACCTCTGATTTCGTCATTCGTACGGAACACGTCCGAGTGGCCGCGCGCACACAAAGCCTCCCACACACATTCCGAGTCAGTGTGGCATTGTTTCTCGGCGAGTGAACATTAGCCTGCAAGGTCATATGAAACATTTCGTAATAATCCATTGCTTTTTACATTTATTTATTGTGTGTGACTGCTAAATAAGCCACCATGAGCCCAAAGAAAGCTCCTAGTGCCGGCCCTGTGGTAAAGAAGGTGAGAACATGATAGAATTCAAGAAAGAATTCGTACCAAAGTGGAGGAGGAAGAGAGAGGGGAGAATGTGCCTTCTTCTAAAGCAGCAGGAGTCGATAAAGGCTATAGCGTCAGCCAGCGATAAAGTGTAGCCTTAACAGTGTAGCAAGTAAGTTAAGCGATGCTGTTGGATGTATATAGGGCCACTAAGAACATACGCTGCCCTCTGCCAGCAGCTCCTCTAAGGTAAGTGTAAATCTTTCTTATTTATAAAGTGTAAATATTTCTTATTTATAAATTACATACACTGTTTCAGTGTGACTAGTGGCCACCGCCACTATATGGCTCATGCTGTCAGTGGCCTTGATAAACCCAACAACACCACCACCACCATTCGTCACATACGTAATGACATATTTTATTTATTCTAGAGTATATATCATGTTTCAATGTTATTAATATTGTTTATTATGTCATATTTGATGAATTATGATAGATAAATAAGCCACAGAGTTTATATTAGTCATATTGAAGCATTTTGTCATGTCTCCAAACAATAAACTCTTCTCCCTCTGGAACAGATTAATTGGATTTCTATTATTTCTTATGGGGAAAATGATTTCGGTTTTTGTGATTTTCGGCTTTCGTCAGACACTGGAACAGATTAATCACGAAAACCGAGGGTCCACTGTAATTGTATAAATAATATCAGCACATTCGTAAATGTATATTAGACTCACCAGTTGGACGTGTATTGGATGAGTGACCTGATTTGTTTACTCTTGAATACTGGCAAAAATCAAACATTTCCACTACTTTAAGCTCAATTTCAAGCTATTTTCAGTACTGAAACTAATCAAAATCATCTCTATTTCTGTAATAGTATATCCTCCATTTTATCAAGTGAAACCAAGGAACCGAGAATGCAATCATTAAAGCCATACAAAAATACACTGCAAAGTCACCATTTTAGTATACCAAAAACACTGTCACAGTTTTTTCTCATGCACTGTGTGCTGCAGGATTTTATATGGTGTACACTTACTGCATAGGGCCAAATTTACCACTCACAGTTTATCTGAGTGAGCTGAGCTCATGGCGTAGCACTACGGCACCAACAGTAACCTTAAACCTGTAGTACTACGGTACAGACAATTAAAGAGTTTAGATAAAATTAATCTAGCTCTAGAATAAAAAATGAGGTTTACCTGAGGGTGTCTTGTCTTGTAGAGGGTAATAAGGCGTCTGCTGGAGTGTACAGTGAGAACTTGTTCACTATTGAAGAGTAGCTCCAAGCACGGGTGACTTGGTATTAAGCTCTCGTGGTAGTCTTCTCTTCATAGGAAGATAAAAGCTTTAATACACTAAATATTGTTTTATGAGTGTATGACTTTAGTTAACTGACAAATATAATATTCCAGCAAAGGCACACCAAGCTAATATGGCAACACAGTACCTAAAAAATTTATATAAATGAAACCAACAATAACATCTACAATATATTTTGTCAAAAACTTTGTTATTTTAAATAAACTAAGAAATTGAAAAAAAGGCTATTATTCTCATTATATAGTGCCAATTTCAGGAATGTAACCCTCACATTATGTGAGGTTTTACTATACCATTCATACAGTAGACCCTTGAATGACACAATAGTTACAGTCCTGAAAATGGTGTATTTTGCAAAAAAAAAAAAAAAATGTAAGGAATAGTTACATGTTTGGGACCTCCACAAAAGTCAAACACTGTAGATGTTATTGCTCACTGATCTAGAAATGTCATATACCCATATCCTAAATACAGTTATTCAACAGACTTGCTTAAAAGGCCCAGGGAAATCTGATGCTTGATGTAATATACGTACTGTCTATTCCTTCCAGAGAAAATGGGCATGTCATTTCGTCCAGAGAAAACTGAGGTTAATGTGACACCAGTGATTATAAATTAAATACACATTCTTAACTATATAAAATATGAAAAGGTAATAAAGAATTTTACATTGTCTTAAACTCTGTTTCTCTTGCTTGTACTAGATGTTAAAGTGTTGGAAATTGTTTTGTAGCTCAACTGAGCATTAGACAGCTGTGGGTCATCTATTAACTAACTCCACTCCTACATTGCACCGTACAATTTTTTTGTTTAACAGTGACAAGGAAGAACTTTATCCAACCATAAATTCCTTCTCTTGCTTGTTGATCTAAAGAAGTGTTTGGAGATGGTTGTGTGTCTACTGAGTGGTGAACAGCCAAGAGCTGTCGGCTGAGATTCAATTAGCTGACGATTGTTGAGATTAATTAAGAGGGCCACTACACTATATGCCATAATGAGTCATATGGCTTTCCCAAGGCCATATAAACATCCAAGTAGAAAAGTTTTCATGTTTGAGCCACTTTTTAAAAACTTTTGTGCCATGCTATGCAGGTTACACTGTGTTCTATTAAAATTTGTCACAATTTTTCAAACATGTTATCAAAATTGTGCTGCTCGTGTGTTTTATTCAAGGGTCTACTTTACAAGAATTAAGTATTGATGGCCTCACTGAGCATTGTACAGCTGCCATGGGCTGGAATTCTACTGCATAAAGTGAGGAATGCATGTACAGTATTCTGAGAATTGTAACCGTTTTTCCAATTCATTGGACTCCCAAGTATCTAAACGAATTGGGAAGATGAATGTTTAAGTAAAAGAAAATATGGATGATTGAAAAAAAAAGATAAGTTGAGGGGTAAAAAAAGGTAAAAAATCATAATTAAAACTAAGTACTAAAAATATACTTGATCTAATAAATTTTGCTTATTTCCATGATGTCTAAGATGGATTTTCATTTGTTTTATTTCTTGGGAAGCACTAAACCTCTAAAGGTTATACAGCATCTGGGGAACGGGTGGCATTCAGGTGCGATCCAAGGAAGGGGAGGTCTAAACTGGATTACAGTGGACCCCCGGTTTTCATGATGCTCCAAATCGAACAATTATGTAAGTGTATTTTTGTAAGTGCTTTTGTAAGTGTATATTTGGGGGTCTAAAAGGACTAGTCTAATTTACATTATTCCTTTTCTGACCAAATTCGTTTGGTAACGGCACTTGAACAGCATTCTGGAACGAATAAATCACGAACACCGGGGGTCCACTGTATCTGGGGATTTTTCAAAGTTACAGTACAGGCAGACATGTATGTCCCTTCAAGAGGGGTGCCTTGATAATGGCAAAAAGACTTAATCTAAGGAAGTGCAACTACCCTCTTCTTGGATTAAACTTGATTACAACCTACCCCTCTCATACCCCTGGTGTTTGTGACCCCTTATGCTTAGCACTTCCCAGTGAGTATAATAATAATACTAGGCAGGTGTTTGGATAAATAGTCATGTGGATAAGAAAATCATTTTGCTTGGGAATTTAGTGAATTGGATAATTAGAAGTTCACTACATTTTTTAGTTAGAACATATTCTTTGATAATTGTAAACCATCCATTTTATTAAATAAATATTGTACTGTGTATATCAATGAAGAAAACGAGAGTTTTTGGTGCTGGCATATTCATGTACACAAGTAACTGAAATATTACTAAATACGCACATTAATATTACAATACACTTGCATGATACTAACCTTATTACTGGAAGCCAAAAAACTAGTCTACCACCAATTACTAGGTGAGTAGCAGCAAAGTTGATCAAGTCACGGAAAACATCTGATAGGCTGTAAGTGATCTTTGAGGGAAAATGTGGAGCGGATGTCTGTTGTATGGTCCCTTCTTCATTTGATTTTGGCTCTCTGAGGGTTCCCACTCGTTCTGTTGATTCTCGAATTCCATATGGGGCTGAACAAAAATGGGAAATACATTACATTACTTTCAGATATAGTATTTAAGATAAATGAGTGGTGTGAATATTATGCACAGAATAAGAAATACAAAAATGTGGTGGTACAAAAGGTATAACTTAAAGGATGGTGTAGTGGTTGAGTTGGTGTGGTCATTTAGAAATGATAATTTGACCAAGAGATAATGGTTGCTGGCCTTAATAGGGTGTATAAATCTGCAGTAGATAGGAGATGCAAGGAACATATCAGGAAATGTTGGCTAGAGAGAGGTGAAAGAGGTTGATATTTAGTGGCTTGGACATCTAGCTGACATGTATGAGCATGGCTGATAAGGGCCATGTCAACTATATCTACACACTACTGTAGTAACAAGGAGTAATGAATGGAAGGTAAGGTAAAATTTTCTTGTCACTTTTTACCCTGTTTCAAACAAGAATGTTGTGCAATAAGCAACTGTATGATACTGGTGGTTTTGAAGGTCATACATGTTCACACTTTCCACTTTCTGTGGAAGGAATATGCTGGTTGGTGAAACTTCTTCAAAATAAAGATATCCAGGTGTTGCACAGGAATTTAATTTATCAACCAGCTTCCTCCAGGCCTTCGAAACGAAGATATGATGAACACTACCTTATTTTCTCACATATTTTTCACTCTTATAACACAGAAATCAATGGTAGAGCAATTTTCAGGAATGTAGCCTGCATGAAATATAAATATCTACCATATTTGAACAAAAGTGAATTATCCCATCCAAATAATTTGTAATAGATTTTATATTAAATCAGTTCAATGTTTATTTAAGGATAGCAAATTTTTTACATAGTATTACAAATACAGTAGCTGTCAAGAGCATGTGAGCTTTAATTAAACATGACAGCAATAAACAACACACTTACGGTCAGTAATAATGGCATCGACATAGGGAATACCTCTCCAGAATGGTCTTGCATTATCCATTACCACGACATCCATGTATCGGTGCTCTAGTCCATACTGTTTCAGGTTGCTTGATATAGATTCCCCTGCTGTACGTTGCTTCTGTTAAGGCAGACAATTGTCTTCACTATATCTTAACTCCTCTTAAATAATACATAGTACAGTACCCATATATGTATTATTCTTTCAACAAATCAGCCATATCCCACCGAGGCAGGGTGGCCCAAAAAGAAAAACGAAAGTTTCTCTTTTTAACTTTAGTAATGTACACAGGAGAAGGGGTTACTAGCTCCTTGCTCCCGGCATTTTAGTCGCCTCATGACACGCATGGCTTACGGAGGAAGAATTCTGCATGCATGCTTGTACATGCATGTGTAGTGTGACCTAAGTGTAAGTAGAAGTAGCAAGACATGGCTGGAACCTCGAATGTTTATGAGATAGAAAAAAGACACCAGGAATACTACGTACCATCATGTAAAACAATTACAGCCTTCCATTTCACACTCACTTGGCAGGATGGTAGTACCTCCCTGGGCAGTTGCTGTCTACCAACTTACTACCTAGGTGTTATGGGGCTATAGGGCCCAACATGTATTTATGTATCTAAGTAGCAGTTACTTTGAATACCTAATTATACTGAACTGCTGGGGGCACAACTGCTTTAATTCTGTCATAAGGGCAGATCACTCTTATGGGAAAAAAGTCCTGTTGAGCCAAGCCTGTTTATTAATATAAATAGGTTGTACTTTAAACACACAATTAAAATAAGTAGATTGTAAAGTTTGTATTTTTTTTTTTAAGTAAAATAAGTTGTAGTAATGGAAAAACAAAATTACTGTAGTAGCTAAAGAATTGGGCATGTCAACAGTCTTTTGGTTGTTGTTGGGTAGATGGGAGAGGCTAGCTAGCACTCTTGTGGTGGTGGTGTCAGCATATTAAGACCTTCTCCTCCACTCTTGCTTCTAGGCAAGATGCGAGTGCCCCAGAAGTAAGATTTGTACTTGAATATGGTGTAACCAATATACCCAGGGTGACTTAGAGTGTGTCAAAACACTGGGTTAAGGTCATCAGGAGGAAAGGAGTACTAATTGTTTCAGATGAACCATGTGACTGTACTGGCTGAGCAGCTAAGGGTGTGCATCCTTTTGTTATGAATAGGAAAATGCTTAACTTGTATATTCTGTAGTAGGTTGGTAGACAGCAACTACCCAGGGAAGTACTACCCTCCTGCCAAGTGAGTGTGAAACGAAAGCCTGTATTTGTTTTACATGATGGTAGGATTGCTGGTGTCTTTTTTCTGTCTCATGAACATACAAGATTTCAGGTACATTGCTACTTCTACTTACACTTAGGTCACACTAAACATACATGTACACATTTATGTATACACACTCATCTGAGTTTTCTTTGATTTTATCTTAATATTTCTTGTTCTTATTGCTTTTCCTTTCATATCCATGGGGAAGTGGAATAAGAATCTTTCCTCCGTAAGCCATGCGTGTTGTAAAAGTCAACTAAACTGCCGGGAACAATGGGCTAGTAACCCCTCTTCCTGTATAGATTTACTAAAAAGAAAAAGAAAAAAACCCGTCAAAGTGGGATGTTTGAATGTGCGTGGATGTTGTGCGAATGATAAGAAAGAGATGATTGTAGATGTTATGAATGAAAAGAAGCTGGAGGTTCTGGCTTTAAGTGAGACAAAGATGAAGGGGGTAGGAGAGTTTCAGTGGGGGGAAATAAATGGGATTAGGTCAGGGGTTTCAAATAGAATTAGAGCTAAAGAAGGAGTGGCAATAATGTTGAATAATCAATTATGGCAGGTAAAAAGGAAATATAAATGTATAAATTCAAGGATTATGTGGAGTAAAATAAAGGTTGGATGTGAAAAGTGGGTTATAGTAAGTGTTTATGCACCTGGAGAAGAGATAAGTGTAGAGGAGAGAGAGAGATTTTGGGAAATGTTGAGTGAGTGCATGGGGAATTTTGAACCAAGTGAGAAAGTACTTGTGGTTGGGGATCTTAATGCTAAAGTGGGTAAAAATGTTGTGGAGGGAGTAGTAGGTAAATTTGGGGTGCCAGGGGTAAATGTAAATGGGGAACCGTTAATTGAGCTATGTGTAGAAAGAGGTTTGGTAATAAGTGATACATATTTTGTGAAAAAGAGGATAAATAAGTATACAAGGTATGATATAGCACGTAATGAAAGTAGTTTGTTAGATTATGTATTAGTGGATAAAAGGTTGATGGGTAGGCTTCAGGATGTACATGTTTATAGAGGGGCAACGGATATATCGGATCATTATTTAGTTGTAGCTACAGTTAGAGTAAAAGGTAGATGGGACAAAAAGAAAATGGCAACATCAAGTAAGAGAGAGGTAAAAGTGTATAAACTAAGGGAGGAGGAAGTTAGGGTGAGATATTAGCAACTATTGGCAGAAAGGTGGGCTAGTGCAAGTATGAGTAGTGGGGGGGTTGGAGAGAGTTGGGATAGTTTTAAAAATGCAGTATTAGAATGTGGGGGCAGAAGTTTGTGGATATAAGAGGGTGGGTGCAGGAGGAAAGAGGAGTGAGTGGTGGAATGAAGAAGTAAAGGGTGTGATAAAAGAGAAAAAGGTAGCTTATGAGAGGTTTTTACAAAACAGAAGTGTTAATAGAAGAGCAGAGTATATGGAGAGTAAAAGAAAGGTGAAGAGAGTGGTGAGAGAGTGCAAAAGGAGAGCAGATGAAAGAGTGGGAGAGGCACTGTCAACAAATTTTGCTGAAAACAAGAAAAAAATTTGGAGTGAGATAAACAAGGTAAGAAAGCCTAGGGAACGAATGGATTTGTCAGTTAAAAACAGAGTAGGGGAGTTAGTAGATGGGGAGCTGGAGTTATTGGTTCAACTGAGAAAATTTGAAGTATACACCTGACTGAGACACAGCCATCAGAGAAGCACTGACTGCTAAAACATATTGCATACTGACTCATAAAATCAATTCCCACTCAAATCCAACCCCTCTCACTCACTACAGTGTTACATGTAGTGGATGTCAACTGATAAATCTCACTATATCCAGTTCAATCCAGTAGACCCACATTAATCCTCCCAACACTTCAAATGCCTCAAGAAATGACTAACAGAATGTAAGATACGATAAACTATTATTTTTAATGTAGAATTTAAAAAAAAAAAAAAGGTGGTATGGCATATTCTTCCCATATATCTTCCAAATCAGTTATCTCTATATTCTATTATATGCCAATTTCAAAGAACATAACCCTCACATTGCAGTCAAGAGCTTACTGTGCTTAATATAAGCACTGATAAGTATACATGTATACTGAACTAAAAACTAATTTCATTAATAACTAATACCTGGCTATGACGAGTAGGTTTTGTTCGAGCATGCAGGGTGAGGTAATCAATGTCCCATCCCCATACATATGCACCACAGTGAGCAGCTGACACCAGTATAGATCCTGAGAAAATGAAATGAACAAATATTGAAGGAAAATATGTGGACTATGGACAGGATATATTGTGAAAAGCAGATATTTCACTCATTTGGAAATTAACACACATGCAGTACAAAATCACCAGCAGATCTTCCATACTGTTGATAACCGATACCTGAGGATTGTTTCCTAGTAAAATGCACAGAGATAATTCTGCTCAAACAATATAATCAATAGGTGAGCACAAAAATGAATGTGGCAAAAATAATACTTCACCTGTTTATAAACACAGAGATTTGTATTTGTTTACTTTAGTCAATATCTTAGAGCTTAAAGTATCTTAGTGTGAGTGTCTAAGTGGATTGCAGCTTTAATGACTGGTGTACTCAAAAGGCTTTTAATCTAATAAATTAACTGGTGACAAGTTCTGGAGGCTATTAATATACACGTTTTCCAGAAGTTCTTGAGCCATCTTCTGGAGAGCTAGTTATAAATTTGGTTAACCAAAATACTTAAACTGCCATTCATATACTGTAGTGGTAAAAAAAATTAATTTTAGATTTCCTTTGAAAAAAATGAGATTGTACTTAATTTTCACAATGAGAATCAAATTTTTTATTATGGTAGAAATAATCAACATATGAACTTTGTTTGTATTTTAAAATTCTCCCCTTTTCTCTAATAACTATTACAATTCTGCCAATATTTAATACTCCAATGAAATAAAATAAATCATATAGAAGTCTGACTCGCACCTGTGCCCACAAAGGGATCTACCACTACTTCGCCAGGCTGAACTTTGGCGTAGTTGGCCATTATGAAAGAGAGTTGTGCATCCATTGATGTACTACCAATGTAAGTTCTTCTCTTTAGTGAATACTTGTCAATTAGCTCACGTTGGCCCTCCACCACCCACCGTCCAAGAAAAATCTAATGGGTGTAGTAAAAATAAAATATTAGGAAATATCTGAAGAAAACTATGTGCACAGTGTTTCAACTACAGTACAGTATATGTACGTATTCCTCTGTACATAGTTAATTACTTGCTCAAGCATTCTGATACTGAATAAGGTAGAAATAAGATTATCACAAATAAAAAGAAATATATTTTCTTTTACCATATCAATGATTTTCTACCAAGGTTGATTGACCCAAAGAAAGAAACACAATCACCTTAATTTATCCAATAGCTGTTTTGCCAGAAGTGTGTGAACATAACAGTTTGAATGACCCTCTGAACTGCAAGTTTTAATACTAGCTGTTTAACATGAAAAGACTAAAGAAAGTGGTGCAGAAGAAGGTACTAGGCATAGACATAAACCTAAGATTTATCAAAACTTGCTTTTAAGATCATCTTACAATTAAAAGCAGTAGAAAACAAAGGTGTGAGAAATTTATAACTTTAATATTTAGTGGCACTACACTATATCATGGTGCTGTTGTAACATTGACTCCTGACTGCTCAAAGATCAATCCCTCCAAATGCTAATTAATCATCAAAGTTTCATGGAAGAACACCAATTATCAATTTTCAGGAATTCTATAATGTCATAATCTGGGGGCCCTACTGTATTACTCTGTGCTGTACCTCCAATTCATTCACTTATTCCTTTCATCCTCAGGTAGAGGAATTCACTGTAATACAAGATTAACTGACCTTATATGGTGCCTCAGGAATCAGATTCGGGTGTAAGCCATAATATTCGATAAGATGAAGGCATGTATCAGCATTCTTTAGGTTCACACTGCCCTTAAAGGGTAGATAACTCAATGACTGCAAAAAAAATTAAGAATAATTATTAGTTTATCACTGGCCTAAGTTGAAATATTGACTTTCTAATATTTATTGTATAAAAATACATATTATACAATTGTAATAAAAATTAATTAAGCAAAAAAGCTAAGTCAATTTTTTACCAATTCAGCATAGTTATAAATCTGGTAAAAACTTAAGAAATTCATCTTTAATACTTGGTTTATGTTATTTACTTAGAGGCATCCTGTTACTATTCTAGACAATGGCTGTACATCTCTCCATTAACACGCATCACACAGTCACAAAACAATGAAGTTTTGAAATAGGAATAGGAATCCTGCAGGTATAACCTCTAAGATATCAGATCACTTTTTTTCCGGTAACTCACTTGTTTACATTCATTTGCACACAACTGCTAGATACACACATCAGTGTGGATGCATGTAAAGGATGTGAACTGCCAGTTCTAGGACCAAGACATGTCTAGTGTTATGGGTCATCACTCTGGGTGAGGAAGGTGGTGGTGTAAGCAGTTACTGTACATTACAGGCATTATAAATTGTTTTACCCAGGTGAAGATGAGTTCAGTGTTGGTGCTGAGACCTGAAGGCAGACTAATGAAGAGATTCACTGTAGAATTTTTAAACCATAGGAGAGACAAACAAGAAATGATATTCATGTAAGAATGAAACTAAACAGAACGTGGAATTTCTTGGCAAATCCATGATGGTAAAATCATCTTGTATAAAGTATGACTTGTGAACTCACTTGTTACTGAGAAAAAAGCCTCACCTCACTGTGATGGTGACTGAGCTTTTTGTGATGAAGTAACAGATCGGGTGATCTCTGTAGGGTACCTATGCAGTTTTTCAAAGTATAGACAAAAGTAATACCCTTTTCTGCCTTGAGTAATTATGCTGTTCCAGGAGTTTGGTAAAAATGGGTTAGACAATATACAGTATGCAAATACCAAATCCAGAGACCACACAGACATCCAGTAGTGGACTTGGAGCCATTTAAGAAACAAAGTATCAGTTGAATTCTTAATGAAAGTGGTTCATAGCAAAACACTCAGATGAGCTAAGGCTCCTTTAAGGCACATTTATATACAGTATCTGAATCATGCAAACGATTGTCCCCTCAAAACAGGTGGACTAGAAATGTGGTGATCATGAGCTGAGTGACACCAGGGATGGAAATGGCTTTTTCATGAAGGAAGGTCTGTACTGTCTTCCATACAGACTCATACTGATGAATAATGGCCCAGCAGTAGTCACATACAAGTCAGGATTCCTCAGGTATTAAGGCAAAGGCCAATAAGGAAGGATCTTAGAGTCAAACATAATGATCAGTCAATGCAGATCCAAAGCCCAATTGGTAAGCGTGTCCTGCAACAAAAGTCACGCATGACATAGCTGTAGAACCTCCCTCGCCAAGTTTCATAATTAGGGGAACCAAGGTTGAAGAAATCTCCATGGTGTGATGAGGATGCAACATATGCATAACTCTGCCAGGAATGGAACTGAAGGGAAGAGTTATGGGAAGTGGAACATTGTCTGATCTAAGGATAACATTTGCTGCTTGAGCCAACAGATCTGAAAGAAAGAAAGGAATAGTGAAAGTCCGTGATCCTCCTGTGTGGCAAGTAGATCCATCTGGAAGACCCATTTCTTCTACCAGGGACTGAAGAACATTCTGGTGAAGTTCCCAGTCAGGGAAGAAAGATCCCAGATCCCCATCTGGGATCTATCCAAGTGGAGAAGCTACTACATACTTTGATGCAGTGTGTGTAGATTCGAATCCTGCATGGACTGAGAGATAATGTTTGTAAATAATTTTGCCTGTTTGCAAATTGTTAAGCACATACTATATGTATATGACTATGTTGAGATTATACATATATAACTGTGTTGAGGTTATACAAGTGCAATGGCTCATTAAATGGGATTCCAATTTTGTGAAAATAAATCTAAACAAAATCTGTTAAGAGTACTGTAAAGTCCTACCTCAATTTTCTTTAGCTTCTCTGAAAGTTTGAGTGTCTTATTGAATGATTCCACCCGAACCATGAAGGTCTTCTCATGAACTAGATGTGGCTTGGTTAAGTTCTCTGGAAGAGACTTGATATTTGAGTGAAGTTCTGCCTCGGTTTCTCCTTGACCCCTGCAAAATTTAGTCAACTGCATAAATTCATTAGCCAAAATACTTAATTTTTTAAACTTAACTTTCAGTGTGTAATGCTGTATGTTACACTGTGCTACTATTATTTTTAACATATCAGCCATTTCCCACTGAGGTAGGGTGACCTGAATAGAAGGAAACACTTTCACCATCACTCATTCAGTCACTCTTGCCAGAATGCAGGCACTGTACTTCCCACCTCCAGGATTAAAGTTCAGCGAACCAGTTTTCCTGAATTTTTTCACATTACCTTGCTCACATCTCAACAGAACATAAAGTAATAATAATAGTAAAAGTAATAATAATAATAATAATAAAAGTAATAATAATAATAATAATAAAAGTAATAATAATAATAAAAGTAATAATAATAATAATAATAAAAGTAATAATAATAATAATAATAAGGCCAAGGCAGGATAACCCTGCCTTGGCAGATGGCCAAATGTCTAAGAAAATAGAGTTAATCCCAATATGAGATGCTGCCGGTACTATTCCCAAAAGTACGTGCCTCATGTGTGCCATATCATCCTAGAAAGAGGACATGGAATATGGCAGTATGGAAAACTGCAGTTAATATAAAGAGGAAAAATTTTGGTATAAGCTTTATGTATGGAATCTAATCAAAAAAATTTTAGGTCTCAAAATTGTAAAAGAAAAAAAAAAAGTAACAATGTACTGTAACTGTAGTTGGATGTAGTTATGTGTTAAGTTTAAGAATAGATCAATATATACAAGTATGTACTTTACTGTAGTTGGTAAGTACGAGTTTATCTGTTGCATCTATTAACAGTTTGGGGTTCATTGCCCCAGCAACCCGGTCTTAAGACCAGATTGCTGGGGCAATGATTTGGAAAGGAAATATTATGGGGATAAGAACTATTAAAAAAACATACAGGAAAATAAAGGTAAGTGTACTAAATGTAAATAGAAGCTTTTAAGATTTATCAGTCATCTTTGGTGTTAATAAGACAGAAAGAAGACCAGTGTAAAACATTGAACTCATATGACAACTGGTAGTACCTCAATGGATGGCTGCTGTTTACCAACCAGCAGATGAGAACTATTTGAAGATTTTTTTAGAGATCAACATTTATCAACCATTGGAAGAATACTTGTAGTATATCTCAATAAGGTGGAACAATATCTTTAAATCTAGTAAGAAATAGAAGGGTTTAGTATTACTGATTGGTATACATCAGTTTTAGAATTATATTATTATTATGTGAGCAAATTACCTGCAGGAGGTTTACAGGGTATTACCTGAATTATTGCCTGCAAGTAATTTAGGTGAGATAAGTGGGACTTAAGTCACAGTAGGTCGTAGTATTGTAACTCCCTTGATGCCCACTCCCTACCACTCTCACAAAAAGCTAGACCTGACATTAAATTAATAATTACAATATTAAAACCAGCTACTCTGGTAAATTAAAGTTGTGGACTGTATATGATTAGGCTTGCTGGGTACACAAAAGAAATTCATATTACCACTTACCATTTAATTACTGTAGATGGAATGTCCTACAAAGAAAGTTTAAGGGAAATCGGCCTGACAACACTGGAGAACAGGAGGGTTAGGGGAGACATGATAATGACAAACAAAATACTGCATGGAATAGACAAGGTGGATAGAGACAGGATGTTCAAGAGAGGGGACACAGAAACAAGGGGTCACAATTGGAAGTTGAAGACTCAGATGAGTCAAAGGGATGTTAGGAAGTATTTCTTCAGCCATAGAGTAGTCAAGAAGTGGAATAGTCTAGCAAGTGATGTAGTGGAGGCAGGAACCATACATAGCTTTAAGACAAGGTATGATAAAGCTCATGGAGCAGGGAGAGAGAGGACCCAGTAGCTATCAGTGAAGCAGCAGGGCCAGGAGCTGAGTCTCGACCTCTGTAACCACAATTAGGTGAGTACACCACCACCTGCCTGATACCTAGACCCTACACTGGCCAGTTAGAGATCTAAATGAAAGGACTAATAGCGCACTTCCCTGTGAGTGATGGTCGTAGCCTTTATCTTCTGCCATCCACACGTAATTCTTGAGGTCTCGCAAATTTCTTGTCCCAATTCTTCAGCAGGGGAGATTAACATGGGTTCCTAACTACAAATTCAAGCTGAAACCCCCCAATTTGGCTCAGAAGACGCCGGACTATTAGTTGAATTTTCCACGACAACCAGTGCAAACAAATTACAAAATGGCATCTCCCCTTTTTCTGTTCTTGTTGCTGAAATGTAAGGGTTTTCCATACTATTTATCCCAATTCTTCAGCAGAAACGTGTCAGCAGTTTCTAAATTACGGATTAAGGCCGATATACACCAATTGACCTATGAGAACGCCTGATTACATTGCACAATTCAGTCCAGTGTTCACACATTAAATTCATTATGGAGTCCTCCCTGCGTCATCACTCGGAGGCTGTTCTATTTCCCCCCTCACTTGAAATTTCTTGAAAGGGTCAAATCAGCATCACACTTTATTACACAATTATTGTATTATTCAAATTTACACATGCTGAATTTAGGAAAATTCAAAATTTTCCACAGCAGTTTAATACTAGTAATGGCTAAAATTGCTTCAAAGCCTCACCATAGCTCATAACAAGATCGCACAAGCATACTGCGTGACATTAATTTCCGAGCATCATCTTCAGACTGCATTTCCAAAATCACATATGGCTGAAAAAAAAAAAAAGATAATGTTCAGGCTATTACATTAGGATATGAGACTATTAAAAATAAAATATAGATTACTTGTGTTATGGTTTACCTTAAGCACTCATATCACAATTTTTTTTTTAATGCACCAAGGCAAGGTGACCCAAAAAGAAAAAACAGAAGTTTTACCTTCTACATTCAGAACATAATTTATACAAGAGAAGGGGTTACTAGCCCCTTGCCCCCGGCATTTTAGTTACCTCTCATATCACTATTTTGACAATTAAAATATGAGTACTGTACTGAGATCAATAAAATAAATTATTAGTGCTGTACATATTTTTATTCACTTTAAATGCTAGTTAAATTACAAAAATCAGTGCAGTCAGGATATACATGTATTTATGATTGCAAACAGACAAATCACATTATTATACAGTAATTAACTCACATCTTCTTTTGGTTTATCAATCCACTTAATAGGAATGTTGAACATCTGTGCAATGGACATGAGTTCCTATAATAGAAATTAAAAATTAATGTTAGTCCTGTGATCAAGAAGCTAAGTAAAATCTAAACTAATTTTCCTGGCTTTAAAAACTGGTCCCATATGGGTTTGACACTTTTTCTGAATATCGATAGTATAATTTAAAAACCAATATAAGTAATGGTATAAATGACTGCCACTACTCTATTTGAGATGTGATTAAATAATGAAAAGGAAACAAAAGACATTTTTCAGGCAATTAAACAATGGTTACCCATTGTGTTTTCTTTCCGTCAGAATCCTTCCAGTCCTCTATGATGTGATCCACAATAACTAGCTTACCACTAGGTGAACACGGACAGCAAGTGTAAAGGAGACTTGCCATAAGTTTCACCCCCACATGGAAATTGTACCCTGGTCCTTTTGTTTGTGAACCAAATTCTCTACCACTCAGCTATACTAATATACTGTATATACTAATGAAGTAAAACCCAATTTATGATGTTAATGTGTTCTGGAAACTGTCAATAACTCGAGCATCAGGAACTTGGAACCCGTTTTCTCACAGACACCCATGTTATAACCAGAGATGCATTTTGGAGTGGTAATATTCCATATTTGATTTCAGATATTTTTCCTAAAGAACATTTACCCAATATGATACCTCCAATGTATCTTTTCATCTCCAAATAAAACAAAACAATATTTCTAGAATGGTAGATATATTAATGTTGAGCCCCTCTTGCTCACCAAAGGGCATGTTTCTTTCTAATTTTAGGTTGATTTAATTAGAGGAAGTATAAGCAGTGGGTGATTGAATTGGCTGAGTAGAATCTGGGCATTCCTTGGAAGGTAATGGGGATATGTATCTTCAGATCCACGTTTACAGTAGACTGGATGAGTACTCTTTTTTTATCTCAGTATAAATTTCCCAGAAGCAAGGGCATTATTAATCAAAGTTGCTCCCTTCCTTTGCATTAAATACTGGCAAATCACTAGCATTATCACCTAAATCATTCCTTAAAAGTTAGAGACTCAAAGCTTGTGCCTGTTAAGAGGCATTTTTTTTCGCACTGATCTTCTACCCACATCATCAAATTATTTGCCATGTCACTTACCAAACCAGCATGGGTTCATATAGAAAATCATGTAGAACTGAACTTAGGATAACCCAAAACAAGACAAAAAAAAAAAAAAAAAAAGATGCGGCATTTCTATTGGGGTCTTTGTGCTATAGTTATAATATATATCGGTAATTTTTTCACATTAATATATATATTCTCTACCATTAGTGATGTTAATAAAAGTAAATCAACATAAAACTGAATACATCAGACTGAATATTATGAATATTTTAGCAACACATTAAAAGATATCACTATCTTCCCTTTTTGCTGCTTCATTCTTTGACTCTATTCTTAATTATTTTTTTTTTTTATTAACACATCGGCCGATTCCCACCAAGGCAGGGTGGCCCGAAAAAGAAAAACTTTCATCATCATTCACTCCATCACTGTCTTGCCAGAAGGGTGCTTTACACTACAGTTATAAAACTGCAACATTAACACCCCTCCTTCAGAGTGCCGGCACTGTACTTCCCATCTCCAGAACTCAAGTCCGGCCTGCCGGTTTCCCTGAATCCCTTCATAAATGTTACTTTGCTCACACTCCAACAGCACGTCAAGTATTAAAACCATATGCCTCCATTCACTCCTATCAAATACGCTCACACATGCTTGCTGGAAGTCCAAGCCCTCGCACACAAAACTTCCTTTACCCCTCCCTCCAACCTTTCCTAGGCCGACCCTACCCCGCCTTCCCTCCACTACAGATTTATACACTCTCGAAGTCACTCTGTCTCGTTCCATTCTCTCTACATGTCCAAACCACCTCAACAACCCCTCCTCAGCTCTCTGGACAATCGTTTTGGTAATCCCGCACCTCCTCCTAATTTCCAAACTCCGAATTCTCTGCATTATATTCACACCACATTGACCTCAGACATGACATCTCCACTGCCTCCAGCCTTCTCCTCGTTGCAACATTCATCACCCATGCTTCACACCCATATAAGAGCGTTGGTATAACTATACTCTCATACATTCCCTCTTTACTTCCATAGACAAGGTTCTTTGTCTCCACAGACTCAAGTGCTCCACTCACCCTTTTCCCCTCATCAATTCTATGATTCACCTCATCCTTCATAGACCCATCCGCCGACATGTCCACTCCCAAATATCTGAATACATTCACCTCCTCCATACTCTCTCCCTCCAATCTGATATCCAATCTTTCGTCACCTATTCTTTTTGTTATCCTCATCACCTTACTCTTTCCTATATTCACTTTCAATTTTCTTCTTTTACACACCCTACCAAATTCATCCACCAACCTCTGCAGCTTCTCTTCAGAATCTCCCAAAAGCACAGTGTCATCAGCAAAAGCAACTGTGACAACTCCCACTTTGTATTTGCTTCTTTATCTTTTAGCCCAACACCTCTTGCCAAGACCCTCGCATTCACTTCTCTTACAACCCCATCTATAAATATATTGAACAACCACGGTGACATCACACATCCTTGTCTAAGGCCCACTTTTACTGGGAAATAGTCCCTTCCCTCCTACACACTCTAACCTGAGCCTCACTATCCTCATAAAAACTCTTCACTGCTTTCAGTAACCTTCCTCCTATTCCATACACCTGCAACATCTGCCACATTGCCCCCTATCTACCCTATCATACGCCTTTTCCAAATCCATAAATGCCACAAAAACATCTTTACCCTTATCCAAATACTGTTCACCTATATGTTTCACTGTAAACACTTGGTCTACACACCCCTACCTTTCCTAAAGCCCCTTGTTCATCTGCTATCCTGCTTTCTGTTTTACTCTTAATTCTTTCAATAATAACTCTACCATACACTTTACCAGGTACACTCAACAGACTTATTCCCCTATAATTTTTGCACTCTCTTTTGTCCCCTTTGCCTTTATACAAAGGAACAATACACGCTCTCTGCCAATCCCTAGGTACCTTACCCTCTTCCATACATTTATTAAATAATAGCACCAACCACTCCAAAATTATATCCCCACCTGCTTTTAACATTTCTATCTTTATCCCATCAATCCCAGCTGCCTTACCCCCTTTCATTCTACCCACTGCCTCACGAACTTCCCCTACACCCACAACTGGCTCTTCCACACTCCTACAAGATGTTATTCCTCCTTGCCCTACACACGAAATCACAGCTTCCCTGTCTTCATCAACATTTAACAAATCCTCAAAATATTCTCTCCATCTTCCCGATACCTCTAACTCTCCATTTAATAACTCTCCTCTCCTATTTTTAACTGTCAAATCCATTTGTTCTCTAGGCTTCCTCAACTTATTAATCTCATTCCAAAACTTTTTCTTATTTTCAACAAAATTTGCTGATAACATCTCACCCACTCTCTCATCTGCTCTCTTTTTACATTGCTTCACCACTCTTTTAACCTCTCTTTTCTCTCCATATACTCTTCCCTCCTTGCATCACTTCTACTTTGTAAAAACCTCTCATATGCTAACTTTTTCTCCTTACTACTCTCTTTACATCATCATTCCACCAATCGCTCCTCTTCCCTCCTGCACCCACTCGCCTGTAACCACAAACTTCTGCTGAACACTCTAACACTACATTTTTAAATCTACCCCATACATTTTCGACCCCATTGCCTACACTCTCACTAGCCCATCTATCCTCCAATAGTTGTTTATATCTTACCCTAACTGCCTCCTCTTTTAGTTTATAAACCTTCACCTCTCTTTTACTTACTGATTCTATTTTCCTTGTATCCCATCTACCTTTTACTCCCACTGTAGCTATAACTAAAAGTGATCTGATATATCTGTAGCCCCTCTATAAACATGCACATCCTGAAGTCTACTCAACAGTCTTTTATCTACCAATACATAGTCCAACAAACTACTGTCATTACGCCCTACATCATATCTTGTATACTTATTTATCCTCTTTTCTTAAAATATGTATTACCTATAACTAAACCCCTTTCTATACAAAGTTCAATCAAAGGGCTCCCATTATCATTTACACCTGGCACCCCAAACTTACCTACTACACCCTCTCTGCATGTTTCTCCCACTTTAGCATTTAGGTCCCCTACCACAATTACTCTCTCATTTGGTTCAAAAGTTCCTATACATTAGCTTAACATCTCCCAAAATCTCTCTCTCCCCTCTACACTCCTCTCTTCTCCAGGTGCATACACGCTTATTATGACCCACTTTTCGCATCCGACCCTTATTTTAATCCACATAATCCTTGAATTTACACATTTATATTCCCTCTTTTCCTTCCATAACTGATCCTTCAACATTATTGCTACCCCTTCCTTAGCTCTAACTCTCTCAGATACTCCTGACTTAATCCCATTTATTTCTCCCCACTGAAACTCGCCTACCCCCTTCAGCTTTGTTTCGCTTAGGCCAGGACATCCAACTTCTTTTCATTCATAACATCGGCAATCATCTCTTTCTTATCATCCGCACTACATCCACGCACATTCAGACAACCCAATTTTATAAAGTTTTCTTCTTCTCGTTTTTAGTATATTTGTACAGGAGAAGGGTTACTAGCCCATTGCTCCCGGCATCTTAGTCGCCTCATACGACACGCATGGCTTACGGAGGAAAGATTCTTTCCACTTCCCCATGGACAATAGAGAAAATAAAAAGAACAAGAGCTATTAAGAAAAAGAAGAAAAACCTAGATGTGTGTATGTATATATATGCATGTGTATGCCAGTGTAGTGTGACCTAAAGTGTAAGTAGAAGTAGCTAGATATACCTGTTATCCAGTGTGTTTATGAGACAGAAAAAAGACACCAGCAATCCTACCATCATGTAAAACAGTTTCAGGTTTCTGTTTCACAGTCACCTGGCAGGACGGTAGTACCTCCCTGGGTGGTTGCTGTCTACCAACCTACTACCTACAAATTCTTAAATTGTTTTATATTAAGCCTGGCCTCATCATTATTAGGTTGCTGTCTACCAACCTACTACCTACAAATTCTTAAATTGTTTTATATTAAGCCTGGCCTCATCATTATTAGGTAACCCAGTCCGGTTCTTTACTGCTGTTTAATAGGTGTTTGAGGCTTGGCATATTACATATTAAAAAAATTTTAAATTAAGTATTTGAACCAAATATAATTAAAATACAGCAAAAAGAGCAGACACAGGGTCGATTTAGAAAAAGTTCACCTAACAAGAAAACTACAGACTACAAAAGTAGACCTGCCAACAGTACCGAGGAAAAGACACAGGTGTAGGGCAACCTCATATTGTGATAATGGTTCACTCTGTGAAGACTTGAAGCTCTAAACTGAACTGTCATAGATACTTGCTGTGCACCTGTGGCATTCCTTTAAAAAAAAATCAGTATAAAAAAGTATATATTGTACTGTATATTTACCATTATCTAAATCTTAACTAATATATATATATATATATATATATATATATATATATATATACTATATATATATATATATATATATATATATATATATATATATATATACAGTGGTACCCGGTTTACGATATTTTTTCGTTCCAGAATGCTGTTCAAGTGCCATTACCAAACGAATTTATCACCATAAGAAATAATGTAAAATAGACTTGTCCTTTTAGACCCCCAAAATTACACTTACAAAAGCATTTAAAAAAATAAACTTACATAAAAGGGCGAGTTTGGAGACCATCGTAAACCGGGGTACCACTGTATATATATATAGATATTAGTATATATATATAGATATATATAGATATCAGTATAAAAAAGTATATACGTATTGTACTGTATATTTACCATTATCTAAATCTTAACGGTGGGAGACGGCCGACTTGTTGAAAAAAAAAAAAAAATATATATATATATATATATATATATATAGATATTAGTTAAGATTTAGATAATGGTAAATATACAGTACAATATATACTTTTTTATACTGATTTTATATATATATATATATATATATATATATATATTCCATTATCTAAATCCTAATTGTCTCATGCCATAGTTTACAATGATTGATATGTACTCCAAACAAAGAAAAATTCTTGCTCTTACTGGTATTCTGAATTCGATATGTTCATTTGCACACCATAAGAGGTATCTTTTGAATGTCTGACTACACATGATGGCTGCAGCTGTGATCGTCAAGATTTGTATATTATCAGTACTGTACTGGTACTATAGATTTCTCCTCATTCTTCTAAAACCTTTGCTTTGTCCACTCTTGTTGATATAATCATGTCAGCACCTGTTGAAGGACACCTAATTATATCAGATGTTAATGATATATATATATCATTAACAACACCGTGGTTGGTTAGTTTATTGGGTTTAAAACCTATCGACTGCACGAGGATCATTAAAACTGCATGAAACATATTCACCAGCAGTCAAAGATAATTTAATTACTAAAACAGATTAAAGCAAATTCAGCACACGTACGTACATAGATACTCCTCTCTATCGTATTATTATTGGGGGTTTATAGGGCAACTGACAGCTTAAGCCGTATTGAAACCTGCTTTCCGGTGTCCGGGGAAGAAACTTCGAGGTATGATACCTTTAATACCCCCTCTCCTAAACCACCACCCACCCATTATCCACATTCCATCCATCTTACTCCTTCCCATCTTACCAAACCTCTGGTTCAAGAATTGAATTGAATACCTCTCAGTGAATTTTCGTCTTCATGGGTTTGTAAAGGTCATTGACTTCTAATGCCGTTTCTAATCCTGCTTTCCGATGTAAGGAGAAGGGATACTGACTGCAGAGTCCGCAGAAATGTGACGCAGTAAGTTTATTCAGGTATACACGAATACTACAGTTACATAGATTATCATACATAGCAGCATATGTGTAGAAAACCTTCGTCTAATATATTGCTTATGTTATTTTCATTAATAGCCAAGGCGAAAATAGCATGCTTTATATTATTAGCTGTCTTATATATTTAACTTATGTATATTGGCCAGTGCCGGATTTACCTATAGGCTTAGCATGCTGAAGCCTAGGGCCTCAGCTCGGGCTGCCGGTGCAACATCCAGGGGCGCCATGAGTACGCTGAGACAATACAGTAGTGTCAACGGCCCAAGATTGTTCAACTGTCTCCCAGTATACATAATAATAATAATTTAATAATAATAATTTTTATTTGGACATGATACAAAGAATTACATTTGGTTATTGAGATTACATGAGGTGTACATGCCAAAAGCCCATAGTATGCAGGGCATTTTGGGCAGACTTAAAATTAACTTAAAACTAGATTGTAAGAATTTTTGTAGATAGTATACAATGAGTAAAGGTGAGTATTTAAGCTATGAAATTTGAACATTATTTTGTACTTTTGTCTTCATTATAAAATTAATTAAATCAGATTAAACAAATTAAAGCAATAATAATAATAAAATAATAAAAAGTTATGGTTGATAATTTATAAAATAAGTAAAGTTGCATATCTAAGTTTTAAAGTTTGAATATAAGTTGAACATGTCAATTAATTGTAGCAATTTATTGCAGCAATGCAACTAATTGAGTGAGATAACAATTTAAAACAATTAATTGCATTGCAGTTAGTTTACGTGGTCATTATAATATAAGTGTTGTGGGAATAATTAGCTAAGTAAGTACTATTCATAACAGGTTTTACATTCATTCATTCGTTCATTCATACATTACATTGACTTTAAAGTCAGGTTTTACGTTAAGTGATTATTCTACTTTGCTGGGAATGGTTGATATGGAGCAATTATCTTTGGGTGAGAAGGTGGTTTTTTAGCATCGTTTTGAATTGGGGTACAGGTAGGGTTTCTTTGGCAATGACAGGTAATGAATTCCAAATTTTCGTGCCTTTTATGTGCATTGAGTTTTTACATAGTGTTAGGTGGACACGGGGAACATCGAGGAGTGATCTGTGTCTAGTGTTATGGTCATGTGTCCTGTTAAAATTAGTAAGGAGAAGTTTGAGTGGTGGGTTAATATCTGCATAGAGTGTTCTATGTATGTAATAGGCACAGTAAAAAGTATGGATGTCTTGTATGGTGAGTAAGTTTAGGTTTTTGAATATTGGTGGAGTATGTTGCCTGGAGTGAGAATTTGTTATCATTCTAACTGCTGCCTTTTGTTGTGTTATTAGTGGTCTGAGATGAGTTATTGATGTAGAGCCCCATGCGCAGATTCCATAGGTGAGGTAGGGGTAAATGAGTGAGTGATATAGGGTAAGGAGAGCTGGGGATTACCAATAAACCCCTGGCTGTCTTCAAGAGGGAACTGGACAGATACTTAAAATCAGTTCCTGACCAACCAGGCTGTGGTTCCTACGTCGGTATGCATGCGGCCAGCAGTAACAGCCTTGTTGATCAGACCTTAATCCATCGCGAGGCCTGGTCATGGACCGGGCCGTGGAAGTTGTATAACCCTTGTGGTTTAGCGCTTCTTTTGATTATAATAATAATAATTTGACCCCGAAACACCCTCCAGGTATGCATGAATGTAACCCATCCTATATGATGGAATATGACAGGATAACATAACTAACTTATGTTCCTAAAATGTAACCATCACATAGAATGGGGTAGCAGCCTATTACTGGTGTATCTACTTTTTTTTTTAAATAAAATAGATGCTAATGAAATGTTGTACAACTCTGCTCGCCTCAAAGTAGTGTACTAAGTGCCACACTATTTGACTAATCAATGTCATACTAAAATCAACTCCAGAGTTTTCCAGAAATATCACGATTAGTTATGCGGACGATGTGTGTATATATACCAAAACTTATCGTCAAATATGTGTCCGTTTAGAGAGGTCCAGTGTGTTTTTCAGAACATGTAACCTGACTCCCTTAACCTCACCCAATCAGTGCCATATATCATCCTCACTGTCCGCCCATCAGAGCCAAGGGCAATAAACCACGTACTTCATTGAGGTTTCCTCACTGCCAGCCTTCACCGTGAGTATTAGTTTTAAAACATGAAGGTCAAATATAATTAAGGTTCCTTGACGCTGGTGATGGGCTCTTGATCTAGAGAATTGGATCTGTGCTCCAGTTCCCTGAATTGAGCCTGAATACCTTCCATTTCCCCCACCACATGCTCTGTATAATCCAACGGGTTTAGAGCTCCCCATATTCCCATAAGTATATAGAGCTCATGCATTTATTTTAGCAAAATTATTGAATTCATTGTTCATGTGATTTTCGTGTGTACGCTTTTTACACTCATGACTTGGCCTTTGTATTGCATTGTTTAATAGTAAAATAAAAAAAAATAATATAGGGATTGATCCCCGGAATACCCTCCAGGTAAGGACTATATATTACTATTCAATTATTTACCCAACAGAATGTTGAGATCCAGTACATGGACCCATTACGTGCATCGTAGTCTTTTTCATTTCACAGTAAATATTTCAAATAAAATCAACCACTCAATAGAAGTCTTATAGGCGGTAGCTTAGATGTCATAGATAAGTATCTATATAACTTTTATTACATTACTTTTAATGCATTCTTTCCATTCATTAATTCTGTGACCGGCGAATCAAGGAGGAAGAGGAGGACCGACTCTTATTAGTCCTGTCAACAGCTCATTTCTGTAAGAGATAAGAGATTTTCTTCGGATTTTTAACCCCGGAGGGTTAGCCACCCAGGATAACCCAAGAAAGTCAGTGCGTCATCGAGGAGTCTTATTTCCATTGGGGTCCTCAATCTTGTCCCCCAGGATGCGACCCATACCAGTCGACTAACACCCAGGTACCTATTTGCTGCTAGGTGAACATGACAACAGGTGTAAGAAAACACGTCGAAATGTTTCCACCCGCCGGGAATCGAACCCGGGCCCTCCGTAGATTATAAAATGCTGAGGACCAGTTCTTAGACCCACAAGGTGCCTTTGTAATCCTCCTTCGACTACCACCCACAGAATGGGCATGAAACACGTAGTAAAGCTCATGCAGTGATATGGACGGTGACAGTAAGCAGATTTGACAAGGATAGCGTTAGCATTACAAGCAATGGCAACTGCAACTCAGTTAATTGATCCCAGCTTTCCCTAACCGGACTCCAGCAAGCTTCTTCAGGTTCATTTCAAACATAATTTTTTGCAACTGTTTTATATAGTAACTTATGTATAAATTTACTTAGGATAACTCATTAAATGCAAACATTGTGACCTATTCCCGTTGGGGGCATGTGATGAGTAGGTATATAGGGTGGATACAATACTGTCATTCTTGCAACACCGTACCAAGAATCTAACTTTATTGCTTTCGAACACTGTACACGGAATTGTATGGTTATCTGGATCTATATAACATTTTTATAAGGTTAGAGCAAGAGTTGTTTATACTAAACACTCATCACACAAAACGCCTATTAGCAGGATATAACGTCAAGCAAGGCTGCTTATACCAAACACCCAATACATTCGAGGCTTATTGACAGGATATAACTTCTAGCAAAGATAACAAACTTCTAACAAGTCTTACCAACTTCTAGCCAGTCAGAACTAAAGAAACCACTCGTGGCAAAACGTTTCCTTTAATAAATATCATAACTGTACATACGTGCCTTCTTCCACATGTCGGTAGCACAGTACACTGTACAACTGAAATGGGAAGTAATCATGTTTGATACGAGGAAAGGGAAGGGGTACCTCCAATTCTTTGGATCAAGAGATCCGAACCGGCATCAAAACATTCTCCTCCCAGCCCTTGAAGGGACCATGGAGGAGAGTAAGGAGACTTGTTATAGCATTCGTCAGGAGACAGAACAGGTGTCTCCTGACACGGTTATACGTACATTTTCGTCCAATACGCGTCTAGTCTGCGCTATAATAGTGTCACTTAACACCACAAGTTTATCTTCTAACCACTTCCCTTACCAGTATAATAAGACAAGATCTTTTTTTTTTCCTTTAGAAAATATACAAATGATTTCACAGTGGTATAAATCTGTACAATAGTTCTGAGGGCACGAAGATGTTGTGGGGATAAATATGTATATTGTACCATGTAGATTTAACTTGGAATAATCCTCTAAAATCAAAATATGACTTATTCACGTTAGTTTTAGGTAGGAAGGTATTAGATTTGTCTGGGAACAGGACAAGTGACATTAGTTTTAGAATTCCTAACTTTGTTCACCATTTATTAATGGTCCAAGATCTTACGGTATATTGTGTAATTGCCTGTAAATATACTCACAGCTTACATTAACCTCTACTTTAGTTATAAAAGTTTCCTATGTGTTAAGTGTTTAGGTGAAATACCGTCTTAATGATTCTCGTGTAGTCAACAGATCTTGGAAACAGATTAGTGAACATTAGGGTGGTTGGCAGGCGGGTGAGTTGGAACACAAAGAAATAACTCTGTGTATCTCTCCACCCGCTAGTGTGAGGAGCTGGGGACTAGTGTTCAGAACACCTTCATTCCCACCCGCTAGTGTGAGGAGCTGGGGACTAGTGTTCAGAACACCTTCATTCCACCGCAGTGTAGGAGCTGGGGACTATGTTCAATTCATTCCCACCCGCTAGTGTGAGGAGCTGGGGACTAGTGTTCAGAACACCTTCATTCCCACCCGCTAGTGTGAGGAGCTGGGGACTAGTGTTCAGAACACCTTCATTCCCACCCGCTAGTGTGAGGAGCTGGGAGACTCGGCTACTAATATTCATTCCTATGTAAGTTGTCACTGGTTACGTGTTTACTGTGTTATCCAGTTCATGAATTACATTGTTAATTACCGAGTATGTAGAATGCATAGTGTTACCATGGTGATATTTATGTTTAAACTATAATTTGTTACCCTGGCGCAAGTTGTCATGTAAATTTCATTGTATATTATCACGGTAAGCGTGTAAATTACATTGTTGCTACCATGGTGTTGCTTGTGACTACGGTGTTTTGTACCTAATTAACACTGCTCGACTCACAATATAAAGAACTTACGTTCGAATTCCGGGCGGGCAAAGAGTATGAGTTTTATTTAAGCTTTCCGTACTTAACACGCAATTTTTTTTATACAGTGGTCATCAGTGCACATAAAAAAAAGTACAGTATGTAGAGTTAGCGTAAGATAAATCCAATGAAGTGGGCGGCCAGTAGCCTGGTAGGCAACGCTCTTGCTCTTGCGTGGTGTTACTTGTGAGTTCATTACCCTCGTTACTTGTGAGTTCATTACCCTTGTTACTTGTGAGTTCATTACCCTTGTTACTTGTGAGTTCATTACCCTTGTTACTTGTGAGTTCATTACCCTTGTTACTTGTGAGTTCATTACCCTTGTTACTTGTGAGTTCATTACCCTTGTTACTTGTGAGTTCATTACCCTTGTTACTTGTGAGTTCATTACCCTTGTTACTTGTGAGTTCATTACCCTTGTTACTTGTGAGTTCATTACCCTTGTTACTTGTGAGTTCATTACCCTTGTTACTTGTGAGTTCATTACCCTTGTTACTTGTGAGTTCATTACCCTTGTTACTTGTGAGTTCATTACCCTTGTTACTTGTGAGTTCATTACCCTTGTTACTTGTGAGTTCATTACCCTTGTTACTTGTGAGTTCATTACCCTTGTTACTTGTGAGTTCATTACCCTTGTTACTTGTGAGTTCATTACCCTTGTTACTTGTGAGTTCATTACCCTTGTTACTTGTAAGTTCATTACCCTTGTTACTTGTGAGTTCATTACCCTTGTTACTTGTGAGTTCATTACCCTTGTTACTTGTGAGTTCATTACCCTTGTTACTTGTGAGTTCATTACCCTTGTTACTTGTGAGTTCATTACCCTTGTTACTTGTGAGTTCATTACCCTTGTTACTTGTGAGTTCATTACCCTTGTTACTTGTAAGTTCATTACCCTTGTTACTTGTGAGTTCATTACCCTTGTTACTTGTGAGTTCATTACCCTTGTTACTTGTGAGTTCATTACCCTTGTTACTTGTGAGTTCATTACCCTTGTTACTTGTGAGTTCATTACCCTTGTTACTTGTGAGTTCATTACCCTTGTTACTTGTGAGTTCATTACCCTTGTTACTTGTGAGTTCATTACCCTTGTTACTTGTGAGTTCATTACCCTTGTTACTTGTGAGTTCATTATCCTTGTTACTTGTGAGTTCATTACCTTTGTAACTTGTGAGTTCATTACCCTTGTTACTTGTGAGTTCATTACCCTTGTTACTTGTGAGTTCATTACCTTTGTAACTTGTGAGTTCATTACCCTTGTTACTTGTGAGTTCATTACCCTTGTTACTTGTGAGTTCATTACCTTTGTAACTTGTGAGTTCATTACCTTTGTAACTTGTGAGTTCATTACCTTTGTAACTTGCTCAGCTTTCAAAACTTTGGGGCCCAGTCCCTGGACCCATTATGTACCTCTGTAATCTTTTGACTACCGCTCACACCATGGGTATGGGGTGCATAATAAAGATATTAAACTAACTAACTCTTGCCGTGGTTCGATCTTCCGCAAAGGTGGAAACATTGGGCGTATTTCCTTACACTTGTTGTCCCGTTCACCTACCAAGCAAGTAGGTACTTGGGTGTTAGTCTACTGGTGTGGGTCGCATCCTGGGGGAAAAGATTAAAGACCCCAATAGAAATAAAACAGACAGTCCCTCGATGACGCACTGACTTTCTTGGGTTATCCTGGGTGGTTGACTCCTCCGGGGTTAAAAATCCGAACAAAATCTTATGTGTTCTGTGTACTTACCGCGTTGTACTCTCCCTGTTGTAAAAGTTATGATGGATTTATCATATTTATTGGATTAAGAAGACCAGGATCAAGGGGACATAGATGAAAGCTGAAGATACAGATCATCCATATGGATGCAAAGACGTATTTCTTTAGTCTCATGGTGGTTAAAAAGTGGAATGATCTGAAATGGGCAGCTTCAAGAGTCGGTAGGTAGAGAGATAGGTAGATATGAAAATTGATAAGGTCCACGAGATAAGTAGTCAGTGATGCCGGTCAAAGTAGTGTAGTGACTAGGAGCTGAGTCTCATCTCATACCCCGCAAACAACTCGGTGAATACATTACAGGGGCATCATGAGTACGCTAAGAAACAACACAATAAGTGTCAAGAGCCCAAGACTGTTCAACTGCCCCCCCAGCATACGTAAAGAGTATTGCCAATAGACCCCTGACTGTTTTCAAGTGGGAGCTGGACAGACACCTAGTCAGTACCTGACCAGCCGGGCTGTGGTTCATACGTCGGTTTGCGTGCGGCCAGCAGTAACAGCCTGGTTGATCAAGCCCTGATCCACCACGAAGCCAGGTCATGGACCGGGCCGCGGAGGCGTTGACCCTCGGCATGGGGTCCAGGTACAAAATATGATAAACATTCGACTTCTTTTGTTTCCCTTAGCCACCTCGTTGCCAGACGTATCGCGGCCAAGATTTTTTTTTAATATGCTTATCTACAATTAAAAATATACGTTTAATGGGTTTATGTAACTTAATCTAAATTAGCCTAACCTAACGAAATAAAGAAAATGTAACTTGGGAGAGAAAAAAAGTCACATAAAAAATTGACCCTTCACATCTGGACATTGAGGTATATACACACACAACCCGCACATATAAAAGAGAGGAGCTTACGACGACGTTTCGGCCCGACTTGGACCATTTACAAAGTCACACTAACACACAGAGACAGAGGAAGGGTATTTATAGGCAGGCAGACAGGGAGGGTACAAGAGAGTGGGAAATGTAGGAGTAGTGGTAGTAGTGGTAGTAGTAAAGGTAGTAGTAAAGGTAGTAGAGTAGACAGTCATATGGGAAGGAGCACTGCTATGAGGCTAGCGACCCGCAAGGGGTACGAGAGGGAAGAAAAGCGAAAAATGAAGGAAAATACAAGGCAAAAGAAAGAACAGAAAGAAAGGAAAACCCAAGGAGAAAAAAGGAGAAGGGGAAGATAAGACAGGGAAGGAATCAGGTTAAGTCACGGGTGTTCTGAAGTTTAGAGCATTTAACAATGTAATGGAGAGGAAAGCATCAACAGAGACAAAGCCAGGGCTAAGATTCATACAGGGAAAGTTGTGTATAAGGGAGGATTCAACCAGGCGGCGACTATGAAAGTTAGACGTAGGGTAGACAGTTTTAGCAGAAGACCAATCAATGGGATGACTGTGATCTCTGACATGACAGAAAAGAGCATTATTAGTGTCGGCAAGCCTAACACTATTTTTGTGCTCCCTGAGTCTGTCAGAAAGAGATCGGCCAGTTTCTCCGAAGTACTGAAGAGGACAGGAGGAGCAAGAAATAGAGTAGACACCAGGAGAATCTGTGGAGGTAGGGGAGGTATGAACTAGATTAGTGCGAAGAGTGTTAGTTTGGCGAAAGGTAAGTTTGATGTCTAAGGAACGGAGAGAGTTGCTGAGATTAGAGAGACCAGAGATGTAGGGAAGGCAGAGGACTGGAGAGTTCTCAGGAGTAGAGGGTTTAGGAGAGAAGAAAGTCCGTTTAGCACGAGAGAAAGCAGAGTCTATGAAATGGGAAGGGTAGCCCAGGCGGGAAAAAGAATTATGAAGAGTGGAAATTTCTGCTTCAAGAAACTGAGGATCACAGATGCGGAGAGCACGGAGAAAGAGGGAGATAAGAACACTCTTCTTGACAGAGGAGGCATGATAAGAGAAGTAATGAATGTACATGCCACTGTGCATAGGCTTGCGGTACACGGAGAAGGCAAAACCTGTAACTGAACGGTGGACATGAACATCAAGGAAAGGAAGCAAAGAATTAGATTCCCAATCAGCTTTAAACTTAATGGAAGGGACAAGATTATTAAGAGCATCAAGAAAAGGTTGGAAGAGACTTAAGTCATGAGGCCAAAGAGCAAAGATGTCATCTACATAGCGGAGCCAGAGTGAAGGACGTACATCAATAGTGGGAAGAAGAACAGTCTCGAAGTATTCCATATAAAGATTAGCAAGAACAGGAGATAGAGGAGAGCCCATAGCGACACCAAAGGTTTGAGAATAATATTTACCTTGAAAGGAAAAGGAGTTAGAGTCCACGCAAAGTCGGATAAGATCAAGAAAGACATCAGTAGGTATAGGGAGATGAAGTAACCCTTCATTGGCCTTCTCTCCGAGAAAATTAAGGACATCATCCAGAGGGACATTAGTGAAGAGGGACTCGACATCAAGACTAAGCATCTTACAGGTCGGGAGAGAGCGAACACGTTCGATGAAGTCTTGAGAGTGACGAAGGTGGGCAGGAGAAAAAGTACCAAGAAAAGGAGTGAGGGTTTTGGCTAGCCAGGACGCAAGAGAATAAGAGACAGAACCTCTAGAAGATATGATGGGACGTAGAGGAATATCAGGTTTGTGAGTTTTGGGAAGGCCATAGAAATAGGGCAGAGAGGGACAGATGACACGAAAACGATGAACAAGGTTAAAGTCAGAAGGGCAGAGGTCGGAGAGAGTGTATTGTTCCAGTCACGGTATTGTGCCTTTTTTGTTATTTATGGACATTGAGGTGTTATGTTTGTTATATATTTAATCAGTTTTAAAACCTTAAGCAGCGCTGTAAAACGTTTGTGGGGTTTGGCGCTTTGTTTCAATTATAATAATTTAAAACCTTAAAATCATTTCTTATAAAATGTATTTAAATATGCATTACAGTAACAATTAAATAATCTATATTATGTCATCATGTATTGATACATAACTCATTTATTTCTAGGTTGCAACCGTAATACATTATGGCTGAATATACTTACCATGGTATCCTGAGTGAGAGAGGGAGCCGCATATCCGTCTTCAGCTTCAAGTCATGTGAAGGGGACAAATATGTGGTGTCCATGAAGGCCTGCATATGTATCGATGGCGAAACAATCAACAACAAGAGGCTTCCTAGATATGTCCTGTCAGAACATACTGGCAACTTCATCGTAACCAAACTACACAAAACTAGTCAGTCTTATGACTACGCATTTGAAATTCGGGACAAAGAGAGCACTTGTGATTGTGCAGACCATCACCAGTCATATATTCCTGAGCCAGGCAAAACACTGTTTGGCATCATTATTGATTACAGTTGTGTTGAGGACACGTATACAGTGGCGTGTGGACCATTTGGCTTTACTGTGCACTCTTCTTGGGTCACAAGCTTAGGACTCTCTCCAGAGTGTGTTGCAACTCCACTAACGTGTATCAATTTCAAAGCATTCTCTGGGGTCTATAGAGTATCTGGAATGCATTACTTTAATGTGAATACTCCCCCAAGGCATGAATCACTCAGTGAAAGTATTAAGAATAGCATATTTTCACCTGAGCCCATAGATAACTCTCCTTTGATGGCAAACATTGTTTTCTGTGTTGCTTCTCTTCCAGGCTCCATTTCAGCCTCTTCTGTTTCCTCTGTATCAAGTTCTAACTCAGTGAGTATGTTAACTTCTAACTTAAGTATCCGCGGCATCTTCGATCCAGCCCCTGCAGCTTCCTCCATATCCTCCACCACACCCATTAAACCCTACAGAAATGGGTTTATGTCGAGCGGAAAGCTGCAGGACGTACTCAGTAGAGAGGTGGTGCGTTCTCTTCTTGACTGCCGGCCTCTTTCCCAGAACACCAAGGAAGCAAAGACTAACCCTTGTAGTGTGACATATTTATCAAATACTGTTCATAATTTAAGGCCCAGGGAGGCTCACACTCTTGATAATGGAGCTCCACCTGACCATACACGTCTTCAAGTGAAATCGTCAGAACTCAGCATAGATGATTTGAAACCAACAATTTCTTTATGTGATAGCCTCATTCCAATAGTCACTGTCTGAAAGAATTCTACTGCATTTTAAAGTTGTTTTTTTACAATGTACTTAATGTATTTTTTTTTAATATGCATTTTGTAAAGAAAACTATATATGTATATGAATGTTCTTGCAAATAAATATTATTTTATATTGAAGTTTTATTAAAAAGAAGAAGTTTGTAGGTTTATTTTTTTATAGATGCTTAACTTTCATGGAAAATATCTTAACAATGATCACCTTAATGATGGTGATAAACGTTTGGTCAAATGTAATTAACCTTTATCTATGGGTTTTTCCCCTCAAGGGAGGTTCCTTGACGCTGGTGAGGGGCTCTTGATCTAGGGAATTGGATCTGTGCTCCAGATCCCTGAATACCTTCCATCCCCCCACAGGCCCTGTATAATCCTACGGGTTTAGCGCTTCCCATGATTATAATAATATTTATATAATTGTTTTCGAGGGGCTCTTGATCAAAGAAACTGGATTTAAATTCCCTATTCTTGGATCGAACTTAACTTCCTCCCATTCTCCCAGGGGCTGTGACCCCCTACGGGTTTAGCGCTTTCTCCATGAATGTAGTAATAAATAAAATCAGTAGTATGAGCGCATACAATGTATATTAATCAAATTTAAACCCTTGAAGAATGGGGAGTGTTGTTGTTTGGCACTGAATTGGGTAATAATATCATTATTTCTACAAGTACATGTACTAGGTATACAGATCATAGCTGATCAATGACACTACTATATAAAAAGCCCCTTGTTATGCAGAGCATTTCGGGCAAATTAGGTCAGTTTTGTCCCAGGATGCGACCCACACCAGTCGACTAACACTCGGGTACCCATTTTACGGATGGGGAACATAGACAACCAGTGTAAGGAAACCCGCCCAGTGTTTCTACCCTCGCCCGGGAATCGAACCTGGGACCCTCGCCGTGTGAAGCGAGAGCTTTAGCTCGCTTCACAGCAGCTTTTTGTAGTAGATCCCACAGGTACAAATACCATAATGGTGAGGTAAGGATAGATTAGAAAGTAGTGTAATCAGTGCTTTTTGAGGTACACAGTAACGTATCTTGGAGAGGATGCCTACTGTGTTGGAGAGACCTTTATGTGCTGGAAGTGGGTATTAAACTTCAAGTTGTGGTCCTGACCTAAGAATTTTCCCATCGGTTTGTCTTACAATGGGAAAATCGTTGATTATTATATTTAGTTGGACATTTGTAGTTCTGACCCAAAACGCCATGTAGATGTTTTGTCAATATTAAGGGAGTTTATTGGGTTTATTGGTAGGCATCCACACACACACACACACACACACACACACACACACACACACACACACACACACACACACAAACACACACACACACACACACACACACACACACACACACACACACACACAAATATATATATATATATATATATATATATATATATATATATATATATATATATATATATATATATATATATATAATGAGCTCACAACTATGTAAAAAATAACTCACTCCCTGAAGCACTTACAGCAGCAAATTATTTAGATATGCCGTCTGAGCGACTAGTTTAGTGTGTACCCTCAGCTCATGCTGTGAGTAGTAGGGCAGATAACAGGATTACAGAGATCACAATGGGTTTTTGTCAAACCCCAGTAATTGCAGTCTACCTGGAGGGTGTTCCAGGGGTCAACGCCTCCGGATCCCAGTCCATGACCAGGCCTCCCGGTGGATCAGGGCCTGATCAACCAGGCTGTTTCTGCTGGCCGCACTTAGTCCAACGTACGAACCACAGCCCGGCTGATCAGATGCTAACTTTACGTGCCTGTCCAGCTCCCTCTTGAATGGAGCCAGAAGTCTGTTGGTAATTCCTCTTATGCCTAGTGGGAGGCTGTTAAACAGTCTTGGACCCCAGACACTTACTGTGTTTTCTGTGGATGTCTGGGCACCCGGAGGGCTCCAGGTGGGAACAACCAACAGCCCTTCCCAGCAGACAGAGAGGGCCTGGGATCTGCAATCAAACTGGCGTCCACCAGAACGTTGACACGTCCCCAGGGCAGCTCTCCCTCGGGCTGCTAGCGGAGTCGCTGACCTCTTGGACCTCTTAGGGAGGGTCGATGGTGCTCCTCAGCAGATCCTGGCGCAACCTGCTGCTGTTTGCAATGGCTGTCTGACTGTCCTGCCGAAGAGGGACAAGCACCTAGCAACATCTGTTGTTGGGGCAATGGATGCATTCCCTAAAATGTTTGTTAACTGCTCATTACTCTGTAATTTGTTCATGATTGTAACCATGTATGGACATGTTTATGATTCATTACCTTTGTAACTGTCATGATTGTGACCAGCTCTACCTGGAGCTCATTACATTTGTAACTTGTCATGACTGTGACCAGCTCTAGTTCATTACCTTTGTAACTTGTCATGATTGTGACCAGCTCTACCTGGAGCTCATTACCTTTGTAACTTGCTCATAATTGTGACCAAATCTAGTTCATTACCGCTGTAACTTGTTCAGCTATCAAAACTTTGGAGTCCAGTCCCTGGACCAATTATGTACCTCTGTAATCTTTTGACTACCGCCCACAGGATGGGTATGGGGTGCATAATAAAGATATTAAACTAAATTAAACTAACTTCCCCGCCCCAGCTCTAAGGAGCTGGATGAGATTTTTTACATTGTAATTTTTGACAAACACATAGCAATATGTACTCGTAATGTATTCCTCAAGCCTCATGTATTGATGTTATAAAAGTATTGGACAGCAGCAGCCAGAGCTCAATACGGCGGAACCTGTGGTGCCTCTATAAACACCCACCAAAACAATGGCATCGAGGGTTTTAAGGCCAGTTCTCCGGCATATTAAACATAATCTACAATTGCAGCGTAAGTTTTCATTAGTGTCGAAGATGGACTGTCTACACCGTCTACAGCATTGAGGATTAAATATGTAGCAAGACTGAGGATGTGGTTTCATACAAAACTACTCGCCATCGTTGCTTCAGTCTTTTGCTTCCCTTAGTCAAAGGAATTTAGCCTATCCTTCCCTTCCTAAATGCCCCACCCCCATTTCCCCAGGCGCTGTATAATCTCCTAGGAGTTTAGCGCTTCCCTTCAATGTAATAGTAATAATTCCATTCCCAGAATCGAACCAGAGTGCCTCCCATTATCCAGTGCTGTATGACTCCTACAGGTTTAGCGCTTCTTCATGAATGTAATAGTGATAAAAATGCTGAACTGTCATGTTTGACACTACCCCAGTGATACATCCTTGACTTCCCTCCACAAACGGGCGAAGCTCTCGCTTCACACGGTGAGGGTCCAGGTTCGATTCCCGGTGAAGGGGTGAAAATATCAGACGTGTTTCTTTACACTGGTTGTCTATGTTCACCCATCAGTAAAATGGGTACCTGGGTGTTAGTCGACTGGTGTGGGTCGCATCCTGGGACAAGACTGACCTAATTTGCCCGAAATGCTCTGTATAACAAGGGGCTTTCTATATAGAAGTATGTATGTCATTGATGTTAGCTAGGCCTGTATACCTTGTACATGTACGTACTTGTTGTAAATTAAGGTATTATACGTATTATTATTAATGCACAAGAATAATAACAATAATATTGTTATTATTACATTCATGGGGACCACTAAACCATAGGGGTCATACATTGCCTGGGAAAATGGGAGGCATTCAGGTTCAATCCAAGGAAGGGAAGCACAGGTCCAATTCCTTATATGAAGATCCCCTCACCAGCATCATCATTTTATAATCCTTATGGAATATTTTTTAATGTGTGGGTCCTAATATGGTCCTGAAGAGGAACTTGCTGTATGACCCTTATGGGTTTAGCACTTAGATGAACTAAGCAAGTGTCAATTGAGCAAGATTCCCTGAAGCCTAATTTGTATCTTTTCAGATGGTCGTACTTTTCTCTCTGCCAGTTACCGCTGTGATGAAGCATGGAATAAACGCCTTCAAAATCAACTGATTTCATCCATAAATCTTGGTAAGTATTTTCATGTGTTTGTTATTGGCTAATAGCATTATATTTCAAAACTGTTTACAACATTTTTTTAACCAAAAATTTCATTGTAGTGCTTTTTTTTTTAAAGTATTATCATGTATTATGACAGTAACTGAAAACTAAACTTAAAGAACTAACAAATCTGCATAGAGAATATCTTTAAAAAATGGAAAGTGTGATGACCATGTCATTAAATGGATTACTTTTATTTTTAAAATTTCACATGACTTTGTAGCCCAGTGGTAGGATACTAATAAAAAATTATCTGTTCCTGTAAATATCTATAAAGAATAGAACCACAGATATGTATAGTGTTTAACAGATTTGCTGTGATGTAACTTAATCCTCTTAATTTAAAATTATGTGAATTATTATTATTATAATCAAATAGAAGAAGTTCTTGTAAACTTTTTTTTTAAATGCAGCTGTGTAGGACTAGTTAGTTAAATAATAAATATATTTGCCATTTCATCTTCCATCAGGTGATTTTTTGTATAATCTGGAACAAAAGTACAAAAGCGAGGGAAAAGTGAGTGCCATCGATGTAGACTTGGTATGTATTTCCTGGGTTTAGTTATTGTTTATGTATATAGTATACTGTTAAGTATTTTTGTTAGGTCATTGATATGATCAAAATTACCCACTCATAATTATTGATATTTTAAATATTGTATTAACCTCTAAAGTAAAAATCACTTTCAGATCATATACACTCAGAAAGTTGTTGCAGATTTTAATGTTAATAGCTATCAGTGACTGCTGTAATAGTCTTTTTTTTTTTTTTTAATTAGTAAATATTCACTGTTACTCTCAAAGAAGCATAATGAGGACTATAACTCTGACCGCGGGTTCGAACCCCACCCGTGGTATGGTTTGAGGACTTTATACTTTGTCTCGTGATGGTATAGTCTTAATAAAATATTGTAAAAACAATAATTTTATGCAATATAGTGTTGTTGTTGCTGTTGTTTTTAAATTAATTAAGTTTAAAAGAAGGTGCTAAACCCATGTGGGTCATACAGTACTGCAATTTGGCTTAATGCAGTATAATAAAATTTGGAAAAACATTTTGTATCCAATACTTATTTTGAGTTCTTTATTCATTCCATATCAGTGCAGTTGGAATTTGTTACCATTGATGACCATGCCATTTTTCATCCCCCACTATCTGCTTGTAGTTTTTCTGTTTCTTCTACTGTGGCAACTTTCATGCAAATGATGATATGAAACAGTAAAGGCACTAGGACCATGCCTTGGGGTACTGAACTTGTTACGGTAAAACCTTAGTCTAATGGACTAATGAGGTAGGGGAGGGGGTGTTCACTTAAATGAAAATTTGATGCATTGAAATGCCTGATGCAGTGAACAAAGTCTGTTGAATTAATGGTACTACTGGACATGGACAACTGACCAGTGCAGTGGACTTAGTCTGCTACATCAATGACATGACTGAATATACAATGAAAAACTAATACAAAGTAATACAGTAAATTACCTCAGAATGAGTTAAAAGTACAGTACAGTATAGTGTAATAAACTAACAAAAATTGTAAATCCAGGCTAAATTGGAGACTAAATTACAAGAGTATGTGAGCAAGCATTAAGATGATAACAGACTGATGCAGGATGAGCCAGTGGCCCTGCAACAATGAAAACACTGGTCTTGGATGTGGCCTGTACCTGACAAACCTATTGATGGTTCTACCGGATATTTCCATACAGCATATTGTTATCTGTTGCCCATTGGAAAACTTGGTTTATACAGTATCTGCTTTGAGATTTACCGTGTCTTCAATGGATGATACTCTAATGCATATTCTAGTATCATCTGCAACGGATGACAGTGCTATCTGTCTTGCCAGAGGCGTGCCTACACTACGGTTAAAAAACTGCAACATATCAACACCACTCCTTCAGAGTGCAGGCACTGTACTTCCCACCTCCAGGACTCAAGTCCAGCTAACTAGTTTACCTGAATCCCCAAGCCATTGTCTGGCCAAAAATTTTGTCAATTACTTCCAAAATTAGAGGTTTTACTGTACCTGACTAAGGCTTGATTTTGCTTTGTTTGCTACTACTCTTTGTCTTAGTAATCCATTTGACATCATTTTATGGGCTATCATGCCATGATTCCATTTGTCAAATGCCCAGTGGAAATAAGTTACACTTTATTTGACTTATTGAGTTATTCTAGGTAATTTATATATTTTTTACAGTGCAAGGCAATTGTAAAAATCTTACCTTATTTGCCTTAGCAAAGTTCATGTAGACCACATCTATATTGTGGCTTTTTTCTACATACTTTGTAGTTTTGTCATAATGATCTAATAATTGTGACAAGCATGAACTTTCCACTCTAAATCCATGTTTTGAATTTAGGTTGTGTAGGTCATGCTTTTCCATAAAGTTAGTGCCTTCACCTCTCTTCCTTTTCAAAGACTTTCATGATGCGTGATGTTAGTGCTACTGGTATGTAATTTCTTTTTTGCCGTAGATCTATTGACTCCTTAGTGCAAAGGATGTCTATTTATACTTTTTAATATCTGGGCTTTCACCTAGATCTAAGCTCTTTTCTCAAAAGTATATTGAGTGCTTGTGATAATGGTATTTTACATTTATTTTATCAATGAAGAGTATGTGTATACAGCATGTACCACTTTTCATTAAATTTCCAGTTTGTGAACAAAATAGAAAAAGCAAATGTTGAAGATTTTGTTGAAGAACTTGAAGATATAATTCATCGCCTTCGTCGTTCACCAGAAACCAGCCGAATGCTGCCTTCAACACCTCATGCTGTTTTGCGTATCCTTTTAGAAGGGGGTTATACCCAGATTCTTCTCAAGATGCTCTCGGATCCTCTTAATTATGGAATATTTCCAGATTATTATACATCTAACCTTCTTATGGATGTCTTCTTAGAGCAGAAGAACTACACAGGTTTGCTATCAGCAGTATTTTACAAATAAAATTACCCTGCATACCACATTTTTCCCATTTTTAAAGTATATTATTATATAATTGAATATAATGTAATAGTCATGTCTGTGTTGAATGGGGACCTGTTTTGTCGCCTGACACATAATTAATTGAGTAGTATATCATGAGAGACTCTCCCTCAGATATATAGTACAAACTTTTTTTTTTTTACCCTACATCATGAGATACTCTCCCTCAAGTAGACAGTACAAACATATTTTTTTATTACTACTGCGTGATTATGTCATTTTAGTTGTTCTTATGTCAATTTACCTAATACAGTATTTTGTTGATAATTTTAGCAATAATTATAGAGACTGTAGATGTTGAATGAGTAGAAGAAAAGGCAATTTTTAATGAAGTCTTGACTTAACTATGTTTAGACCAGAGAAAAGGTAAAATTATAAATGTGGGCATTTATAAGAATTGTGGCATTATGTAGGTATTAAATAAAAAAAATGATTACAAAGTTAGTATTTTTGTTAGAAAAGGAACTTGAAAGAAAAATATTTTCGTTCAATGATGACAGACCCAAAATATTTTAACATACAGAAAGAGTGAGAGGGTTCAATTGTGAAAAGTTGTTTTATGAAAAAAGTACAGTATGTATATAGATTTGCTGCAATTACCAGATTGTAAGTACAGTATGGTGTATGGGAGACTATGAACAATGCTCAGAAAGAAGGTGTATTGGCTGCCAATAAACTGTCCTCTCTCTATTTTGACAGCTGCAGCTCGAGTGGCATCACTGAACATGCTTCAAGAAGATTTTGGTCCATTATTAACCCAAACGTTGACTTTAGCCTCCTGTTTTTCGTACATTACCTCAGATGAGAACCAGCCCTGGGATGACTATACTCCACAAGTTGAGGAACCTAAGGAGGAGGTAAGACTATGGTTGTAGAGGCATACATTCTAAGTTACTGGCATATTTTCCATTCCATTTCAAAGTTTTTTTTTTAACTTGACATTTGCCAAGGCGAACTCTTACATACCATGTGCATTGGGTTATTGTTCATGCATTTTCTGTTTAGATTTTTTATGCTCATGTCAAGTCACAAAAGCTAATTGCCTTTACTTATTTTGATCTGTCACACTTGCATAAGCCTAGTGGGTGTTCAAACGCCTAGCATTCAAAAATTTCTTGACCCAACCCTTCCTGGGACAACCCATTAGCCTTCTTCCCTCCACCCCAGATTTATATACCTTCCTATTCATCCTATTTTACCATTTACTTATTTTTTATTATTTTTTATTAACACATCGGCCGATTCCCACCAAGTCAGGGTGGCCCGAAAAAGAAAAACTTTCATCATCATTCACTCCATCACTGTCTTGCCAGAGGGGTGCTTTACACTACAGTTATAAAACTGCAATGTTAACACCCCTCCTTCAGAGTGCAGACACTGTACCTGTAATAGTACCTGGTACCTGACATCATTTAGTAATGGCAATATCAAAAACCCCAATGGAATTATTCTAGGTTCACTTCTACGTAATTTCCTACATAAAACTATTACAGAAGTTTAGTTATGTATGAGGCCTCGATAAGTATTTATCATGGTCCAGTGAAGGTTTTTGCTGGTATGTAGTGTTTGTTGTAGCTCCTGTAATATTCCTTAGCAGATGTCAACTTTTTTGCAGCTGATCCATATTTTACCAGTTACTGTAACTGAAAAGCTTTGGAGAGGGATTGTAGCTCATTCCATTTGTTATTGACAGATGTAGCTTTAGAAGTAGTATGATTTCTGGCATCATTATCTTGCAGCAGATGTTTTCCGTTCTGCAAAACATTGTCATAGTACGTATTAAATGGTTAGATGGCTCTCTGTGTCTATCCTTCCACTAATGAATACTAGGTTTTTCTTACCACTTTTCTAAATTGCACTAAAACTGGTATAATTTAAGTGTTTTTATCTTTCAGGTCAAAATCCGTGTGCGTTATCTCCGCAACCCATACTTTGATGACCACTTTGATTTGAAAGAGCCTGACCACATTGTGGGCAAGACATTAGCCTGGGTTTCCCCTTTGATTGGTGGAGCAGTTGGTGTGAGCTGTGAGATTCTGGGTTGGTCACTGTACAAAAAGTGGACTGAAGTGGAAGCAGCATTGGATCGTGCTAGTAAAGGACATGACCAAATTGCTTCCTCTGTGGTAAGTTTACAGTTTTATAAGTCTTATTTGTAATCATCTACTGTTTTTGATAGTGTATATTGTAATTTCTTTATATTATGGTTAGTGTATATTGTAATTTCTTTATATTATGGCATTATTCATTTTCAAGTTAGCTAATATGAACTTAAAGTATGCCATGTGATTACCTAAGTGTAGCTCAGTGTTTGTACAACCTCAGTTTTGTACAGCTACTTATTTTTTTAAATTCCTCTCAGTATAACTTATGTTGTAACTCACTTATAGCATAAGCATTGAATATTAAATTAATTTACAAATTTCCTGCCTCTTACTTCATAAGTAATGCAGAAATATCTTTCAAAGAATTGTGTAAATGTCAAGTGTATTTGTTATTTTTTTTTTAAATGCACCGGCCATTTCCCACTGAGGTAGGGTGACTCAAAAAAGAAGAAAAACTTTTTATTATTATTTTTACCACACTGGCCGTCTTCCACCCAGGCAGGGTGACCAGAAAAAGAAACACTTTCACCATCATTCACACTATCACTATCTTGCCAGAGGCACACAGATATGGCAGTTATATGTAGGAGGGGAAGGTTAAACCCTATGGGATCATACAGTGCCTTGGGAATGGGAGATGTTCACCATCATTCAGTCTTTTGCTGTCTTTCCAGAAGTGTGCTGACATCACAACTCAGATTACCCTCCAACTGCAAAATCCCCACCCCTCCATCAGAGTGCAGGCACTGCCCTTCCCACCTCCAGGATTCCATCCCAGCTGACTGCTTTCCTGTCCCCTGAATATCTTCATAAAGGTTACTTCGTTCACACTCCAACATGTTCGTTAATTAAAAAGCAGTCATTCCATTTAGTGTACACCTTAATACTAATGCCTTTTTCACCCACAGCACACATCAGTCTATATTTGCCCAAGCTATTGCTTTCCTCTTTCCGATTTCCTTTCTCTATATGTATGTACTTTTCTAATACAAGAGGTTAAAAGAAGAATAAGAATATTTAAAATTTAAGAGAACTTATCTACATTTTTCCTTGTGGTATGTACTGTAGATTACTTGACTGCAAGAAACAATGTATATTTTTATGTAGTGTGTGGTGACATTATTTATGGGTAAGACACACATACACCAGTTGGGTATCTTTAGATACCCAACTGTTGCACATGTTATTCAGCTGTTTGTTGGTATTGTACAGCATTTTCATCATTATGGACATTATTTTTTATTCACAGATCAACAAAGTTAAAAATCATTGTGAAGCTTGCAATGATGATGAAGTTAAAGAAAAAGTGACGTCTCTCATCTCACGGCTGGAGACAAGCGAGTCTAAGGTGACTGAGCTTGACCTGGGATCACTTATTACTAACATGCTGCAGAAAGCAGTTGCAGAGGCTGAATCAGATGATATACAATCTCAGGTAAGAAAGAATATGAACAGTGGAATTTAAGGTAGAATTTTCATATCAGTACCAACTATATTGAATTTAGAATCAATAAAAAAATCACAGAAGCTGTTTTACTCTCATAATTGTAAAGAAATTAATTTCACAAGCAAGACATGGGTAGTGTAAATGATGGTGAAAATACAGTGGAACCCCGGATTTCATACTTAATCCGTACCAGAAGGTCGTTCTAAATCTGAAAAGTGTGAAAACCGAAGTAATATTTCCCATAAGAAATAATGTAAATACAATTAATCCGTTCCAGACACCCAAAAATATTCACAAAAAAATAATTTTTTAAAGAATAACTATAGTTTTACATACAGAAAACAATGATAAATAAATATAAATAAATATAAACATTACATACCTTTATTGAAGACTCTTGTTGGCATATTGAAGAAGGCGAGGAGGGGAGAGGGAGTTGAGGTTATTGTTTGGAAGGGAAATCCTCCTTCATAAGGACTTTAGATATCAAAGCCCTCTCTGGGGTTACTTCCCTTCTTTGTCTTTTACTGGCACTAGGACCAGCTTGAGAGTCACTGGACCCCTGTCGCACAAATTATTATTATAATCAAATAGAAGCGCTAAACCACAGGGGTTATACAGCTGTCGCACAAAAAAAAAAAAAAAAAACTGTCCAGAGAGCTCTGTTTCTGGCGTCTCTTTAAGATTTGCTTTAAGTGGGACAAAGTTTTGTCACTGAACATGTTGCAGATATGGCTTGTTTCAGCTTGGTCAGGGTGATATTTTTCAAAAAAACTTTGCAACTCATTCCACTTTGAACACATGTCCTTAATCACTGAAGAAGGCACCTTCTCCCCTCTCTCATCCTCCTCCTCTGAAGCAATTTCCTCAGCTAAGGTCTGTTGCTGTTCCAGATGAAGGTCTTGCAGCTCTTCAGTGGTTAGCTCTTCCCTGTGGTCCTCCACCAACTCTTCCACATCCTGACCACTCACCTCCAACCCCATGGACGTCCCCAAAGACACAGTAGATTCCACAACAGGCTTAGGGTCGTCAGGGTCAGCCTCAAACCCTTCAAACTCCTTGTCGAGGACACATTCTGGCCACAATTTTCTCCAAGCAGAGTTCAAAGTCCTGGAAGTCACTCCCTGCCAAGTCTTACCTATAAGGCTTATGCAATAGAGGATATTGAAGTGATTCCTCCAGAACTCTCTTAGGGTCAATTCAGTGTCCGAGGTCACTTCAAAGCACCTTTGAAACAGTGCTTTCATGTAGAGTTTTTTGAAGTTGGAAATGACCTGCTGGTCCATGGGCTGAATGAGAAGAGTGGTGTTAGGAGGCAAGAACTTCACTGTTATAAAACTGAAGTCCCTAAACAATTGGTCTTCCAAGTCTGGAGGATGAGCAGGAGCATTGTCCAGTACCAGGAGGCACTTGAGTGGCAATTTATTTTCCAGGAGGTATTTTTTCACACTCGGGCCAAACACTTCATGAACCCAGTCAATGAAAATTTGCCTCATGACCATTGCCTTATTATTAGCTTTCCACATCACACACAATTTATTCTTGACGACATTGTTTTTCTTGAGCACTCTGGGATTTTCAGAGTGATACACCAGTAAAGGCTTCGCTTTGAAATCCCCACTAGCATTACCACAGAACAAAAGTTAGCCTATCCTTCATAGGTTTGTGTCCTGGCAGTGCGTTTTCCTCCTTCGTGATGTAGGTCCTCTTTGGCATTTTCTTCCAAAAGAGGCCTGTTTCATCACGAACACTTGTTGGGGAGGAATCCTTCAGCCTCTATATACTCCTTGAATTCATCAACGAATTCTTCGGCCCCACGTTTGTCTGAACTTGCAGCCTCACCATGCCTTACAACACTGTGTATGCCACTACGCTTCTTGAATCTGTCAAACCAGCCTCTGCTGGCCTTAAATTCACTAACAGCAGCACTTGTTCCAGGCATTTTCTTTACGAGATCCGCATGTAACTGCCTTGCCTTTTCGCAAATAATCGACTCCACAGCACTATCTCCCGCTAACTGTTTTTTGTTGATCCACACCAACAACTTCTCCACATCTTCGATTATTTGTGATCTCTGTTTCGTTAGCATATTCACCCCTTTTGCAACTTTAGCATCCTTGATTTCTACTTTCTTTGCCAGGATGGAAAAGATTGTTGATTTTGACCTCCCATACATCCTGGCAAGCTCGGCTAAACGTACACCACTTTCGTATTTTTCTACAATCTCTTTCTTTAATTCTATCGTGTTTCTCAATTTCTTTACCAAAGGGTTGGCACTAGGAACTTTCTTTGGGCCCATGGTGGCTTATTTCGCAGTCACAATCAATAAACAAGCACAAAAATTGCGAAATGTTTCGGATGAATGCTCACTCAACCAGTGACAAAGCCAGACTGAGGCGGTGTCCCGGCGGGTGGACGCGTCTGATACGTGTGATTCCTGGGACAAGGTCTGAAATTCAAAGCAAAATTTCGCACAAAAAAGTGTCTGAAATCCAAAAAGTCCAATATCCGGTGCGTACGAAATTTGGGGTTCCACTGTATTTCTTTTTTGGGTCACCCTGCCTCGGTGGTAGACAACCAGTGGTGATTTTAATTCTGTGCTTAAAAATACTATTATTAAAAGGTGGACTAAATATAGGCTTGTTGAAAGTTAAGCACTACCTCTTTATCTAGCTGTCTTATATTTTGTGAGTGAGCTTGTTGGTTGTCATTCTAGTGAAGACATTTTTGAGTTCATCTTTTACTATGTTATATAGGACAGTCAGGTCTGGGTTTGAGAAGACAAAATGAGATAATCTGCAAATTGCGCTGATTTGAGTTTCTGAGATGACATATGTTAGGTCACTAATATAAAGTAGGACTACCAGAAAGGCCAAGGTGTGGCCTTGTGATACACCTTTATGGATAAAGGTGATGAGTAATATAATTTTTTTTATTTTATTTTTATTAACACCGGCCGTTTCCCACCAAGATAGGGTGACCCGAAAAAGAAAAACTTTCACCATCATTCACTCCATCACTGTCTTGCCAGAGGTGTGCTTACACTACAGTTATAAAACTGCAACATTAACACCCCTCCTTCAGAGTGCAGGCACTGTACTTCCTATCTCCAGGACTCAAGTCAAGCCTGCCAGTTTCCCTGAATCCCTTCATAAATATTACCCTGCTCACACTCCAACAGCACGTCAAGTCCTATAAACCATTTGTCTCCATTCGCTCCTATCTAATATGCTCACGCATGCTTGCTGGAAGTCCAAGCCCCTTGCACACAAAACTTCCTTTATCCCTTTCCTCCAACCTTTCCTAGGCCAACCTCTACCCCGCCTTCATTTATGGTCACATAAAACAAACAGGACATATAAGATGCTGTCAGAGCTGGTTATATACGTATCTAGGAATATAGTCTCAAAAAAAAAAGTTCACAAAAAAGAAGTTTGGAAAAGGTTGAATAAAATGCTCATACAGTTTAATGTGCTTTGTTAGGGAACTTAGAAAATACAAAGCATCAATATCTGGTTATTTCACTGTTTGCTTTCATTACATTTTTAATCCTTTGAGGGACGGAACCATTGATCTGAAACTTGCTCTCAGGGTCTGAGAATTTTCAAAAATATTTTTTTATGAAATGATAAGAGAATCTTTTTCCAATGAAGCCAAAAGTACAAAATTTGATGGAAAACTTACGGAATTATGCTCTTGCAAAGTTAGCGTTCTCAGTGATATTTACGCATTGGTGATTTTGCCTACTTTCAGCCCAATTTTCAGCCAATTCCAGTCGACTAAACTCATAGCTATTTTGCTAGTATTCCTTTTATTCTATTGATAAAGTGATCAGAAATTTTTAATTTGGCTAATTTCACACAAAATTAAATATTGCCAATTTCAAAATAGGGTCCAGAATAAACAGTGTAGAGATTCCTGACACTAAAACAACATGTGCTTTGTTCATTAGTCAATTCCTCAGGCCTCTCCTATATTATGCTTGCTTTCCATTTTGAATTTTTATTCAAACAAAAAATAAAAGATTTTCTGTTATGCAGGCTGCTGCATTATTGTAATAATTGTATAAATACATAATGTCAGCGGATTTGTGGACACATTAAACCGACCAGTTGGACGCATATTGGACGAGTGATGAAATTTGTGTACAGCTAGCCCTCCACTTTCGCGAGCTTCGAACATTCGCGAATGCCCAGCCGCCCAATCATATTTACCAAGCAAATGTGAGAAAAAAGTATGGGAAAACGCTTCCCGCCGCATCCCTACTACCCTCCCTCACTCACTCAAGTCATTGTCCAGTTACTGTTTGCGTCGGTCGTGTCCAGTTACTGTTCATGTCCTACCGTACATGTGTGTTTGTGTGGTGGTGCAAGTATGGCCCCCAAGCAAGCAACAGCCGCTATTAATGAGCCAACCTCTAAGCGCTCAAAGAAAGTAATGAATCTGGAGGAGAAGGTGAAATTGCTGGACAAGTGTAGGGCAGGTTATTTGAGCAATTCTGCCATTGGAAAATTATTTAATGTAAACGAAAGCACAATGCGCTCTATCAAGAAAAATGAGGCGAAGATAAGGGCGGCACTAGCATCTGCTGGTCCTCCCTCAGCCAAGCAAGTGTCACAAGTAAGAAACAGTGCAATGTCTAAGATGGAATCAGCATTATTTGTGTGGATTTCAGACAAAAATAGAAAAGGAAATCCCATAGACAGCATGCAATTCATGCAAAGGGAAAGACTGTATGATACGTTGGCTAGTGATGAGGCTAGCCTCTCAATAGTGCATGAGTGTGTCAAGGATTTGCACCCTCAGACAGTGAAGGGTTATTGGAGGGCTTTGTGGCCAGAGTGTGTGTGTGATTTTGTTGGATTTGGTCCTCAGGACGAGGTTAACAAAGCCATGAGGAAGACTGGAGTTAGCAAGGCTAGTTGGTGGTGAGGGGTTTGAGGACATGCAGGAGGGTGAGGTGAGAGAACTTATTGAAGAACATGCACTGGGCCTAAATGATGAAGATTTTTTGGAGATTGTGCAGGCAGAGTGAGGATGAAGAAGAGAGTGTTGCTGAGGCCAATCAACCTCAGACCCTCACCCTTGAAAAACTAGGGCAAGTGATGGGAATGAAACAATTTTTTACGACATAGACCCATCGATGTTGAGGGCTTTGAAGGTGATGACCGACATTGATAGGAGCATAATTCCCTACAAAACTCTGTTTATCGATATGAAGAGGAAACGGTCTCAGTTGCCTATCACAATGTTCTTCACAAGGAAGCCTGCCACTACCCCTGGCGCCTCACCGGAACCTCAACCTGTGGCAGAATCTGACTTCGTTGCTAACTCTGACTCTAGCGATGTCGGCAGTGAAGAGTTAGAATCCACACACTAGACTCGTCATGCCATGCAATTACACTCCATATAATTACCTCCATTCAACTGTCATCAGTAACTGCATGGCTAACTATCATCACCATCATCATCGTCATTGTCATCAGAGTTAGTCTGCCTAACCTTACGAGTGGTGAGTGTTTTGTTTGTTCATTATTTGTTATTAAACCATAACATGTTTTATTTTTTTTTTTTTTTATTAACACATCGGCCGATTCCCACCAAGGCAGGGTGGCCCGAAAAAGAAAAACTTTCATCATCATTCACTCCATCACTGTCTTGCCAGAAGGGTGCTTTACACTACAGTTATAAAACTGCAACATTAACACCCCTCCTTCAGAGTGCCGGCACTGTACTTACAATGTTTTCATGTGTTTTATGATTGTTCGTGGTTCAATAAGTTAAGGAAGCACTATTGTTAGGCTAAGTAAATGCTATTACGTACTATTATATTTCCTACAATACATTTGTGCAGCAAAACATTCGCAAACGCTACAGTACAGTATTATTATATTGATCCCCTAACCCTCGCGAATGTGGAGGGCCTCCTGTACTCTGGAATATCAGCAAAAATCGAACATTTCCGCTTTGAGATCAATTTCAAGTTACTTTCACTCCTGAAACCAATGAAAATCATCTCTATTTCTGTAATATATCTTTCATTCTATCAGTTGAGACCAAGAAACTGAGAATACAATAATAAAAACCATACAAAAATACACTGTAAGGTCGCTGTTTTAAACCAAAAGCATGGTTGCAGTTTTTTCCCCATTATACACTGCTTGCTGCAGGATATTTTTTATGTGGTGCACACTTACCACGGGCAACCGTACCTTTATAAAGCATAATATATCTAATATGGCCATGGTCAGAAAAGGTCAGTGGATTTTGATAACATTTAAAATGAGACCATTGATATAACTGCTTTGTATCAGATTTTGTGGATGACCAAAATACATTAAGTATAAAAAAAAATACTTTAGTAGAAGACTAATTATTATTATAAAAAAGAAGCGCTAAACTTACAAGGGTCATACAGCACAGTGTAGAAGACTAATAACTTACAGTTGGATACAGTATTAACAAAGTACAGTGGACCCTCGCTATTCGAACATTCTTCATTCCAGAATGCTGTTCAAGTGCTGTTACCAAACGAATTTATTCCCATAAGGAATGATGTAAATTAGATTAGTCCATTTCAGACCCCCAAAAATACACTTATAAAAGCACTTACAATAATAAACTTACATAAAAGAGTGAGTTTGGAGTGTTCGAATAGCGAGGGTCGACTGTATTCCATTGGAAAAAAAATACAGTGGACCCCCGAGTAACGAACACCCCGGAAATCATACAATTATGTAAGTGCTTGTGGAAGTGTAGTTTTGGGGGTCTGAAATAGACTAACCTATGTGATATTATACCTTAAGGGAGTAAATTCGTTCGGTAATGGCACTTGAGCAGGCTTCTGGAATGAAGTTTTTGCGTTACTCGGGGGTCCACTGCATATTCAAAGGTGGCAAATTTCAACTGCTAGGCTGTAGTTGACAGTACAAACAGGTAAGTAAATTTTTCTCCTTTACTGATGACTATAACTACTGCCATTTATTTTAGGCTAGTAAAGTGCAGTTCCTTTTTTTCCCTCAAGGAGATTCCTTGATGCTGGTAAAGAGCTTTTGATCCAAGGAATTGGACTTGTCCTGCCCTTCCTTGGATCAGACCCTATTGCCTCTTATTTCCCAGGCTCCATATGACTCATATGGGTTCAACACATCCCTTAAATAATACAGTGGACCCCCGAGTAACAAGCACCCCGGAAATCGTACAATTATGTATGTATAATATTGTAAGTGTATTTTTGGGGGTCTGAAATGGACTAACCTATTTGACATTATTTCTTAAGGGAGTAAATTCGTTCGGTAATGGCACTTGAGCAGGCTTCTGGAATAAATTTTGCTCGTTACTCGGGGGTCCACTGTAATAATAATATGATGTTCATACCGGTAATTTTATTATTATTATAATAGCTTTTCTCACCATGCAGAAAGCTGCTTACATTTCTTGGGAGAAAGAGAGAGAAAATGAATTCAAAGCCCAGCTGGAAGAGTACAAGAAACAGAAGTTGTTGGCCGAGATAGACGCTAAAAAGAAAGACTTGGCTGCACGGGAGGAAGTCATTTTCTTCTTCGACAATAGGGAGAAATTAGAAATGCTATTACCTGATAAGCGTAAAAGGTAAGATACTTTTTTAGGTCTTTTATTCAAATTTAGAAATGTATTCAATATACTACAACACTTGCAGTCATGAGCATGAAGTAAAAGAAATTTGCTTCATGGTTAGACTATCAATTATAATTTTTATGTGCATGCTTACAAAAGAATAGGAAATGAAAGAGATTTCATAAAAAAACTTTAGTATAAAAACTTAAATTTTTTTTTTTCAGTATTCTTAGTGGGGAAGCAGGTTAAGAGTCCTTTCCTTGTAAGACATGCATGCCATAGAAGACCACTATATTTTTGTTATATTCATGGCCCTTCAAGGAAAGTACCTTTGTACCAGTGAGGAGTCTTGCTCCATGGAATTGGTGTTACTTTTCCTTTACTTGGATCAAACTTGTCCCTTCTACCTCGATCTCTTGCTACCCTCTATCCCTGAACTATCCACTGCCCTTCTGCACTTCATACCCTACTAATCATCTCTCTCCCTCTTACAACCCATTCTCCCTGCATCCTGTCCAGCCACGCTGTATAACCTGTGGTTTAGCGCTTTTTTTTTTATAATAATTATAATGGATCAAACTTGATTTTCCCCTATTACTTGGCATTGTATGACTCTTGTGGGTTTAGAGCTTCCTAATTATTATATTTGAGGAAGTGCTAAATCTAGAGGTGATAAAGTATCTGTGAAATGAGAGGTAATCCAATTTGATCCAAGGGGAGGGTAGCTATAATGTTGGGGCATGGGGATTAATTACCCTTTTACCTATAATTTTTTTTTCTGCAAAGAACAAAGTTTTGCTCTTTGGGTCACCTTTCCTTGGTGAGAAACATCCAATGAGTTAATATATTTTTAATTGCACTATTAATTTATTTATAATACTGTATAGTATCAGTAATATTAATTACATTCACAGGTTCTACCCGAAAAGACTATCAACTACTTATTACAAGAAGAAGAAACCCAAGAAGGTCGATGAAGGATACATTCCTCCTGAAGTTATTAGACGTTAATGTTCTGCAGATGTGTTATCCACAAAATTGATTCTTGAACACAAGTGAAAAAGACTTAAAGATCATATTGTTCTTCTAAAAAAAAAATCCTGAACCTATAAGGGTCATTCAGCAGATCATAAACTGTTCTACAGAAGTCTTCAGAATTTGGGAAAATAACAATTTGTTTTGGTTCTCATACACTGATTTAAGACATTTTTAAGGTACTGTATATATAAATGCTTTCTTTCCATATGGGAATGTAGAACATCGGTGATAACTTGCATAAGAACTCGAGCAATGTTTAGTAGCACTAGTTTTTGTAGTTGTCAATATCAGGAGTCAAGTAGGTCATGTAATAAAATGCTGTACTTTGGACATAACTTTATTTTATACATAAAAGTCACCAGAACTGATATACATTTTTATACACCCACTAATTTCCTGCTATACACAAAAACTTACTAGTACCACAGTTAAGCATCAGACTAGATTTAAATACTCTAAATAAATCTTAATAAATTTTTATCCAGTCTCTGTTGCCCCTGGTTAGTATCGTGGAATTATCAGCTTAATAACTTTGAATCTTCAGTGTCCTTTTAGTGGTGGTGAACTTCTTGCGATACAGCTACACACGACAACTCGGCACAGCATTCACCAGTGATATTTGTGGTTCCTATGGTGAACTGTAAAACAAAAAATAAACTTCAGTGAAGTATATTTTCATTTAAATTCAGAGTACATTTTTTTTTTCAACAAGTCGGCCGTCTCCCACCGAGGCAGGATAACCCAAAAAGAAAACAGTGGTACCTCGACTTACAAGCAGCTCCCAACTCGAACAATTATGTAAGTGTATTTCTGTAAGTGCTTTTGTAAGTGTAATTTTGGGGGTCTGAAACAGATTAATCTAATTTATATTATTCCTTATGAGAACAAATTCGTTTGGTATCGGCACACAAACAGCCTTCTGAAACGAATTAAGCTCGTAAGTCGAGGTACCACTGTACTTTCATCATCATTCAGCACTTTCACCTCACTCATACATAATCACTGTCTTTGCAGAGGCGCTCAGATACTAGTTTAGAATAGTTCCTCCAAACTGTCACTATCCCAGACCCCTCCTTTAAAGTGCAGGCATTGTACTCCCAATTTCCAGGACTCAAATCTGGCTAATCAGTTTCCCTGAATCCCTTCACAAAATATTACCCTGCTCACACTCCAATAGTACTGAAGTATGTACAGTAAATGTAGCTACAGGTACACAAGATAAGGTCAAGGTGAACAGACCTGGTGTAAACAGGATCTAAAGCAGCAATATGCAGAATGCAAACAATTTTGAAAAGGGAATTAATGACAAATTTATTTACTCACTTAATACAGCTAAAATGCAACTATGTGAATGTAAGGAGTGGTCAAATATTTAAATCACAAAGTAAAAGGGGTACAGTAATGATATGAAAAGCCAAAGGACATTTTCTTTCTTTACTCAATGGTAATTAGTTAATTTCTCTGTATTACTACGAATATGACAAGTTTCTCTTTAATCATTATGTGCATTCAATACACAATTTATTGAAATAAGGTGCATTATTCAGCATTAACCTAAACACATTCCCTAGTTAAATTTCTTCCTACATAGAACTTAATGTGTCTACACAGTTTAAAGAGATATTTGCCTAAAACATTGGTTTATTTTGTAGACAAGCATTAGAATTCATTCATGAGTTTCTTTAAAAAACATTTAAAGTGGCAGATAAATGGCTTAACACTGTACATTTTATAGATCTTTCCTGCAACCTATAGAATACACATTCACCATCATTCATTCAACTGCCCACTTTCCAGAAGTGTCATGACATCCAATCAATTATTTGATAAAAAAATATACAACTTTAAAATCCTGAGCATACTTAGCCAAATACTTACCCATTTTTCCATAATTGATAGCATAGAAGAACGCCATCAAGCCCACCATTAGTTGACCAAATGGCGCGAATCCAGTCTTCTTAGGAAGAAAATACTGAAAAGTATAAATATATTATTTAAAAATATCATCTCAGCTTTTCTATTTCACACAATTTCTATTTTCTAGTTAAAAGCATCATCCTCCTTTCCTGCATCAGTAACGAAGTGTTTACAAAAATCAGGAATGATCAACACAAACATTTGGAAAGCTACTTCTACTCACTACATTTCAGAAATTCAGTAGACTAAAACTAGCAAAATTAAAATATAGCAATGATAATTATAAAAATAGAATTTCAATGTTTTTAGATTTTAATATCATTTATATTGCATTATGCGTGACTATTGCTTTAAACAAAACAGAAAAGGAATTAGACAAACATGGGGACTGGGTATCCATTAAAGACAATTGTCCATTAAATCAAATGATTTTTCCATTATCATAACAGCAGTGGAAATTTCTGGGTTTAATGAACTTTGTCCATTAAGTCCAAAATAAATTTCCCAGCAGACTTAACAATAACAGACAATTCTGGATTTAACAAACTTTCCTTTAAATTATAAATAAATTTAATCAGCAAATCGACAATTTTGGATTTATCTGCTGTATAACCCCTGTGGTTTAGCACTTCTATTTGATTATAATAATAATGGATTTATCTGACTGCTGTTTCTAGATGTTGTCCAGCCACAGATTGTTTAAAATTATCTAAACTCACTATAAAACTAGGTAATTTGCCAAAGCTTTCTTCTAAGGAGTATGGACTTTCTCTTAATCAATTTCATTTATTTTGGTATATGCCCATTTGATGCCTATCTAGTAGTATCAATTTTTTATTAAACAGTCTTGTCCACAACTACGAGACAGTACCGAGACTTCAATACCCGTTTTCAACAGGAAAACAATGGACTGCGCAATAGGCATCAACTATTTCCAGACTTATTCTCAGTTAATGCACCAACCCGTATCACGTACCGTGTTTTCGGCCGTATAAGGCGCGCTTTTTTTTTCCCCCCCACAGAAAGCCTTGGAAGATCAGCCTGCGTCTTATATGCTCAAGGTCGGGGTCAAGGCTAAGTTTTGGGTTACGCTCTAGCAGTTGTTTACTAACGTTAAGTTGCAACTGCTTGCAAGCATCGTCTTGTATGCTCGTAACTTCTGTGGAAACGTCAGTCAGACAGGCGGTCATTTCCACAGGTCTTAGTGATCATTGCACCAGAAAAAATAATCAGGGAAGGGATAGGCCTACACAGGATAAAATAATGAGGTCAACTAGAAGCTACAGTAATCTTCATTGATAAGTAGGCTACACAATTGTAATTAGTTTGCAATAACAACCTGCACGGACGTAAATGATGGTTATTGCCAACCTTAATGGTATTGCACCAGTTAAAATGGTTAAATAAAGAAATTAACCCTCGATACACAAATAACCCGGACACGAGTACGCTAAGAGACAACACAATAAGTGTGAGGGGCCCAAGACTGTTCAACTGCCTTCCAGCATTTATAAGGGGGATTACCAATAGACCCCTGGCTGTCTTCAAGAAGGCGCTGGACAGATACGTATAAAGTCAGTACCTGACCAGCTGGGTTGTCGTTCGTACGTCGGTCTACGTGCGGCCAGCAGTAACAGCTTGGTTGATCAGGCCCTGATCCACCGCGATTCCTGGTCGTGGACAAGGCCGCAGGTACATTGACCCCCGGAATGCCCTCCAGGTATACTCCTTCAGGTATACATAGGAGTGGGAGGAAAAGCTTGCAACGATGTTTCGGTCCGTCTTGGACCATTTAGTGTGACTTGTAAATGGTCCAAGACGGACCGAAACGTCGTCGTAAGCTCCTCTCTTTTACGTGCGGGTTATCTGTCTTCTGTACGAGTCACGTTATTGTGCCTTTTTGCAGAGTGCAGAGGCTTATAAAAGGAGCAAAGGCAAGGCACTATTACTTAAAAATCGAAGATTGCAAGAACAACCCCAGAAACTGGCGACAACTACAAGCGCTGGGGTGTAGCCATAAGCCCGTAGATAGATCTAACGACGTATGCTACGAAACAACTAAAGTGGCAAGTTGTTGCAATTCATTCTACACAACTGTTGCATCAACATCAGTCAGCAAACTGCCGGTTGCATCGATACCTTTAACACAGACTTCAATAACTTTAAAATTTACTACAGTAATAAAGGCGTCACCCAAAACAACTTCCAGTTACTAAGTGTATCTTGTGACTTCGTGAGGAAAGAACTAATTAAACCCACCTAAGAGCATCGGTCTAGATAAAATCTCGGCTAAATACATAAAAGACGGAGCCTCCGAGTTGCCAGCCCCCATTATGTACATAATAAATTGATTTATCAACATCAATGCCGTGCCTGAGGGGTTCAAGAAGGACAGAGTCACCAAGATCTTTGGGAAAAATAGCAGGTCTAATGTCAGCAAGTATAAGCCTGTTAGTACACTTAATGTGATGGCTAAGATTCTAAAGAAAGATGTGTATATTGTAGAGTAGTTAAGTATCTTAATGACAAACATTTTTCCTAAGTTACCAAACTCAGGAGATCTTACTCGACC